>CAUDMG010003866.1:1002500-1471803 GCA_958450375.1 Homarus gammarus
TGTTAATACAAGATGTGTGAGGGTGAACCAGCCACAACCTAGTAATATACCCAAAAGTGCCCCCCACAGCACCTGACTCCATGAATGGTACAGCAGGTACACTCTGGAATAAAAAATTAACAAGCAACATTACAGATTTAGAAGGTTTTGAATTATATTTAAAAAATATTTCCAAGTTCAAACCTAAAATAATAATCCTCATTGTTTTCTTGAAACCTTTCAATTTACAAAAAACAATTATACATTTCAACGAGGTCCACAGTTGAAGGTTACTCATTTCACTTAACAGTCTATGTAACAAATAGCTTCAAGTATTTCTACAATTTGGATTTCTTCTACCATATTCAATTTTAGATCTACAGTACAAGGTATTCTAGTTTTATTAGAAATTATTAAAATGTATCATAGAATTACTGTGAAAAGGAAAAGAAAAAATTGAAAGTGATGGATAGATACTTAAATCACATTTTACAATCAAGCCCAGATCAGGTGACTTACCATATTACTAACCAAGTCTACGGGGTTGGATACAACAGTTACAACTCAAGGCTAACAATGAGTTTTATTACTACATTAACATGAGTGCTCCATGACCCTCTTTTAGGTAAGTTACAAACTGCTATTTCCTGGGTCAACCTTCAGCCCCAATCTATCTCAGTGTTACCCACTGGGAGAAGAGAAGGTAAATGAGTTGCCTGATTCAGGCTCTGGCACAGAATGGAATTTCAGGATCTATCCTCTATTTATAATCTTGGGAAACTTGTGTAACCTGAATCCAACCAGTCGAAGGAATGATGGTGATACTAATATGCTCCACACTCCACATGCGAATGTGACAAGTAATCAACAACTCGAGTTATCTTACAAAAAGAAACATTGTACTCCACAGGGCCATGTAGTCTAAAAGCAGTATTAGTTCATTCAAGTAGTAACTAACAGCTTTTAGCCAGTGATCAGGCACCTTGTAAGACTGCAAGGACCTGCCTCTCAGGAAAATCATTGAAAACATAATACCCCTGAAGTTTTGTGCCTTTGGAATGGAGACCAGTAAAGTTGAAAATGTTAGAGGTATAAGCTCCAGTTGCTCCATACTTTTACAAAAATTAATGTGATCTATAGTCCTAAGGCTGCAGCCGCACTGAGAGCAGGCAGGCGTGGAAGACTTTGCAGCATTATAACCCATAGACGTGGCCGCACTGGCAGCGGACGCAAGCTGGATACAACGAGTGCCCACTCTCAGTGCGGCCTAAGGTAGGACTGGACAGCCACCAATGACAGTTCTTCAAGCTTGAAAACATGTGTCATTTGGTTATAAAAAAAAAAAAAAAAAAAAAAAGGCATCTCATTCTTAGACCACAATTTCAGACCCGGTCACACATTAGTCGAATCAGTGAAGGGTCAAGGAAATGAAAACTATGACCTCTCCTCGTTGCATAAAGCTCCGAAAACTTTCTCCCTGAAGGGAGGGATACAGGAAAGCCTCCGATAACGAGGGTTCTACTAACGACGATTCATATTGAAGTCCCTGGTTAATTTAGGACCCAATTCAATTTACACCATTATTTTCTTTGTATTTACGATGAAAATAGAATAAAAAAATTAAAAAAATTAAATTTTCATGTAAACAATAACTAAATCCCGATATGTATTATACAAATAAAAAAAAAACACGCCTTGCATATGGAGACTGCCAGGTTTGTGAGTGGTGATGCCAGCATCTCTAGTATAAACAGTCGCAGCTGATGGGCCCTTTGTTTTCACGCACCTGAACAGGAAAAGGAGAAAAACTTTCCCAGGTTTCTTATGGCATTTTTGCATCCCTATTAAACATGAGCAAGAGAGCAAGTGATGGTAGTGCTGGTTCAAAAGCTAAAAGAAAGTGTATAAGCTTAACCGAGAAACTAGAAGTGTTAAAACGATATGAAAAAGATGAGAGGTCTGTGGATATTATATGGAGCAAGCAATGAACATATTTTCTGAAGTGGATCCATTAACAGAATGAAGCATTAAAATTAATGGACATGAAAAATGCAAATGACCTCTACATAAAGATGTATAATGAGAAAAGAAAGCAGCTGTGCAAGGTTCTTTCGACAGCTTTACTATTTGAAGGCCTAAGCCATCAACTTCAGCTACATCATCAAATTCAGCATCATAAGCAGCTTCATCAACAACTTCAGTTTCAGCAACAGCTTTAGCAACAGCTTTATGCAAAGTTACAGCTTCAGCCAGAGTTGAACCTGATGACTTCATCATCTGAGTAAAAACTCGCACAATATTCATTGACTGTCCTTATGTTTTAGACTTTACCACCAATTGAAAGTAGAATTTTTGTTTTACATTTGTAAGTATTATTTAAAACATATATGAACAGTAATAAGTGTTGCTTTCATATTCATATGTAAAGAAATGATGATATGTTTTCACATGTACGCACTGACTGTTCATACGCTGGCGTTCCCAATCGTCTTGCTTTATTTCTTTACCATTAGTGGTTAGCTACTTCCAGTGTTCTATTTATTAACATTAAATAACATTATTTAAAACATACATACAGGGATCCATTTTTTACATTAAGTTCACTACAGCTACAACCAGGGTCTCATTTTCTTCAATTTCTTACGTAGAACCATCGTCACTCACAAAAACAATGCCGTCTTGTCTCCTCGTGTTTTTTAATAGTCTACGTATTATTAATGAATTGCATTGTTCATTTTGCATATATAAACATTAATTCAATCAAATACATATTCAGTAATAAAAAATAATGAATCTTTTGTACATATTCTTAAGATAAATGACTCTAAGTTCCCTTGAGTGTGCAAGTATACAATGGAGTTCCACTATCAGTCTAACTTTTTTCTTTAATATCAGTGGTTACTTCTGCTGTACATTAAATAACATAAATTAAAACATACATACTTTTTACATTACCGGTAATTTTACAACAAAAACAACCAGGGTCTAATTTTCTTCAGTTTCAGATGGATAACTGACATTATGGGTGTAACACTGACAACAACAATGGCCCAATCTCTTTATTTCCACCCAACTGCTGGCCACAGGCAGCTGGAAGGTTTATAGGGGGAGGGGGGTTTCCAATTATATTTTTAGGGTTTTTTTTTTTTTTTGCTTACTTCTTTTTCATTGGGTTTTTAATTAATTTTAAAACACACACGAACAAGGTTGACACAAACCACTACAAGAGCAAAATTTATTTCGTTGCGAACAAGAAGGGAAAAAACAGAGAAGTTTTATTTTTTTCTTGAATGTCCCCCCTCAGGTCGGGGGACTTAAACTGGGCCAGCGGGGGGGGGGGCACATCCACTTCGCGGGGGCCGGAGAAAATCCCGAAGGGTTAATGGAAACACAACCATCATCTTCCCGCTATGGTTTCCTCCTTCACCAGTCTTTTACTCTCCAATTGCGGGCCTCGGCTTAACCAGGGGAATATTCCTTTGCATTGTGTTACATATGCAAAAAAAATAAGAAATAAAATGGCCTTCGTTTTACTTTTGTAGCTTTTTTTCCATCAGGCCGCTTAATTACCAACATTGCCCGGAAAACCCAGCGACATCTACACTCGCAGGCTATTAAAGCTCGGATAACCGAATTACTGGTGATGCTAATAAGTTTTAGTTAAGTCACACAAAAGGCTTATATTACAATAAAGCTTCCAATTTGACATAGCGAAGTTTCAAAGGTTCTGTGCCCCCTATCCTTTTCCCAGGAAATACATAAAAACCAAAATAATTCTATGCCCCCCACCAGGATTGTAAATCACAACAAGCTTAAGTCAATCCCAAGCCCAACAACTTCTAAATGGCAAGAAGAAACAATACCTCATGAATATCTTGGGGGCGACAGCACGGAACTCGTGTAAGGGAAATAGTCGACTAGCTGGTTCTTTAAGTAGAATTTCCCACTTCTACAATAGGGGGGGGAATCCTAGCCACACCAGGGCATAATACCTTTATAAAAATAAATCTCAGGCTCCAATCGACACCCACACATCTGGGGAATGGAAAGAACAGGTTTGCAAATCATCGCTAATTACCCAAGTTATTTTTGCCATCATGCAAATAACCAAAAACCCCCCCTTTTCTCCCTCGAAATAGTACTGGGATGCACATGGCACATATACTACTAACACACCCTCTAATCTCAAATTGAGTTGTTCCGCAACTGTAATCACTCTTGCAATGGTAACAATACCATTAACAATACAGTACAAGTACACCACCGATTTTCTGGCACCCTTGGTTCCAAAGCCTTGCTGAATTATCGTTTTGCCGGACCAACGGAGGTCAGGTAATAATAAATCAACAATACCGTATATCTTGGCCTACAAGGCGACGGGGTATAAGACGACCCCAAAAATGTCCATTTAAAAAGTAGCTTTTGAGCCCTATTCGCTGTATAAGACCGGTACCCCAAATATGACACCAACCAATGGGAGCTTACTGACCCAGTAGTCCTTTACCAACCATCCCATTGACCAGTGCTGTTTACACATCCTTGGTTTTTTAAAATAGGGCCAATTCACTTCAAGTAAGGGCATCAAATGTTACCGGTTGGTGTAGTATAAACACTAGTGACTCACTTAAGCGTCTGTTATTTAACTGGAACTAATGTCGGTGTCGAGTAAAATTTTTACATTTACTTGAAATGGATTTACCGATTTATTTATTTATAAAATACAGTACTGTAATATATTAAACACACTGCAAGTATTTTCTTTAATTTATAAGCTTGCTTCACGAGAGACAATCGGTGGTGGGAGTGTTCCCACTGTTTACACCAGCTACAGTATTCTAATTCATTAGTGTTTCATTAGGATTTGAGTGAAAAAGATTACTGTACATACTTACTACATAAATTTATTACACAAATATATATATATATATATATATATATATATATATATATATATATATATATATATATATATATATATATATATATATATATATATATATATATATATATATATATATATATATATATATATATATATATACAGTTGGTCCTCATATTACGCGGTCCCGCAATCCGCGTTTCACCGTTAACGCGGTGCCTTGCCAGAACCTAACATTCTTACATTCCGCTGTCGTTTACGCCATTACGCGGAGAGTGTCCGGCGCGACGCTATTTTTAGATTTGCCCCATGCGCCACCCGCCCGCCTGCATGCCTCTCCCTCCTCCTCCCTCCGCTTGGGCAAGCGGCGCAGTAAGGTTGCGCAGTGTGTGTCTTTGTTGCGTTATGACTGACGTCATATGACGTATCAGACCTGTGATTGGCCATGCATCCCTACCCCCCTCTGCTGCTAGCTGTAATTGGCTTAAAGTATTATGACGTGTCCACCCGGGGGAGGAGGGAGGGAGGGAGGGAGGGAGGGAGGGAGGAGAGACGACGCTTGACCTAGCCGCGGCAGTTTCATCCCTCCAGGCCACTCCGTGTAAACGCGCATTCATTGTTCCGTAAAATGGCTTCCGTCGGACCACCACCCCCAGAGAAAAACCTTTCCTCACCTGGACCCAGCGGCACTAATCCAAAGAAGACACGATGTTCCTTAAGCTACGAGGTGAAGTATACCATCATCCAAGAGTTGGAGAAAGGAACAAGGCAGGTTGATTTGGCGCGCCAGCATGGCGTGAACGAATCTACGATCCGGATTATAAAGAAGGATTCAGCCAAGATAAAGGAGCACATGAAGATCACAAAGTCTACGGGTGCTTCTATGATCAAGTATTTTCACAACCAGGTGCTTCTCAAGACAGAAAACTTACTTGTGAGGTACTTGGTGCGTCAGGCGCGACAGAACATGGCGGTCGACACGCGCTCTGTGAAGGACTACGCACGTGAACTGTACATGGCAGTGGCACGAAAGATGGGAATTACAGAGCCCAAACCCTTTAATGCTTCCTCTGGGTGGTTACAGAGGTTTAAGATCCGGAACAAGATCACCAATATAAACATTGGTGGTGAAGAAGCGAGTGCTGATCGTGCTGCGGCTCGGGAATTTCCTCCGTTTTTACGTGAGATTATGGAGGAAGGACAGTACAGTGACGACCAGGTGTTTAACATGGACGAATCTGGTCTTTTCTGGAGAAAACTACCTTCCAAGTTCTACATTGTGAAGAATGCCAGCAGGATTCGGGGCCGGAAAATGCAGAAGGAATGCATCACCGTCCTGTTTACCACCAATGCCTCCGGTACCTGTAAGCTCAAGTTATCGGTGATCCACACAGCCCGCAAGCCGCACGCCTACAAGAGCATGGACATGACCAAGCTAAATGTCCACTGGCTGACAGCACGTAAGGCATGGATGTTCTCTACACTGTCCCTCTCCTGGTTAGATGACTGTTTTGTTCCCGATGTAAAGAAATTCTGTGAGCAACAGAATGTCCCATTTAATATTTTGTTGCTGCTGGACAACGCACCAGGACACTCGCCCCTACTGTTAGATCGTCACCCCAACGTAAAAGTGGTCTTCCTTCCTCCCAACACTACGTCTTTAATCCAGCCCATGGACCAGGAGTTGATTTGTAATGTGAAAGCTGCATTCTCAACAAAAAAATTCCAGCTCCTGAACGACTACACCAACACCAGGGAAGAGTTGCGTGACCTGAGTGACACCACCACCGATAGCAAGAGCGACGAAGATGAGGAACAACGGTTAGAACAGCAAAAAATACTCTTCAAACAATTCTGGAGAGTATTTAACATCAAGAAAGCTGTGGACATCTTGGTGGAGTCATGGGATCAGCTGTCTATTGCTACAATTCGTCACGGATGGAGACATGTGTTGCATGGAATACCAGGTGAGAGGAGGAGTCAATCTGTGACTGGTGAGGTTCAGACTGTTGCAGTAGCAGTGGACCTTGCCAGAGAAGCTGCGCAGACTGTTACAGTTCCAGGCTTCTCCGAGACCACCAACGACGACATCTTGGAGGTGATCAGAAATCCTGAAGTGACTGCCGACGAGATGTTGGAAGAAGAACACGCCAGTGAAGAGGAGGAAGAAGGTGCGGCAGTCTCCGAAGAACACAATTTAAGTCATAGTGATATTAAGGGTGCCATGGAGTGTGCAGAGAAGATGAAGTCCTTCCTTTCCCGCGACAATGACGATGACCGCTATGAAGTCTTCCATAACCGGCTGGTGCAGGCTATGGAGCCGTACATCAAGGTGTATCACGACAACATCAACGCCAGCCGTCAGCAAAGCATAACAGATTTCTTCACCCGCAACCCACCACAGCCAGCCCAAGCCAGTGATAGTGACAGTGAAGTTGACTTTGAGGGATTTGTCAGGGAAGCCCTGACAACTGTAAGTGACAGTGATGGTGATTCACCTAGTAATGGTGATTCACCTGAGGGCCAGTAATCTGCCCTCTGCCTCGGAACCAGCCTCCATCCCCGTACGCCGACCCATCTCTTCTACTACCGTAAGTGTTCCACATAATTTTTAGTTTTCTAACCTAACCTTTATTTTTCCTATGTTAACCTTTATTTTTCCTAACATAACCTCTTCTATATTACTTGTCTTTTCATACCATCATAAAGTTAAGATAAAATTTTTACTACAACATAGTTGTGTGTCGTCAAAAAGTGGAGTTTGGGGATCGGCCTGGACTCCATTTCAATTAATCCCATATGTTATGTTGTTCACTTTACGCGTTCCTCACTTTCCACGGGACCCTCCGGGTTACATTAACCGCGTAATATGAGAACCAACTGTGTATATATATATATTATATATTATATATATATATATATATATATTATATATATATATATATATATTATATATATATATATATATATATATATATTATATATATATATATTATATATATATATATATATATATATATATATATATATATATATATATATATATATATATATATATATATTTAATATACTAATTCACAATATTTTATAATCACAGTCATGTATACTGAATATTCAATGAAAAAAATATAAATTTTAAATGAATTATTTATAGTGTGGTCGACTTCCTACACAAAGACGGGCTATAAATAGCCGTCTTATCTCCCCTCCATCTCTTACCCTCTGTTCTCAGAGAGAAGGTCTTGGTAAATAACTTTTGTTTGTTTATTTTCATTGTTTTCTAATTCAGTGGTTCTCAACCTTGTTTGCCCCATGCACCCCTTTCACCATATGTCAGAATGTCATTCCCCCCCTCCTTTCCAAGATTGTCTGCCTCAAAAAGTGCATTCCAAATCATGTGCATATAATAATGAAAATCCTTTATTTTTTCCATATTAGTACAATTCCCCCCCCTGGGGGGAATTCCCCCCCCCTGGTTGAGAACCCCTGGTCTAATTTATCATGTTGTATCAAAGTAATATTACCAAACAGGGAGATACTACCGCCTGGGAAGATATTGGAAGCATAATGTACAGTATTGTCTAATGGTAGATCCTACTTCCATATGGGATCACAAAAATTGTGACCAAATCTTAGGTTGCTGATCTATCTTTCTGCCTCATTTACACACAATAGCAGTTTCAATTGCTTCTCTTCCTTTGACAACACAACATACATACATAATATAATGTTTCTCACCTTTGATCTTTTTTCATTTATTTATGGTTGGTATTTAAAATAAGGCCAATTCACTTCAAATATTGGCATCAAATTTTACCGGCTGGTGTACAGTAGTGTAAACACTAGTGACTCACTTAAGTTTCTGTTATTTAGCTGGAACTAATGTTGGTGTGAGTAAAAATTTTCCATTTACTTGAAATAGATTTACCGATTTATTTGTTTATTTATTTATTTATTTATAATATACTGTAATATATTAAACACACTGCAAGTATTTTCTTTAATTTATATAGTTGTTTTGCAAAAAAGAGAGGCTACCACAGTCAAGGTCACTTTCCCTTTCTTGTCACTGGCAAATGGGGAGAGGGGGATGATAGCAGCTGTGTTTATTACCGGGGTATATTGTTCTTTTACGGTATGTTAGACAGGTTTATAATATATTTTTATTATTTTAATATACCGGTATTCTTAATTTTAATCCAGCTTCCCAAACGTAAGTTTCAGTATAAAATAATTAGTGGTAGGACCTTGTGAGTGGTTTATCATGTTTCCATCACCACTCTTGACACGCTAAACCGCAATATTTAAGAGGTAAGAATTTTATATCTGGTGCTTAAGACGACCCCCTAACTTTGGGCTTATTTTTTTATGGTTCAAATTCCGTCTTATAGGCCGAGATATACGGTACACCTCTGACCCACTAATGATACACTTCCTGTGTCTCTAAAGCACCATGGACTGCTAGAAACTTAAATTAAACAAATCTTAAATATAAATTAAATGTAAAAAATCCATATTTTGGAGCAACATTACTGCACACTCTTTGTACACAAATGTACTGTACTACACTAGACTAAAATTTTTGTCTCATGTGATGTTTATACTCAAATTTATCAATATATTACAATGATTCCAGCAATGCAATTCATATTCTGCCAAGTCTAGTCAGCCACATTTTACAAGATAAAAACCTTAAGCCTAAACTGCCTTCACCCTGACTGTGAGGGGGGGGGGGGGGGGGGGTGTTGACTTTTTGACAGCTGTCAGGTAGGGGAGATAACAAAGTGGTAGTTATCAAAACAGGAGTTTTAGCTTTTCCCTTATGAAATGTGACCGTATTGACTTGGCAGTATATAATTTGCATTGCTGTAATTCTTGTAAAATATTGATTAATTTGAGTATAAACATCACATAGTTTGCAGTAGACATAAATTTTTAGTAATTAACTTATTACAGGTTTACCCTTAGGACAATTATTTCTTTTATTTTTTTCGCAATATATATTTAGGACGGTGTGTGCATGTAAATGAGTAAAAATAAATGAAGAAAGTTAAATTTATCTTCCCAAAAATATGAGTTAAAAAACTTGTACTCAAATGTAATACACTAGACTAAAATTTCTATCTTTTGTGCAAACTATGTGATTTTTATACTCAAATTAATTACTATCTTACAAGGATTCCAGCAATGCAATTTATATTCTGCTAAGTCTAATCAGCTACATTTTATAAGATAAAAACTTTAAGCCTAAAACTACCTTCACCGAGGCTGGGAGGGAGGGAAGTTAAGTGCCCCCTTGTAATTTTGTCCGGACTAAAGGAGGTGTCGGACCACCAGTTCCCGGATAGTCGGTAGTGTACCTGTACTAACATTTATGGCTGCATGGCTACAGGCACATTCTGTACAGATTGTCAAACAGTTGTACTTTGCTCCTGACATGAGATGGGAAGTAACCATCAATCTGAATGAATGGTTGGAAATGAAAGGTTGGCCAAAAAATAACAGTTATAATGAAGTCAAAATAATGAGGATAAGAAATTACACATGTTAATAAGGCTGTAATCCTTATTGCCTTCAGCATTGAGAGATAACTGTTGTATCCAAGTCTGTTTCTTTATACCTGGATATGACTGAAAAATATGAGCTCGATGATGATTAGTTTTAGCCACCATTGTCAAGGATTTTGGGGATTTAAACCCACAAACTTGCTTAATCATACATGTGTCACCTGAATCAGGTGTTAGGTCATGACATTAATAACAATGGACAGTACCTGGAAAACATAACAATGAAAGCAGCAGTAACAAGAGCCACAGCCACCAGCACTTTCCACAGCAGCTCCATGACAGAGTTACTTATGTGACGTAATCTGGTAACAAAAGTTGTTCAACATTAGGAATACTGTACACAATGGATAAGAGTATGACAAGCTTCTGGGTTTAGTATTATAATTAAATATAAACATTTTGTTTTCTCTTTCAAGGTACTGAGAAGTTCCTACAGACAAATCTTAAATTACAGTACAGTGAACCCTCGAAGATCCGGACTAAAATAGGGGACAACCTGTCTGGAAAAGCCGATTGGCCAAATGTTCCGGCAAATGTGCTAAATGTATACAAACGATAAATAATATATGAAAAAACACCAAAAATACAGTACATATTATCCTGACTACTGGGGTTAGTTATACAGACCTTTTCCTGTGAAAAAGCTAAATTTTAAGGAACATATAACTGTACTCATTTGTACTCAAATGTACTACACTAAAGGACTAAAAAATTTAACTTTTTTGCAAAATATGTAATATCTATACAGGTACTCAAATTATTTGCTACCTTGCAAGGATTCCAGCAATGCAATTTATATTCTGCTAATATTAGTCTGACATTTTATAAGATACAAACTTTCAGCCTAAAACTACCTTCACACTGTTTTGGGAATGCTTCTTTGGGAAACTTCTTTGCCCAGAACCTCCATTTTGTTTTTGTCAGAATCTTCCAAAATCCGGATATACCGGGTCCGGATCTTTGAGGGTTTACTGTGCTATCAAATATTGTATTTTAATTTTTGTTTTTGTCCCAGAAGTGTAAACACAGCCATTGACTCTATAGTTCCCTCAGATCATCCACATGATAATAAAAACAAAAACAAATTTAAATCATTAAAGAATCCTACAGTGAATTAAGCAGTTAATCATCATAAGTATGTTTTGGGTGAAAACAGCTTTCATCCCTAAAACTTTCATAAAAATTCACAGACCTGTTTTCCAAGCACAGTATGATTGAGAAAAAGACAAATCAAGCAGATGTCACTCCAACATCATCACCCCACTATGTAAAACTCTACCACCACATATATCATCTTGTCTACCCAAGCTCTTGTACAGTACAGTATCTGCTTTTATTGGTAAGTACCATACAGGTGCTCTTCTACTTACGAACAAGTTACGTTCCTGAGGCTTGTTTGCAAGTCCAACTTTACTCTTGTAGATACCAAACATATTGTAAAAATTGAAAAGATTATGGATATTTAGTACAGCTATACCCTTTAATACAGCCTTAAAACCTGGCTCACTCTTCTCCTCTTAGGTAACGTTTGTTCAGTCTGGAATTTTCTTCAAAATAATCCAGTCTCATCCACATTAAACACCTGTTCTGGCAGGTAACCTCCTCAGTGATGATGTTTGTATATCTGAAAGTTTGCAAGTTGAACGTTCTTAAGTTGAGGAGCACCAGTATTGAACTGTACCTTTGCTTTATCTATTATTTAACAAATAAATAATGCATTAAATGGTTTATTTATCTTGAAATTGTATTGAAAATGGGTCTGGAACATTTTCACTTTGGGTAAAGGAACACATCCTATTTTTCCCCATGTAACTTAGTATTCGATATACTAAGCGATTTCAGTTTTTTGTAAGGGTTTTCAGAAACACATCCCTAGCCTATATCGAAGACTTAATTTGAATTTTCAGCAATATGTTCATAAGAATAAAATTAAGACCTATGACTATGTAACTGGTACATTGTAATTCAGTGCTTAAAACCACAAAGAACACTAAGCTGTCCGTCCTTAAGGTCAAAGGAGAACTGTTCATATTGTGACAGGTGACTGTGATCTGAAGTGGCTGAACTTGACCAAGGGCTCCCAAACCTGGGGTCATAAAGAGTCAGATATAGCTTATGAGATCACTGGGGTCACCTGGCCTTTGCAATGGTCACAAGTAATTTTTCTTAGGCCAGGTGTCAAGGGAGAACAAGAGAATAACAGTTGATATTTTGTTAGTTCGGGACCATAAATTATGGTCAGGGTATTAATCAGTCACTTTTCTTCGGTCAGGTCATGGGAAAACAGGGGTGTGTCATGTGAAATATTTGATAACTTAAGTCCCACACTCATGCCCTCTAACAGAGCTCAAGGTGTGACTCATTACTGCTGAAATGGTAGAATTTCAGGTTAAATTTTGACACTTATGATGACATCGCAAAGTTTTCAATTAGCATATCAAAGAGAAGCACAGCAGTTAAAAATTGAACTATCAAGGTTTTGTACAACTTGGAACCACCTACAGTATGCATGTGTGGCAACTTTTTTTTCAAAGGTGTATGCAAGTGATATCCCCGTTAGCCGGAACAATTAGTGCAGATCACTTCCGGGTAACCAGACGACTTTCTCGAACCTGGAAAATTCCTTATCCCCGGAATCTTCTCCAAGTATCTAAGCTTCAAGTCTGGCACAAACAGACACTAGCCCACATCCTCAGATGTTTCTGGGTGCAGGGGATGTTTTCTTTGAGTTTAAACTACCAGAGTCCATAAATGCAGTTCTAATGAAGTTAGTAACTCCATTTGTTTACAAAAGTAATCCAGAATATTTACTCTAAAAGTTTTGTTAAACAAATATATTTAAAAACTAAAAATCTATATACATGGGCATGAATGAAACTGTGTGTTACAGCAAAGACTGTTATTTTCCACTCACATGGAGCAGTAGAGGCTTAGTGTGTCTTATGTAACTGACCTGACCTGTCAAAATGTCAGGTGGAGGAAGGGTGGGGGATTAGTGGTCTCATACAGTATTACCAGTAGGGGGCACGGTTCCGCTAACTTTGTACACCATTATCTGACCAATTAGCTTCTGCTAAATTTAGTTCCGCTAACTTTAAGTCTGCCAACAAAATTTATACATGTTTGTTCCTGTCTGTTGTAAGCGTGTGACGCAGCGACACGTGTCTCCAGCAGCCAGTCAGGTACGCTTGGCTGACTGCGTATTAGTACGTGCAAACGCGACAAGACATGATTTGTCGACGCCGCGCTGCAGCAGCTGAGCAGCATTGTGTAATTCCGCACTAGTATAATGTGTATGTGGTTGGTATTGCATATTTACACGAATAATGAATAAGGCCGATACGTTGTATGAGAATGCAAATTTATTATTTGTGAAATTGTGTACAGTGTACACCTTGATTAGTTGATCATCATCTGATCTTGGCATGATGCTATTTGCTACCTATGCTACAGGTTGACAACCATTTATCCGAAATTTCGAAAACCGAAAGTTTTTTGTGGAGCATTTTTTTTTTAATGGGTATTAGCCCACCCAGGCACAGGTCACTGACCCACATCGGGGCCTGGGGGGCGAAAATGTAATTGTAATAGTAATAGTAATAGTAATAATAATTATAATAATAATAATAATAATAATAATAATATACAGTAATAATAATAATTAATCATAGTAAATAAAATTTTTAATAAAAAATACACAATAATACTGTAATAATAAAATAATAAAGAAATACAAGAATGAAAAAAATTATCAAAAGTGAGAAACACGACCTAGACCTTTGAATTATTCTTATTCTTATTATTATTATTATTATAATAATTATAATTATTATTATTCTTATTATTATATTTTAGCCACCGGGCACCAATGTGAGTCAGTGACCTGTGCCCGGGTGGGCTGATCCCTGTTATTAAAAAAAAAAAAAAAAAAAAAAAAAAAAAAAAAAAAAAAAAAAAATATGAAATCCGAAAAATTCCGAAAACCGAAATGCATCTGGTTCCAAGGATTTCGGATAAGGGATTGTCAACCTGTATACAGTACTATAGTTTTTGTATTCATTTAATACTTTCTGTCTTTTCATACAGTAAATAAAAAATATAAAGTGTATGTTGAAACTTGAATGTAAACTGATGTTTAATTTCATTTGTTCATTTAATTATTTGTGTACACCTTGATCATCATCTGATCTTGGCATGTTATACCTTTTTGGAAAGCTCTATGTCTAAGCTACAAGACAACATATGAAAATTTCAGCTCTCTAGGTCTGTTTTTAAGGATTTTAGAGCAAAAAAAAAAAAAAAGGAAAAAAAAGAAGCTAAATTCAAAATTCATATAATAAAAGTTAACAGTTAGCGTTAGCTTCCGCTAATTTTTTTTAGCTGTTTAGCGTTAGCAAAGTTAACTTTTTAGTTAGCAGATTGGCGGTTAGCGAAGCTAACTTTTCATTTAGCTGTGCCCACAAGTGCATATTGCTGATCTTCTGATGGAAAGTCAGGTCACCCTTTCTTGGGTGCGGGATTAGTGGGTCTCATGACCTGAAGATGTCTTAAATAAAGGCAAAAGGTAAAGTATTTTTAGGGAGATTGTGATAAGTATTAATGAGCAAAGTTGTATCCCTTCAACATTCCATAACATAACATTGTAAAATATGGAGAGAAAGCAGAAAGGTGTGGGTAATTACAGAGATGGAGTGGAAAGAAGGGGTAACATGCACCAGTGTTGCCAAGCGATAAGCTCCTCAACAAATGATCTTTTAATTCGCATCGATGCAGTCACACAAAAAGACCATCACTGGTTGCTTGTTGTCTTAATTCCCGTGTGCGTGTGTGTGTGTGTGTATTTTGACCTTGCCAAGCACACTGTAGGATTTGAAGAAGTTAATGAAGATTTTGTTCAGGAGTCAGGTGGTGAGGTAACATGCCAAGATACTTCCTCAGCACACACACACATTAACAGCACTACGAAACCATTGTCTTATAACATTTTACATTAAAATTTCTATTTTAAAATTAATTGATACATGATGACTTGACTGGGCTACATTTGCACTTAGACAACTGATCAATGAATAAACCAGGGCATATGGAGACGCATTATACATTAGTGATGTCACGAAGCTTCGAAACTGCAACCACATAAATTATCAGAACTTGTACTCAAATGTACTAAGTTAATTACTAAAATTATTATGTCTGGTGCACAATAAGGGATGTTTATATTCAAATTAATCGCTCTCTTACATTTACGAGCAAAAAAAATAACCCCCCTGCCTTTCATAATCCTTGAGTAAACTTTAATCTCCCCTTCTGTCTGTCGACACCCCACCTCCCCTCCTCCTCCCAGCCAGCAGAGGGGGAGCAGACGACGTTGATAATGCTTAATGGGGTGAGTTTTGTTTTAGGCTTAAGTTTTCTCTTATAAAATATCACAGACTTGACTTAAGAGAATATAACTTGCATTGCTGGAGTTCTTGTAAAACAGTAATTAATTTTGAGTATAAACATCTCATAATTTGCACAAGAGATAAAAATTTTACTTCTTTAGCTTAGTACATTTAGTACAAAATGAGTACATTGATATGCTGCTCAAAATTATGGCTTTATCACAGGGAAAACTGGTCAGGATATTATGGTATCAAATGTTACTGAGTATTTCAAAGAAATTCTTTTTCCAGTACCCTTCACATGCAGTAAAATACTTATTTTTACCTTCTAATTCAGCTTGTCATTTAAGGATATCATATTGGAAATGTCTCATAGAGGATCATTATGGTATCTAATTCATCTCTTTAACACAAATACAGTAAAGATTATAACATTTGTTGTGAGCTAGGGAGAGGGATAAGGGTCCATTGCAGGGTATAAGTGACCGCGACACCCCCCTCCCCCAAAGGGTCGCCTCACTGTCTACTCTACTGACTCATTCATGATACAATATTATTTATTTGTTTCTCATTAATTAGTAAAGATACATTACTGTAATACAGTGGTTCCTCGGTTTACGAACTCAATTCGTTCCAGAGGGTCGTTCGTTAACCGAAACCATTGTTTCAATGGGATATTGGGTAATTGGTTCCAGCTCACAGAAAAGTACATACAAAGTAAAGCCAAAATGCATAAAGTCAGAAACACTCCTAAAATTCCCCTAAATTGCCCTTAAATCACTATATACAGTAAATATGTACATATACACTCTTACTCTTAAATCACTACTGTAATGTGATACAGGTGATTAAATTTTTTCTCTTGTGCAAAATATATGACGTTTATACGTATTCAAATTATTCGGGGTCTTACAAGGATTCCAGCAATGCAAATTATATTCTCCTAACTTTAGTCTGAGATATTATATAAGATAAAAACTGTAAGCCTAAAACCCTGGCTGGGCAGATGGGGGAGAGGGAGGGAGGAAGGGAACGTGGGGGGGGAGCTGGAGGTGAGGTGATAGTTTGACAGTTAGCGCCGAAGGTCTAGTGAAGTATTTGTTTATTTGTCCTTGAGATTGAGTTTTTGTTTTTTGCTTATAAAATTTCATAGAAGTGACCAGGGGGAATATAATTTACATTGCTGGAATTCTTATATGATAGTGATTAATTTGAATGCAAACATGCAATAGTTTGCACTAGACTAAAATTTTAGTATTCATTTTGTACATTATTTTGATTACATATACAATACAGCCTTGCCCTTAGGACAGTGTATGCATGTAAATGAGTTTCAATAAATGAATAAAGTTACATATATCGAGCTAAAAATAATAGTTGAAAAACTTTATGCAGACAGAGCTTGGATGGCTAAATTTTAGAATGACCAATAATTTTAATATAAAAATGCACAAATATTAAATAGCAAAATTTTCTTGATGTTTACTACACTGGAAATGAATGTAAACATAGAAATGATTACTGAATTACTGAATTGGCAGACTAGCCCATCAGCTGATGCTCACAACAAAATGTGATGTTAGTAAGGATTTTGTTAAACAAATTTTTGTTCGTTAACAGTATTGAAGATTCTTATGGAAGGTAATTCGTTAACCGAGGGACCACTGTAATCTGTGCTTATTAATACATGTACCCTTCATATACAATATAGTGGTCCCTCGGTTAACGAACGGTTTGATAACGAAATTTCGGTTAACGAAATCCTTACGACAAACACGTTTTGTTGTGCGCATCAGCTGATCAGCTAGTCCGCCAATACAGTAATTGGTTCAATGTTTACATTCCTTTCCAGTAAATGTCAAGAAAGTTGGTCTCTTGAATATTTCTGCATTTTTTTATATTAAAATCATTGGTCATTTTGAAATCTAGTTAACATATTGATAATATACAGTACAGGGAACAGTTTTTGTGTGCCCATCAGCTGATTGAATCACCCAACAACATTTCTCCGTTTTACTTTGTTTACAGTGGAGTGAATATCAATTTTGTTGGTCTCTTGAATATTTTTGCATTTTTACATTAAAACTATTGGTCATTCTGAAATTTAGTTAACATATTGATTATATACAGGGCAGAAATTATTATAAAACATGAAGAAGGCATTAGAACCAATGCAATCTGTAAAGAATATGGCATTTTGTCATCATCGACTGCATCTACAATTACCGATGAATGAATTGCAGGAATAGAAATGAATTATATTAAGATATTGTTAAAAACTATGTTTGGTGTATAGCCAGGGAGAGGAAGGAGGGAGGACAACTCACCACCTCCGGCCCATGAGCCCTTCATAACAACAGTATGCAATTCACCACAATTCCCATATTATTTAGGTTCTTCTGGTACCGGGTGAATAAAACATAATCGAAAAATAATTAATTTTCCCAAAAAATCCCACATCGCTGTACAGTCAACCCTCACTTTACGCGGTTAATTCAACCCACGGCGGCCCGCGTAAAGTGAGAAACACGTAAAGTGAACAACATAACATATGGGATTAATTGAAATAGAGACCAGGCCGACCCCCAAACTCCACTTTTTGACGACACACAACTATGTTGTAGTAAAAATATTATCCTAACTTTATGATGGTATGCACACACAATAAATATAGAAGAGATTAGGTTAGGAAAAATAAAGGTTGGCGTTAACACTTACGTTAGTAGAAGAGATGGGTCGGCGTACGGGAATGGAGGCTGGTTTCGAGGCAGAGGGCAGGCTACTGGCCCTCAGGTGAGTCACCATCACTGTCATCCACACTTGTCAGGGCCTCCCTGACAAATCCCTCAAAGTCATCATCACTGTCTCTACCTCTGTCACTATCACTGGCTTGGGCTGGCTGTGGTGGGTTGCGGGCGAAGAACTCTGTTATGCTTTGCTGACGGCTGGTGTTTGTGTTGTCGTGATAAACCTTGATGTAGGGCTCCATAGTCTGCAACAGCTGGGTAGTGAAGATTTCATACCTGTTTGTGTCAGGGTCATCGGAAATGAGGAGCTTGACTTTCTCGATACACTCGATGGCACCCCTAACATTACTATGGGATAAGCGGTGTTCTTCTTGGGATGATGCACCACCTGCCTCTTCACTGACGTCATCATCATCTACCATCTCGTCGGTAGTCACATCAGGATCCCTTATCACCTCCAGGATGTCGTCGTTGGTGGTCTCGGAGAAGCCTGCAGCTGTAACACTCTGAGCAGCTTCTCTGGCAAGGTCCACTGCTACTGCAACAGTCTGAACCTCACCAGTCACAGATTGACTCTGCCTAACGGCCGGAATGCCTTGCAACACATGTCTCCATGCGTGACGAACAGTTGTTACAGACAGCTGATCCCATGCCTCCACCAAGAAGTCCACAGCTTTCTTGATGTTGAATATTCTCCAGAATTGTTTTAAAAGTACTTGTTGCTCTGCCAACTGTTGATCCTCGTCGTCTTCGCTCTTGCTATCGGTGGTGGTGTCACTCAGGTTACGCAACTCTTCCCTGGTGTTGGTATAGTCGTTCAGGAGCTTGAATTTTTTTAGTAGAGAATGCAGCTTTTACATTACAGATTAACTCTTGGTCCATGGGCTGTAATATAGACGTAGTGTTGGGAGGAAGGAAGACCACTTTTACGTTGGGGTGACGATCTAACAGTAGGGGCGAGTGTCCTGGTGCGTTGTCCAGCAGCAACAAAATCTTGAATGGCACATTATGTTGCTCACAGAATTTCTTCACGTCGGGAACGAAACAGTCATCAAACCAGGAGAGGGACAGTGTAAAGAACATCCACGCCTTGCGTGTCCACCGCCATGTTCCGTCGCGCCTGACGCACCAAGTAGCTCACAAGTAATTTTTCTGTCTTGAGAAGCACCTGGTTGTGGAAATACTTGATCATAGAAGCACCTGTAGACTTTGTGATGTTCATGTGCTCCTTTATCTTGGCTGCATCCTTCTTAATTGTCCTGATCGTAGGCTCGTTAACACTATGCTGGAGCACGAGATCAACCTGTCTTGTTCCTTTCTCCAACTCTTGTATGATCTTATACTTAATTTTGTAGCTTAAGGAACGTCGTGTCTTCTTTGGCTTAGGGCGGCTGGGTCCAGGTAAGGAAAGGTTTCTCTCTGGGGGCGGTGGTCCGGCGGAAGCCATTTTACAGAACAATGGATGTACGATTACGCGGTGTGACCTGGAGGGATGAAACTGCCGCGGCTAGGTCAAGCGTCGTCTTTCCTCCCTCCCTCCCCCGGGTGGACACGTCATATTACTTTAAACCAATTACAGCTGGCAGCGGAGGGAGGTAGGGATGCCTGGCCAATCACAGTCCGATACGTCATATGACGTCACTGATAACGCAACAGAGACATGCACTGCGCAACCTTACCGCGCGGCTTGCCCAGGCGGGAGCAGGCCGGAGGGGCGAATCTAAAAATAGCGTCGAGCCAGACATTCTCCGCGTAAAGGGGTAAACGCACCGCGGAATATGAGCATTCCGGTTTCGGCAGGGTACCGCGTAAACGTGGAAACGCGGAATGTGGGACCGCGTAAAGCGAGGGTTGACTGTATATTCTCATTTTTTTTGTTTACAGAGAAGAAAGTTGACATTGCTCTCCCTAATACCCCCTGTAATGTTCTCAACACTCACCATTGTTGTCACTGCTCAAGAGGGTTGGTGGTTACCACAAGGTCTGTCTTGAGCAATTAATATATAATATTGTAGCATATTTTTCAGAATTTAATAAATATTATTGTAGAGAACATGTATGATGTGTCTCATCTGCCCTGGTTTATTCACTGATCAGTTGTCTAAGTGCAAAAGTAGCCAAATCAAGCCATCATGTATCAATTAATTTTAAATTATAAAGTAAAATGTTATAAGACAATGGTTTAGTAATGCTGTTAATGTGTGTGTTGTGTAAGTGTCTTGGCATGTCACCTCACCACCTGCCTCATCACCTCACCACTTGCCATGTCACCTCACTTACTGCCTCATCACCTCAGCACATGCCTCATCACCTTACCTACTGCCTCGTCACCTCACTTACTGCCTCGTCACCTAACCACCTGACTCGTCACCTCACCCTCTGCCTTGTTAGTTCAGCTCAGTTACATTGATTTATACTGTATAATTAAATTTTTTAGTATAGTTTGTACATTTAAAGAAAAATTTTTGTTTGCACAGTAATAATAAATAAACCCAGAGCAAAAAAATCCAACGTTACCCAAGCGGCCGGTCTTCCCACCCATGCACCAAACCATGTGATGCAGTTAAACATGATGCAATCTTATATAATCCCAGGAACCTTTGTCCCCCAGGCCCTGAACAGAAAGGTTTGGAGTGATATTCTCTCCATTTTATCAGATTATCCGGTAATTACGTATTATTTCATAATCAACATTTGCTCCCAGTCCCAGAAGTATAAATTTGGACAGATTTTCCGTTGTTTATTAATTTTCAGAAAATGCTCCTGATTTTCAACCTCAAAATTTGTTCTCAAGCCTGGAACTGAGAGAATTTCTGGAAATATTCCGAGCAAATTTAAATTCCAGCTATTGGAGTGTAAAATATAAATACCGTAACCATATTTCACACTTCAACTTAAAAAACTTAAAGGACCTTCTTACCAAATGGTCAAGAATAATGTTAAAATTAAATCTATATAAATGTTAAATCCCAGTCAAGACAGATCCTTTTGTAAATTTATATACTGTACATTGCACTTTAAAGTAAATGCACTTCAGAGCTATTACGGGTTAGAGAAGTCCTAAACATCAAATTGAAGTCAAGACTTTATCTATATTATGCTTCTTGATAACTTAATTCACTTTAGGAAACATCTCTACCTTACCTGAAAATCAAGAATAATGTCGAGTAAACAGTAAAGAACCACATCATCTGTGAATGAGATGAAGGC
The DNA here is from genome assembly GCA_958450375.1 of Homarus gammarus. Lineage (NCBI taxonomy): Eukaryota > Metazoa > Arthropoda > Malacostraca > Decapoda > Nephropidae > Homarus > Homarus gammarus. The sequence goes on from CAUDMG010003866.1 coordinate 1,024,267, forward strand.
ATTCCATATTCTGTGTAGAGTCCACCTCGTAGCACAGGCCGCGGCTCTGCTATAATGTTCTTCAGTACCAAGTTTATGACTTCATTTAATAGTGCCCCAGCAAAAAACATTATCTGTAAAGAGATGTGGACCTGAATATTCTCTATAATGCTAGTTAACTCCACTGTTTAATACCAATGTCTAATTATTTTTAAATAACATTTAGACCTACATTGTCTACTGTTGACTATGTATTATTACCCTTCCTAAACTGTATCCAAACGAAGACATAAGAAAAAAATTCACAAGGAAAATTACAGTGAGATAATAGAGGAATACAAACAAGTAAAGTACAGTAAACAATTAACATATTACACAAAATGAAAATGAAACACATTAGCAAAATCCAATTCACATCCTTAATTTATACTTCATGCAAGGTTTGAGAGAGTCCACCAGCAAGGTGGCCTGCTGCCAGGAAACATTTTTTGTAATCAAAACCACACAGGATATTTTTTAAGGAAAGTGGATAAAGCTATTTGATATTTTGCAGTAAAACAAATTGTCTGGAAAAGACAGGACAGCACAAAGTAATCAAAAATATGGTCAATGAAAAATTACAATAAAAAAAGGTTCCAAAACAAACTGCAAAATACTGATTGGTTGCATGTGACAAATTGAGTGGAGGTAAACGAAGCCTCAAAGAAGATCCAAACTACTTTTACTGGTGTCCTTGATGCTGTAGCATAGTTAAAGAAGATAAGAATAAAAACTAGGAATGAACCTTGGATTACTAGCGAGATATTAGAATAAATCAGACATAGAGATCAACTTGCTCATAAGTGCTTTGAAATTTGCAATAAACCTGATACTTTGCTAATCCGGATCACCTTTACCCCCCAATTAATTGGAATTAATGAGGTTTCACTGGACTACTAAGTGAAAAACTGCAGACTTTCAGCATTGGGTCTGTTGACTGGTTTAAATCATATCTTAGCAACAGTAAACAAATTGTCATTGCAAATAACCTGTGGAGTCCCACAAGAAAGTATCCTAGGACCTTTGTTCGTCCTCTGCCGATGACAGTGCCTTTTTAATGTCAGGTAAAGATGATATAGCTGAGTTATCATCTGAACTGGAGTCATGCAAACAGTGGCTCATAGATAATAAACTAGCCCTACATCTTGTTAAGACTGAAGCAAAATAATCTGGAGAAAAAATAACTAACTAAAAAAGGTAAACAAATTCATTGTACAGTACTATGTGGGAATGAATTCATCTCAACTGTAACCTCAGTGAAATTCCTTGGACTAACTCTTGACTATCGTTTGTCTGGTGAGTCAATTGTAGATAGTACTGTACATGTATAGTTAAAAAAAATATTACCCAAATAAAACTTCCTTTTCAAATGCAAAATACCTCTCAGCTGATGCTGATAGTACCCCTTGCTTGGTGCTCATACAATGTCACTTGAACTATTCCTGCTCATCAAGGTACTCTGCCTTAAGACAGACACTAAAATCCAAGCTACAAATTATTCAAAACAAGGCTTTGAGGTTCATTCTTGATATTCTTGGTCACAAAGTCTTACAATCACTGAACATATTGTGTGGCAGATATAGTGAAGTAAACTTGGCTGAACCATGCTTACAGGATTTTCAATGGACTGTACCCAGAGTCCTCGACAACAAAATTTGCAAGGATTAGGGATATGAACCAGCAGGGCACTAGAGAGAGTGAACATAATTTTATAGTACTGTACCTGGTGTCTGTGGTCAAATGAAAAACACTTTCTTCTTTACTGCTATTACAGACTGGAACAAATTACCACACCACATCAAAACCAGTTACGGTATTAAACAATTCATAGCTACAAAAAAAAAAAAATACAAAACAGATGAAGCTACAGCAAAGGAAGAGAGTGAGATTCTATGTTATTAACCACAAATTGTTGTATTGTTCAAGTGATCCACCAGCTTCGGAACACGGGTAACTATATACTCCCACAGCCTATGTGCCCCATATACCGACATTGTCTATATTCATGCTGAACTGTATACTGTACCTGCATAGTTTATAAACATACCTATCCAATCTAAACTTGTATGACAATTTTACTGAATAAATATTATTATTATTGTAGATATTAAATATAGGTTAATAAAATGTAATAAAAAAAAAATATATACCTGTACTATAATTACCTAAGCTAGCCCCGTACGCTTAAAATAGCGGTACCCAAGAACAAGTGATCACCTAAACTTTAAAAAGGTACTTAGCTATTATTTTAGGGGCTGCTATGGGTTGTAAAGAGTCTTGGAGGAACTGAGAAGCTGGAATATCCTTGGGTTGCCAGCTGTCTACTAGATTTTGGAGAGTTGAGTCTGCCTCCCATGAAGTGTGAAATGAGAATGGCGCTTTTACTGCCTTGTACAATTGCATGACCCAATCACGCAGAGATACATAAACAAGAACTAAATATTCATTATTATTTTTCTTCACAATACTATTTCTTAATAGAAATAAATATTGACATTTTTAGTTAAGTACCGCCACCGATATCGTGTAAATTAAATGGTATTAACGTGATCAATAGAGAAAGAGGAATACCGCACTACTTCCCGTGAAGTAATCCATCTTGCGGGTGTCAAATAGTGTCTTTACCACTAACTTTTGTACACTCCACATATTCATTTCCCTAACCTAACTAGCTAATTAAATCATTAATTAATTAGCAAATTATTTACATATACCACATTGGATTGTTATTCCAAGTCCGATAACACACAAGATCACTACTACGGTGCTTCAAGGACCTGGAGGATAAAGGTGGAAATTAATTCCCATAATTATTATAATCTGTGAACTTGCAACAGCAACAGGTATAGTTTCACTGATGTATTTATGTAGACTTTCGGATTTTGAACACTACTTAAAATTCACAGACAGTATCTATTCAATCAGAAGTTTACTCACTAAACTGCATGTCAAATTGAGTAAACCTAGCAAATTGGCAACATTGCCACAGATCCGTGGCAGGAGATATTTTGGGGCTGAAACACTGCTGACAGGAAGGAAAAATATTCATCAAGCCCTAAAGCCATGTACAGTAGAGATATTCCTCAATTTATGGGAGGGTTCTGTTCCAGAAAAACCTTTTGTAAAAAATCTTTTTGCTAATTAAAACAAAGACCAGTATAGTATAACCATGGACTTCTACTTTAAAAACTGATACATTCCTTTAAAAAACGTCTTGAAATGCTACAAAACATGAAACTGAACAAGACTGACAACAAAGTGAACAAAATGAAATGATAACCCAACATCTATACTGTACAAGCAATTCTCTATTTATGAACACTGGAGATATAATCCAGTCCGTATGTCCAATAATTGTTCAGTCAAATTTCACACCTTGCTATAAGTACACACCGAAGCACTCCAGGTGGTAGTGCAGTCGACGTTGCCTGCTGTTGCTGCTACCATCTTTTGTTGTCTTGTGACAGAGCAGCATCTCGCAACCATGCCACTGTCTCCAAATATTTATTTAGTGTACTTAGTTTTTAGTTTTAGTGATGCAATAAGATATATTATACTGTACAGTACTCAGGTTAGTGTTTGGAGTATTTTCTGTAGTATTACATAGTCAAGTAGTACTATAAAAATTCACGAAATATAAGCCACTTACTGTATGTAAATCTCTTCTGAAGAGAATTAGGGTAACAAACCCAATGACAATGGCTACAGGTGCTAAGCTGCTTATTGCCAAGAATTTTCCTATTGTATCTCCTGTAAAAGAGAAAATATTGTCAGTGAAGCAACTTGTATTAATACTTACAACATGATCTACCATCCAATGTTATAATACAAACCCTTTATCACCTTTAAAGAAAACAAACCCCCTCATCATCTTCAACTTAATTACTGTATAGTGCTTTTTGTATAACACATTTTTGCCAAACTACAGAGGTGTATAAACATGTTATATACTGTACTGTATAGAGTACAGTAATCCCTCACTAACTATGGTTTTACCAACAGCAGTTTGAGTATCCATGTTTTATATTTTGTAGACCATTTTACAAACCACAGTATCCAGTTTTAAATATCTGCAGGTTTCCACAGCCACCGAGAGAGATTTCTACCCCAACGTGGAGGGAATTTTCACTAGATCAGGTTTATCAAGTGGTTGTTCTTACTTCCTTTATCATATATGTTCCCCATAACAATAATTTGTAATCATGTACCATACCAAGAGCCTCTTCCTTCTCTAACCTCTTTCACCAATTTGAGTATTTTCATCCTTCATGCTGCTATTTATGATATATGCCCTTCTACTGTCTTTACAATAATCCTCTACACCTCTTGCGGTCTGGGCAGTCACCCTGTTCACTGAATCACTATTCCTTGTAATGTGTTTTAACCTTTATTGCTAAAATGCACTCTAAATATTTTAATATAGAAACACCTTTTTTCTATCAATATGGAATAAAATAACACTATATACAAAAAATGTAAAATAAATATATTGTACAGTACCCTGTACCTGTATGTCTTTGAAAAAGTGTAAAGAATAATATACAGTATGGTACACTACATTTTACATTGTTCTATGCCATAAAAAATATCCTTAAAATACAGTACAATTTAAACATAAAATTATGAGAAGTCAGCTTAATAAAAAAATTAAAAAAATGGGATAATACCCTACCTTTTTCCTCTACTTCAAAGCCCTGCCTACTTTGAGCAAGTAATATTATTGGTAATTTTATCGGTTAAAATACTCAAAAAAATATAAATTTCCGACGGAAACACCATAGAATAAATTATTTTTATTTTATTCTCTTTCTCCCTATATAAGACTCAATATATAAGTACCTGTGGGTGTTGGCAACTTCTAAATATTTAAGGTCATAATGCCACCAAATAAGTTGAGGGTAATTGCTGTATTTTTGACTGACCGCCAGCATTCTTTCATAGAAAACAATTATAAAAATGACGAAATTTCACTGTCTTATAATGGACACTGTCGTGGTTTGTGCAAATGCGTTAAAAAGTGGATATTTATAGTTTTAACCTAACCTTAGTTGATAAGAAAAACAAGCAGCAGAACTGATTTTAGAAGACCTCACCAACCTAACTTCCTAGCTGTGGGGCTCCACCCCTCTGACTCCCGGCATATCAAACAGAAAGAACTCCCTATGGTTTGGTGTAATCTTACTTATTTTGTGGACGTGAGAGCAGCTGCACAGGCTCATAAAGTACACTGAGCATAGGCCTTGGTTAGAGAGTGGCACAGGGGAGTGTTTTGAAATATGTCAATATGATTGGCTGTTTACATCCTGGGATGAGACATCACCGCTGCATTACCGCCGAGAAGAAAAGTAGGGTAAATATTCGTCCATTTGCTGTGCTTAGGTTTTGATACAAAAATAGTATTTTTTTGTGTGTGTATTATGGTGTATTTTATTCAAATCTGACCTTCATTTCTTGTGCAAATTAGCAGCTTTTGAAAAAAAAATTACATTTTCATTTGGAACAGAATCCACTAATTTGCACCAAATGGCAGTCAAGTTTGAGTAAAACACACCATAATACACACCCCCCCCCCCCCGAAAATAACTAAACTAACCTAACCATTTTTGGAACTTACCTGCTACTGTGGTGGAGGATACAGCTGGACGATCTGGTATGCTTATGGATACAGACAAAAGAATTTGCCTTTCCTTAAAAGTAAACAATTTCCACATGTAGGACACAGTCTTTATGTTGGTAGGACACTGTGATCTTGTAATATTTGGATTGCTTCACTGTTATTCTCATAAACTCGCTGAGTAACAGCTACATAAGGGAGAGAACACTTCTCACACGCCATCACGAGCCTTCAAAATTTGAAATCGTGCGGTGGATGGCCACTTCAAAATAATTGGCCAGCAAGTCACATGACATGAAACTTGAAGATCATTGGTTGTCATGTTGCGAAGAGGAGGGGAGGAGAGAAGTGACTCTGGCAACATGGCAGGATAATTATTCGTTTCAGCACACCCTCAATTTTTTTCATGAGATGTTTGATTTCTGATGTACTCTAATGTGCTTTGTTCAGATCTGACCTGCATTTCCATGGGAATGCATCATTATAAAAAAAAGCAAGTCATCCTTGATCAAAAATGGCTATTTTCCATCAAAAAACGAAGGTGAAATCTGAACAAAATACATCCAAATACATCAGAAACCAAACATGTAGACCCCTAAATTTCACTAAATTAACCTACTTTTACCTAATCTCACCTAACCCCTGCAGGGGCCCTAACCCATGGCAGTGTGACATGCCTCACGGCTCCAGACAGCTCGCGGTGAGACAAGAGATGGTGGTTGGAGATTTATTTACCTAATTTTTTAGGCGTTCCTCACTTGTAAGATTTTTCTGAAAGAAACTCATTTCCAAGAGGCTTCAAGGGTTGAGGAACGTATATATGAGGTAGAAATTGCCTAAAAGTAAGTGCTTCTATGCGACTTGAAGATGCGCGAAACTGATATATAACCCATGGCGGGTACAGAAATTTACGCCTCAAATTTTGATACTGTACTCCATTAATGTTGATCTGCACAAGAAATGATATGGAGTTGTATGTTTTTTTTTATAGCCTTTGCATCTGTAATACAGTATTGAAAATTGGAAACTTGCAGACAGCCAATGGAAGAATATTAACCCTAAGTGTATATTTATCTACCTAGAAATGATTATCATATCAGAACTCACTGATGAAAATATAAGAAAATAAACATTAAAACAAATAAAGCGTCGGCGGGTCAATTGTCAATATTAACCATCTAAATATACAGTATGCTCACAATCCAACCTTCACTGTAAATATTCTGTATTTGACAGAGACTTGACAAGGGTGGTGATCCACCAAGCCATGTACAACCCAGTTTACAAAATTTAGTGATTTACCTTTAGGATATTCCACGAATGTTAAGGAAAAAGGCTTCCAATCTAAATCAGTCATTGTGAGAGGAGGAGTGGACATAACAAGAGCCCGGCAGCTGACTGATGACTGACTCCCACTACCTCACTCACTCCTCCAACTCAACTCCACAAAGTGTAAACAAACATTGATCCTTTATAGCTTGGCTCTCTTTAAGAGAACCCGCTATATCTTGACTGATAAAATAAATACACACGTATAAAGTCATTTCGCAATAATTTTAATATACGAATATGTTAAAAATATTAATGAAACATTAAAATCCCTCAGTGAAACCCAGCGTCCGAAACAGTCTAAGAAACTATCCGGTGTTCGTTTGTTGGCGGCTCTTACGGACGGTCCCACACGCCGAGCCTCTAGTGATAGTCTATACAATTTATTTTGGGTATGACCATTTTAATTGCACTGGATAAATGATTTTTCCATAAATATACTGCATAAAGTATTAAAAAATCAGGTTTCATTATTTAAGAGAGGGATTTTGTTTTGTATTATTCACCCACGATCCCGGAGTTCTATTGTGGGGTTGTAGTGGATTTCTCCCCTACAAACGCTGTTTGTCGCTGAGTAGCCGACCCCGCGAATTCCCAGTGTATGTCTCGTGGTCTAGGTCAACCAGCGCCGCCATACATCACGGAGGTCAACTATTAAGCCACGCCTACCTCCGCTATATAAGACCTGACCTCGTGGTGACCTAGCTCTCTCTTCTTCTAGCTACAGTCGCAGCAAGCAACACCACCTCCTCCGCTGCTGCCTGGCGGCCCTCGCTCCCGCCGGCGAGCATGGCATGCTCAACCCACAAGCTGTCCTCCAATGAGCACCCTCACCAACCAGTTCTCTCTACACCACGCTTGTAACCACGCTGCCACTTCCCAGCACCAAGCTGCACTGTACATCCAATACAATATGTATACAGAGAGCACATTGTGAGTTTCCTTTCTCCATCCCATCCTGAGTGTGAACTCCAAACAACCCGAACCCCACAAATGGTGACCCCCGGAGAATCGCACTCACACAAGATGGAGGAGAAACCGATCACTCTCCCAGTCTTCAAGCAACATGGAAGACTGGCTTATCCACACAGAAGCATCTCTCATCGGCTCTACAACTACTGTCTCTACACCGCAGGTTAGACACCCTAGAGCAGCTCTGCGACTCAAAGCAGACAGCCGCTCCTCTTCCTGCCCCAAGCACCACGTCCTACCGACCCCAACACACCCGTCCTGCCTCAGACGCCGCCCAGGCCCAGCAGTACCCCCTGCCATTCCTCCTGACGCGGCCCCTGCTCCTGACGCGGACCCACACACCCCTCTTTTCTCCCTCAGGTACCCCCCCTGCTACTGTTCTGCACCCTGCTGCTGTCGTGGACCCAGCTGCTGTCACGAGCCCTCATCCGCTTCTGCTGACGCAGCCCCTGCTCCTGACCCAGGCCCACACACCCCCAGCAGGCGCATCTGACGACTCTGTACCTGCCGTGAGGGAAGCACAACATTCATCGCCTCCACACACCCTTTTTCTCCCTCTCTACTCCCACAGATATTGTGTATCTGAACAGTTGTCTCCTCCAGCGGCCGGTTCATCCACGCCTTCGCCGTTATGGTTCACATGTGGCATGCAGCGCCCGTTCTACCTCACATGTGCCATGCAACCCTGCAGACAACAAGTCTCCTACACCGCCTGGAGGGAAGGGGGGAGTACTGTAGTGGATTTCTCCCCTACAAACGCTGTTTGTCGCTGAGTAGCCGACCCTGCGAATTCCCAGTGTATGCCTCGTGGTCTAGGTTAACCAGCGCCGCCATACATCACGGAGGTCAACTATTAAGCCACGCCTACCTCCGCTATATAAGACCTTACCTCGTGGTGACCTAGCTCTCTCTTCTTCTACCTACAGCTGCAGCAAGCTACTCCACCTCCGCCGCTGCCTGGCGGCCCTCGCTCCCGCCGGCGAGCATGGAGACCCACAAGCTGTCCTCCAATGAGCACCCTCACCAACCAGCTCTCTCTACATCACGTTTGTAACCACGCTGCCACTTCCCAGCACCAAGCTGCATTGTACATCCAATACAATATGTATACAGAGAGCACATTGTGAGTTTCCTTTCTCCATCCCATCCTGAGAGAGAACAAACATCTCGTACCCCACAGGGTTATGGGATGTTTGGTTCACACTCAGGATGGGATGGAGAAAGGAAACTCACATGTGTTCTCTGTACACATATTGTATTGGATGTACAATGCAGCTTGGTGCTGGGAAGTGGCAGCGTGGTTACAAGCGTTGAGTAGAGAGCGCTGGTTGGTGAGGGTGCTCAGAGGAGGACCAGCTTGTGGGTCGCCATGCTCGCCAACGGGAGCGAAAAACATAAGAACTTAAGAATGGAGGAAACTGCAGCGGGCCTATTGGCCCATACTGGGCAGTCCCGCGTTTACACCCAACCCCTATTGCTCATATAAGCATCCAACCTATGTTTGAAGCTATTCAGCGTATTGGAGTTAATGATGATATTTGATAACTTGTTCCATTCATCTACTACTCTGTTTCCAAACCAGTGTTTACCTATTTCGCCCCTAAATCTAAATTTGTCTAATTTAAAACCATTGTTGCGAGCTCGCTCCTGGTTGGATAGTTTGAGTACCTTTGTTTAGCCCTGACTTCCATTTATACACCTCTATCAGGTCGCCCCTCGCTCGCTCTACGTCAAGTAAACACATTGTTTACTTGGCTTAAGGTTCCTACTTATCATTACTCCTAAATCTCTCTCGCAGTCGGATTTCTCTATGGCATCGTTGTTCATCTGGTATCCCTGTTTACATCTCCTATACTGAGTACTTTACATTAGTCCACGTTGAATTTCATCTGCCATTTTTCAGACCATTCGAAAAATTTGTTTAGAGCTTCCTGCAGTTTTGCAGAGTCCTCGCCAGGCAGGAGCGGAGGAGGTGGTGTTACTTGAATACTAGCTGTAGGTAGAAAGAGCTAGGTCGATACGATACGAAGTCTTTAGTTAAGAGGTGAAAGAAGATTATTAGGGGTTGAAGGAAAAAGTGGTGAAACTGAAATACAGTAGGAGTAGAGAGAATCTGGGCTCAACCAGATCGCTTCATCTTTCTTATTGGTATTTTGTCTTTGTTCTGCTCCCTTGGGTCGTCAGACCTTTGTATTAATATTGGTTTATTTACATAATGCTGCTTATTATTATTATTTTTATTATTGTTGGAGTTAGTGAGCTCGCCCAGGTCCTTGTGTAACTGGGAAGGTAGTCACTTTTTTTTTTCTTTTTTTTTGAGGTGTTAGTTAAGTGTTAGTTGTGTTAGTCTAAAGGTACACTGTATGGAGAGGCCTGCCAGGTTCTTAGTGGAGCTGGTTGGTCACTCTCATCTTTATTCCTCTAATAATGTTTTATGTATAAATGTGTATATTGAGGCAGGAGGTGGTTCAATTACTTCTTCCTGGCTGATATAGCTTGGAGGGTAATCACATTATTATTATTATTATTATTATTATTTTTTTTTTTTTTTTTTTTTTTTTTTTTTTTGAGTTAGTGAGCCCGCCCAGGTCCTTGTGTAGCTGGGAGGGTAGTCACATTTTTTTTTTTTTTTTTGCTAAAATGTTAGTTCAATGTTAAATGTTAAATCTTAAATATTAGTTATGTTAGTCTAAAGGTACACTGTATGGAGAGGCCTGCCAGGTTCTTGTGGAGCTGGTAGGTCACTCTCATCTTTTATTCTCTCTATTAATGTCTTATATGTATATTGGGGCAGGAGATGGTTCAATTACTTTCTTCCTGGCTGATTTAAACCAACTGTGTTCTTGGAATTCTTCGTTGTCTATATTATTTATCCAGTTTTGATATGTTTCTGTGTTAAGTTCAGTCACTTTTTTCCAAATATTTACAGCTTTGTTGTGTATATCTACATTAATTGCTAAGAGATTTGCTCTCTTATGTAGCTGTTCATTACTGATGTGGTCTGTATATTTTATGTTATATATAAATCTAAGGGCTATATTTTGTACTGTTTGTAACCTTTTAATGCTCGTTTTACTAAGGGTGTTCAATGGGATGGGTGGGTAGTCCATAATTGATTTGACAAGGGCAATATATATCTTTCTCTTGTTATTAATGCTAAGGTTCTTAAAGCGTTTTATTTTTGATAATCTTATTCTTGCCTGTCGTTCTTTATCTTTTAAGTATGTTATATATCCTCTTTTTGTTAGTTTTAGTCCAAGCATCCTGCCTTCAGTGTCGTATGGGTATAGTTCCTGGTCGACTATTACTGGACTTGTTTTAATCTTGGCTATTGGTATTATCTTGAATTTGTTCTTATTTGTCCTGATTTTCCATTTTTTCTCAAAATCATTTATGTTTTTTATCGCTCTTACCGTGTAGAGTGCCATAAATTGAGTTGATTTTCCTGGGTATGATACTATTTGAGTAATATCATCAGCAAACATTACATATTCGCTAAAGGGGGTAGGTTGAGGTGTGTCTGAAGTATAAATTGTATATAGTGTTGGAGAAAGGCATCCTCCTTGAGGTACTCCACTCTCAAGATTAAACATAGTTCCCAAAAAGTTTCCAATTTGAATTTGTGCTCTCCTACCATCTAAATAGTTACACAATATTCTTAGCAAGTATTCATTAAGTCCCAGTTTTAATATTTTATATTTTAAGCCTAAATGCCAAACCTTATCAAAGGCCTTAGAAACATCCCTTAAAATTATATTGATCTGGTTACCCTTGCTTTTTTCTATTGCAATTATTTCCGTTATTATGGCTATTGCAGTTAGGGTATTTCTATTGGGCATAAATCCATGTTGTCTATTGTTAGTTTTCCCATGTTGTGTTAAAAAGGCTATAAGTCTTGTATTTAAAATTTTTTCCAATAGTTTCCCAGTAATTTCTAATAAAGATATTGGCCTGTAGTTTAATATTTCCTTATTGTCCTTACCCTCCTTGGGAATAAATATCATTTTGGCATATTTTAGTTTGTCTGGAAAGTAACCAGTTATTAAGCATGCGTTATAAATGTTTAATAGTGTATTTAAAATGTTTTCAGGTAGATTCATGATCATATTTCGTGTAATACCTGTGAGCCCAGGGGCTTTTTCCTTAAACTTCCTCAGACAGTGCATCATTTCTCCCATTGTTATTATTTGATTATTTGGTAATAAGTTATAGTCTATATATTGCCTTGGGGTGATTCTATGTATATGTCTTCCCATCTCTTCTTCTATCCTTTCTTCGTGTTCACTATCAAAATCTTCATTTTCCTCATCTGATATTTTAAAATTTTTACCCATTCCCTTTTGAATGCTGACTCTTGTTCATTTTCCTCGTGCAATTTTATTCCGTTTTGGTCTTTAATGTATGGTGTTTTTTGCTTGTTGTGCCCTATCATCTTGTTTATGGAAGTCCAAAATGTTTTTGTGTCTTTAGTCATGTCAGCCGCCATTATAATATCATTCCATTTTTTATTGTTTGCTTCCTTACATGCGTCTCTTAATTTTATCTGTAGTGCTATCTGTGTCGTATATAGCCATCTGTTACTGCCATGTCTTTCCATATACCTGTTTATTTCATTGTAATAGGTCTGGGTTAATTTAACTTCTTCTGGTAGTCTGTTGTTGGGTAATGTTCTAAAGTGTGAAGTAGGAGTGTGTTTGGTTATAGATGTTTTTATTGCTGAGTGCAGTCTGTCCATTTCTGAGTCTATATCTTCTGTTGTTTTCCCTTGTAGGTTAATCGAGTGGTGACTACTTAAGTCGTCTTTGAAGCTGTCCCAGTCTGTTTTACTCATTTTCAGCCTCTTTTTTATTGGTATCTGTATGGGGCTTGTTGACAGTGTTAGTATAATTGGCAGATGGTCACTGCCTGTAAGAGGTCCCTGTATTATATGGTAATTGAAAAAGGCTTTGTTGTTGGTAAAAATTTTGTCTGGTGTCGATTGTGTATTGTGATTTCTCCAGGTTGGAAAGTTAGGACCCAGATGATTGATTTTCCCTAAATTTATTAATTGATTAAGGACGTTTCCCACGACGTTATTATTTGTATTGTCAAAAATCCTATGTCTGGCGTTAAAGTCTCCTAAGATGTACATCGGATGACTACTGTTAGCCAATTTTAATAGGTCTTCTATAGGTAGGCGTGGCTTAATAGTTGACCTACGTCATGTAAGGCGGCGCTGGTTGACCTAGACCACGAGACATACATTGGGGAATTCGCGGGGTCGGCTACTCAGCGACAAACAGCGTTTGTAGGGGAGGAATCCACTACACTATCATAATTTTTAGGTGTTGATGGAACTTGTTACACTCTAATAGACCTTAATTACTGTTGTTATTAAAGAGCTGTAATAACATAATGTCAAGTAGTGTAACGGTCTGCTCAAGTTATTTTATGTACTGCTTTGTGTCATGCCATTTTTAATGCATACAAGTCTTTCCCTGTCATCAAAGAGACAGTTATTGATCTCCAAATTTTTAACATTCAACAGCTTGTGGGTTATCCCATGAATGTTGAATTGTGGAAAAAACTAACCATTCTCAATACAAGGCTTTCCACAGCGTACCCCATGAAATGGAAGGATATGGAATTCGCCGATTCGGGGAAGTGTCCTGGCCTGGATCGGAGACTTTCTTCATGACCACTGGTGATTAATGGCACGAAATCGTCATGGGTACCCGTGACTAGTGGAGTACCACAAGGCAGTGTACTGGGCCAGTTGTTGTGTTTTTTTTATCATAAATGAAACGACTTTTTCAGCCTTTCATGGGTAAGCTGTCGAAAGCCTTGGCAAAATCTAGGTATACATTATATTGTCAATATTTCCACCCTGTTCCAGAATTTGGGTTCAAACATCCAGTACCTTGAGTAATTGTGTTAAGCAGGAGCATCCCGGCATAAAACCGGGTTGGCATACCTTTAACCAGGTTGTCACTTTTACTTTACTTTTATCCTATTCACCACTGATCGGCTCGTTAGCCGCTTGGGCGATCGGTCACGTCTCTGATTACTTTTCCTTTTCTTTTATCCTCTTCACCAAAAGATCGGCTCGTTAGCACCTTGGGCGATCGGTCACGTCTCTGTTACGCACTGTTGGTAAGTATTGGGCGTGCACCGGCTCCTGAATGTTCCAAAATCTGCTCCAATGTTGGTCAAATCTGGTCTTGAAAGAGCTTACACTCGGTGCCCTCACAACACTTTCTGGTAGATTGTTTCAAGAGTTCACAACTCTCACCCCAAAATGATGTGCCCTCACAGTTTTCTGGACCTGCGGCTTCTTCAATCTTAAGCTGTGACCCCTTGTGGGGCAAGAGTCCGCCAGCTCCAAGTAAGGACACTCGCCTGACTAGTGCCCCTTCAGATGCTTATACACCTCTATTAGGTCACCCCTTGCCCGTCTGTAGTATAAGCTAGGCAAGTTCAGGAGCTCCAATCTCTCAGGGTAACTAAGGTGCTGAAGTACAGGCACCAGGGTAGGAATTCGGGGAAATGTCCTAGCGAGGATATAAGACTTTCTACATGACCGCAAGCAGTGTGTGCAGGGTCGGATTTACCTACTTGTGGGTCCCAGGCCAAGCTCATCAGTGGGCCCCCAAATTCATAGAAATGTTTGCATGTTTCAATAACACTGCCCTGCATAGCTTTTGAGGTTTGTGTATTATTAAGCTTTTCTGGGTGTATTTTGCATGCTGATCTCAAAAATGTTATCCATTTTGCTCAATCAGGTCAGAATTTTGTGCTATAGCATTTTAAGCGGAAATTCAGGTAAAATATTGGCATTTTTCGCTCAAAATGGGGTCCTTATATTCGTTCATTAAAAAAATCATCCGAGACATTGGCAAGCCTCACAGAAAAGATTTCGGTCAGTTTTAATGCCCTTACGATGCATTTAAATACACCCACGTGCTCGCCGGCCATTTAAATGTCCGCTGTGACGCAAAGGAAAAGAGTATATGTCCGTGTTTTTTTACATATATTTTTTCACAATTAAATTTCTTTTTCATCTGGTGGTACATGGCATGTTTCCTCTGTCTGTGGGATAGTCGAGCAGACAAGCAGCACTACATGCAATGCGACTGGCCTGCAAGATGTGGACTTACTCCAGGTTCTCACAATGTTGTTGCCCATGCTCTGGTGAATCCGCAGAACATTCTTCTTCCGCCACTGCACATCAAGCTCGGTCTGTTCAAAAACCTTGTAAAGGCACTGGACAAAAAAAGCCAGGCTTTCAATTTTCTGAAAGAAAAATTTCCAAAAGTCAGTGAGGCAAAGCTGAATGCAGGAATTTTTGATGGCCCTCAGATCAGAGAGCTTTTCAAAGATCCCAAGTTTGATTGCAGCATGGATGTAAATGAGAAGAAAGCCTGGCATGCCTTTAAGTCTATTGTCTCCAATTTTCTTGGCAACTACAGAAGTCCAGAGTATGAACAAGTTGTTGAGGACCTACTTCTGAGCTACAAAGTTCTTGGTGCACGCATGTCCATCAAGATGCACTTCCTCAGCTCCCACTTGGACTACTTTCCAGAGAACTGTGGTGATGTGAGTGAGGAACAAGGAGAACGCTTCCATCAAGATATCCGTGTAATGGAGGAGCGGTACCAGGGTCGCTGGGATATCAACATGCTCGCCGACTACTGTTGGTGTCTGAAACGGGACGCCCCAGACACCAACCACCAATGAAATTCTCTGCTACAGCCATTTATGCATGTCTAACTGTAAAGGCATCTATGAAGTTGACATATTTTTGTCCTATGTGTTGTGGTTACATTTCTTATGATATATTTTGCATAAAAATTTTGACATCATATTTAAGAATTTCGATTTTTTCCTAATTCCCATGGCATAAAAATCTGACCTGATTGGGCAAAATGAATGGCATTTTTGGAATCAGCACGCAAAATACATGAAGAATCAGCTAAGAAACCCCGCACCTCATGAATTTTTTCTCAAATGCTGCCCAGTGTAATCAATATATATATATATATATATATATATATATATATATATATATATATATATATATATATATATATATATATATATATATATATATATATATATATATATATTGTTACTGCAAGCAGTAATGAGTAGGATGACACATAAACAAACATTATGTTAGGCTGTAAGTCATGTCATGTTTATTGAGTGTGCCTGCCCGTATACAGTGTATAGAGTATTGACATGGTGGAGATGAGAGGCCCAGAGTAGGTTGGAGTGTATAAGAGGAATTTTGTTTATGCATAATTATAATCACCTGACTCAGACGCCCACCGAGAGAGGGTTGGGGAGGCGACAGCAGGGCAATGTAGCTATTCAGACCACAGAGGCAACACCTAACCTGGTTCCTCTGTAGTTATTCAGATCACAGAGGCAGCATGTAACCTGGTTTCTCTTGAGACTTTCAACATGTAAGTTCAACTGGTACTTACTGTATTGTGTACACAGGGAGACTGTGTCCATTGCATTGTTTATCATTGTGACGACATAAAAATATGGAAAATTAAGTACTCATTGTAGGTGTTAAGATTAGACTGATTACATAGCTATGATGGATATGTAAATATATATTGGATTAGACATTTATGTGATTGCCTATGTATGATTTATTTGAAATACTAAAATGAATTGTATTCAACAGGTTTGACCGAATTATAATGTTCGAGTTCAACGTCACAAGTTTCATTTAATACTTTAACCGCCTGGATGGAGGTTACATATATATATATTGTAGTGGACGTCTCCCCTACAACTGCGTAGCTGCAGGTCACCTGCGACGTCTTCCCTAGCAACCAAACTAGCGGCCCAGGGGGGGGGGGGGGGCGTCACCAGATGCACCGTATTCTAGCAACAGAGGCAAAAGATCGGCTACTTCCTGGGTTTTCCCTACATGACTCACGGCTGACTCACGGCTGCTGTGTATATAAGCTCTGTCTCTCCATTGAGATTCATTGTGCTCTCGGTTCCTGAACACGCAACACCTCTTCCCAGCAAGCTCCTCGCTGTCCAGCTTTCATTCAACCAGGAGGCCAGCAACAGGCAACATCTTCTCTAACGAATCTCCTGCACATCTACCTCCTTCAACACGCTACTCACCGAACGTGTCTACTGAGTAGCTCCTCACCACACGGCACATCCAGCACCAGACTGTCTACCATATAACTTATATTATATAAGAAAACCACCTTAGAGTTTCCATCCATCCTGAGTGCTAGACAACATTATATCACGAAACCCTACAATATATATATATATATATATATATATATATATATATATATATATATATATATATATATATATATATATATACTACTGAAATTATTTTGCGATGGCCAAATGTCTTCAAATATTACATACTATCATAATATTATAATGTAAGAAATAAGAATTTCAACACAATGTGACACATCATTACTTTTAATCAAATTAGTTCTTATATATGGGAATAATGAAAGAAATACAATTAACTTGAAGCATAATCAATTTTGCAAGCACATGAAGTACAGCAAACTGTGCGAATTTCAAAATAAATTCTTCCTACTTTTTTTCAGGGGAAATTTGTCAATGATACTGTTTGTGTCAAGGGATTGTAGGAGGCCAGATTCAATGCATAATAATGAAAGTGAGTTTAATCTGGTTTGTCCCATGGTAGACCTCAGGTGATTTTTCACCCTAGATAGAGTAGAGAAAGACCTCTCTCATTCACAATTTGTAATGGGGATGGTAAGGAAAATTCTTACCAAGATACTAATGTTTGGAAAAGCAGTTGTCAAAATACCATCTTTGGACCTCAGCAAAGTGGAAATGTTTGTCACTGACCTGTCAGATTCAGAAGACAAAATGTCTTTAAATTGCAAAAACTCATCTAGAACAGATGCTTCCAGGCCAGTGGAATAGGTACTGACAACCAATTCCAGTTGGGCTTTGAGATCATCATATTTCATACTGTCATACTCCGTTAAGAAGCTAAACAGCTTCTTTATTTCTGAGTAGGCATTGTGGGGTACGGGATGTTTGGTTCACACTCAGGACGGAATGGAGAAAGGAAACTCACGATATGCTCTCTATATACATGTTGTATTGGATGTACAATGCAGCTTGGTGCTGGGAAGGCAGCATGGTTACAAGCGTGATGTAGAGAGAGCTGGTTGGTGAGGATGCTCACAGGAAGACAGCTTGTGGGTCGCCATGCTCGCCAGCGGGACAGAGGACCGCCAGGCAGGCGGAGGAGCGAGGGCTGCCAGGCAGCGGCGGAGGAGGAGGTGTTGCTGGCTGTGGCTGTAGGTAGAAAGAGAGATCACCACGAGGTCAGGTCTTAAATAGCGGGGGTAGGCGTGGCTTAGCAGTTGACACCCGCTCCATGGTGTATGGCGGGGCTGGTTGACCTAGACCACGAGGCATACACTGGGGAATTGGTGGGGTCGGCTAGGCAGCGACAAACAGCGTTTGTAGGGGAGAATTCCAATACAACACTCCCCCTTCCCTCCAGGCTGTGTTGGAGACTTGTTGTCTGTAGAGTTGCTTAGCACATGTGAGGCAGAACGGGCGGTGCGTGCTTCATGTGAGACAACGGCGATGGCGTGGATGAGCCGGTCGCTGGAGACAACTGTCTAGATACACAATATCTGTGGGAGTAGAGAGGGAGTAAAAGGGTGTGTGGAGGCGATGAATGTTGTGCTTCCCTCACGGCAGGTACAGAGTCGTCAGATGCGCCTGCTGGGGTGTGTGGGCCTGGGTCAGGAGCAGGGGCTAGGTCAGCAGAAGCGGATGAGGGCTCGTGACAGCAGCTGGGTCCACGACAGCAGCAGGGTGCAGGACATTAGCAGGGAGTACCTGAGAGAGAAAAGAGGGGTGTGTGGGTCCGCACTCAGGAACAGAGGCCGCGTCAGGGGCGGCAGGGGTGACTGCTGGGCTGGGGTCGGCGTCTGAGGCAGGACGGGTGTGCTGGGGTCGGTAGGACGTGGTGCTTGGGGGCGGGAAAAGGAGCTGGTGTCTGCTAGGAGAAACAGTGCTGCTCTAGGGTGTCTAACCTGCGGTGTAGAGACAGTAGTTGTAGAGCCGATGAGAGCTGCTTCTGTGTGGATAAGCCAGTCTTCCATGTTGCTTGAAGACTGGGAGCGTGATCAGTTTCTCCTCCATCCTGTGTGAGTGCGAATCTCCGGGAGTCACCATTTGTGGGGTATGAGTTGTTTGGTTCACACTCAGGATGGGATGGAGAAAGGAAACTCACGATGTGCTCTCTATATACATGTTGTATTGGATGTACAATGCACAAGGATCTTGGAAAAGGATAAATGTATCACTATGTGAGGTGTGGGGAGTGACCCAGAAACTATACGTGAAAGGAAATATTTTGTATGCATCGGTGTGAACTTAATACACCTCGTCTCTTCGGGTGACGTGTACCCACGACATGTACAGTGATCAGAAAATCTTATGTCTTTGTTCAAATAGTGCAATGTGTGAGAGGAGGATCCCTAATTACAGTTTCAAGTGAAGTGGATATACCCACGCCATGAACATTCGGCTTTTGTTTCAAGGTAGCGTCCTTTGGGCCCGCCTTGAGTGTGCGGCGTTGATATTATAACCCAATGAGTTTACCCACGAACTAGCAAACCAGAACCTTACCTTATTGTGTAATTTAGGATTAAAATATGTGTTATAAGACATGAGGTTACAATATAAAGGAAAGTTTTCATATGAGAACCGTAAGAAATAAAAGTAAAAAGTAAAGATTGGAAACTGTAGGCCTACGCGGTGAGGAGCGGCAGGGCAGTGGGCACTGCCCTCAGGCTCCTGCGTTCTCTCATCACCTAAGGTCAGTGAACTTCATCGGGCTGTATTCAGCCCCTAAAAAAAGAGACATAGCAGTTATTACAGTTAAAGTTTTGCCTGATCCATAAGTGTGTGATAACGGCCCATCAGGCATTATTTCTCAGTCTCCTGCGTTCTCTCATCACCTAAGGTCACACGCGGTCGGAGCACCTTGCTCGGCGTCGGCCAAAGTTGTTTGGACTTACTTCCTAGCCCCCATTAGTAGGTACCTGTTGTAAGTCGAAAGTTGTGAATTCGTATTCAGGGAGTTGTTGGAGCTTCCAAGAACTTGATGACCTAAACCACTGACTCTTCAGGCTTCTACGCCCTTGACTCTTCAGGCTTCTACGCCCTTAACTCGTGAGACATAAAGGCAAGCATGAACTTAGCATGCTTCCCTGTTGCTGTAAACGCTTCTGCGCTTCACCTTACACAAGGATGTAGGGGGGGTGCCCAATAAATAAAAAAAAAAAAAATGTCCCTGTGAGCGTCCCACCATGTGAGGTGACTACCAGCTATGCTATTTCACTGTGAACCTGTGGATTCCCAGCAGACCACCCCAAATGAGGAGGAATAAATAAGGAAATGCTCGAGAAACTCCGCGGTCGTCACTTGGAGCGACCTATATTGCCAGGTCCAGAAACAGTACTGGTATATCTCTGGGTGTAGCCCTCGTCTCTACCCACCGAGGACGGTGTGCGAACGAGGTGCCTGATATGTGTACCTAGAAATTACAAGGAGTCCCATATTTGCAGTTGTGGAGTATAACAGGTGTGGTGAGCTGGTGCTACAGGGAGGTGAAATGGTGTTACTATGTACGATGACCTAAGGTGCTATATTCCATACAGGTGGAGCAGTCCGAAGTGTGGAGTGATATTGTAAGCAGGGTAACCAAAATCATTGTTGTTCTTCTGAGGAAGGCCAGCTCAATTGTATATTTTTTGTTACAGTATATTTTATAAGGAATAAATTAGTTAAGACATGTTATGGTTTCACCCTTCTTTCCCCTTATCGATTTGGTCAATGAAAAACCTAACCCAGTGCCTAGTCCACTCTGCCCGCTACCTAACGCGCTACATACTGCCCAGAGGGGGTCTGGTGGCAGCAACCCTTAGAAATTAAGAATAGAGTTAAGTTATTCCCCTTAGAATTTGTGACTCCAGATCTGGCAGTATACAATAAATATTGAATGCGTCAAAATGCGGGTTTCAATCATTCCCTTCGACTTTTCCGTCACCTGAACGTCCTTAACCAAGGCGTTTACAGTAATAAAAGTAAGAGAGAGGTGCTTCCCAGCCTGGAGTACTGGCATCCCGTCTGGTCACCGAGGTATGCCAGAGACTGTCAATTGATTGAAAATGTTCAAAGTAGGGCCACCAGACTGGTACCTGTGTAAAGACCAGCGTTACCCTGGGGCACTCCTCACAGTTACATGGGCCTAAGTATTATTGTATCTTGTTTGGGGAATAACTAGCAGAAATATAGTATCCCAGGTTAAGTATTGAACCACTGAATGAGAGTTAAGAGTGCCATGTCGTTCCTTGTGAATTAACAGGAGGTATTGTATGTTGAGATAATTGTGGAGTTGTCCAGTGTGTTATGTATTCATCGGTAGTGACCATGAAATGATAATCTGAGAGTATAATGATATAACCAAGAAGTGAAGACTTAATTTGTTACTTGGTAAAGTAAAGGTCCAGTGATATCTGGTGTATACCCATTACTGAACATCTTTGGCAGAGTAATAATACCACAATTGTCGATTGAAGTAATAAGTATTTGGAGGTATTTAATGAGGTAATAAGTTCTTGAAGTGTTTGATGACTTAATAAATAAATTGCAGTCCTGTTTTGTCTGAGTGAATCTAAGATGCATCTTATCCAATAACATTGTTAATAAATATTGAATTAGTAATCTACGAGTATCACCACTCTATCCTTTGCCCCATTGGTTCTCAGAAAATAACCAACTCACGTGCCTAGAAGCTCGCTACCTAACAGTTAACTAAGATATGTTATATTCTAATAAAATCCTGGGTGGTGGCAGGTCTACCGGTGTAAGTATAATAAGTGTGGTAATAAGAAAGACATGGTTCCCAGGTTAATCCATGGTTTAGAATATAACTAGAACAAAATATATGGAAGAGATTATAATATATGAAAGGAAATGAAAAGAAAGAACATTGACTTGGAAAATATAAGCAAAGAAGCATAAGAGTTACTTATGTAAGAATATATAAGAATATAAGGTATATAGAGATAAAGAACATATAAGAATATAAGCAAGAATATATAAGAATAAGTATATATGTAAAGAATTGAAGAAGGATAACTATATAAAACAGGACACTCATTGGAAAGAATGCTACAACGAACATGTAAGTATATGAACAAATAAGAAGATTAACAGAAAAAGAATATCTGGATGGTAAATTATAAAAAGAGAAAACTCGGCCCGTCACACCTGCACTTAACCACCTCAGTAACCTAGCTTTTATTAGAGGCGGGCAAGGGGTGACTTTATTGGTGTTTATAAACATCTCTGAGGGCACTACTCAATCTGCCAGAGAGTGATTTGACAGCACTAAATACGAGCTCATTGAAGACCAGACGTGACCAACATTGGATCAGGAACAAATACATTTTGGTACCAGTAAAAACCCGGTACTTGCCAACAGTGTGTAACAGAGATTGACCGTCCGACCACGCAAGCGGCTAACAAAACGATCAGTGGTGAAGACGATAAAGGTAAAGCTTAAGTCTTTTGTATTGCAAGTTTGCATTGATTCAGCATGATTACAGTGCAGGTATACGTTGTACACACATTGCAGTAATACAGTGTACAAAGTACTATACATCAGAATTCATTATAATCATGCAGGTATGCAAACATTGGTAAACAGAAAGTCAATTCGACCAAGGGTAGCTAGCCCAACTAAGATATCATACATATGCCTATTTCTTATTTTCCTTTCATATCTATCCCATGGGTCAAGTCTCCTATGGTGAAGGAACATTTGTTACATCACTTTTAACAAAGAGTATATTTACACATAGATCATATCGCTCTTCAGTTCAGAAACACAATGGCTATTTATATGGAATGAGTGGTTTGGGTTGGGTAGAATGATGACAATCTGTTTCGCTTTGTACAAATACACACACACACACATTATATATATATATATATATATATATATATATATATATATATATATATATATATATATATATATATATATATATATATATATATATATGTGAATTACACGAAAGCGCTTGGGAACTTCGTGTTTTCTTCTTTCCTGGTGGTTATCAGCATATACCTAGATCACGCGCACCTACAGTGATTTACTTGCATATATATATATATATATATATACATCTTAGGGGGCACTACCATAGGTAGTAGGCAGCTACCAAACAGGGAGGTACTACAGCCTGGGAAGATATTGGAAGCATAATGTGTTGTGTAATGGTAGACCCTGCTGCCATATGGCATCAAAAAAATTGTGACCAAGTCCCAGGTTGCTGATCTGACTTTCTGCCTCATTTACACACAATTGCAGGGTCTCAATTGTTTCTCTCACTTTGATAACACAACATACATATATTGTTTCTCACTCTTTTTTTCTTTATGGTTCTTTATTATTATTATTATTATTATTATTATTATTATTATTATTATTATTATTAGTTTTAATTTTGTACTTTTTTATAATATTTATTATTAATTGTTTAATTATTATTAATAATATTATTACATTTTCGTCCCCCAGGCCCCGATGTGGGTCAATGACCTGTGCCCAGATGGGCTAATCCCTGCAAAAAAAAAAAAAAAAATGGTCGAATGCACAATGAAAGACAAAAGTCGTGTCATGAAATATGGTGAAAACATATGCTGAAGGGCTAAGCTTTTGGAGCGCTCTGCCTCGTGGTAGGGGGCTCTCATAATGTTTCATGAGTTATATTTAATCTTCGGATAAAACCGCGACACGACTTTTGTCTTTGATTGTACAAACCTGGAGCTGGCGGTCGTCTGCCCCATAAGGAGTCACAGCTCAAGGTTGAAGAAGCCTCAAGTCCAGAAAACTGTGAGAGCAAACTTTTTCAGAATGAGAACTGTGAACTCTTGGAACAATCTACCAGAAAGTGTTGTGACAGCACTGAGTGTGAGGTCATTCAAGGCCAGGTTTGACCAACACTGGAGCAGTTTCTGATATATTCAGTGCTGTGTACAGCCGTCTGTCCTCAAACGCAGGAAGATTGTTCACACCCTCTCTTGTGAACACCGAGGAAAAGAAACTGTTCAATGCCTCAGCTTTGTCCTGGTCAGAATCTGCGTAGATTGTAGTGGATACCCTCCCCTACAACTGCTGTTGTTGTTGTTGAGATTGTCGGACCGTAGTCCGACACGGGCCTTTGCCTGGAGCAGCCAGACCGGATTGGGATTGGAGGTTGTCCTACCTGCAGATATGGAAGGATACTGCAGGTTGCAAGTGTGAGCGGACCCCCGATCAGTGGGCGCTTACCACCAACCCCCACTCTTGGACGTGGTCAGCTTAGGAGTGGCGCGCCCCCCGAACTGGGGTCCGCACTTGCTGGGAGAGGATACTTTCTAAGCTATCTGGGTGGTGGGTGATGACCCGGAGAAGGTGGTGAATGTGGTTTGTTTGGGCCTTTCGGGTTAGAGTGGCCGCTGGTGTTGTGTGTGCTTCTTGGAAGTCTTGAGTTCTGTTTCGGAGACTCTGTGTAACTTCGCAGTCGAGGAGATAGTGTTCAAGTGGGTTGGCTGCTGGCTCCTGACAGTAGGTGCATTCCATGACGTCATTTCCGATCATCTGCCAGGAGGACTTGTACCCTAGTCGTAGTCGATGAAGGCTAACTTAGGTTTGTCCTGGTGTTTTCTTGTCAGCGAAAGGTGGTTCCCCTTTTGTGGCCGCCAGGTACCATTTGGCTGATTGGGAACCAGCGTTGAATGAGTGAAGGAAGCTCTTTTGGATGTGGAGCTTGCTAGTCTTTCTGAGGTGATTCTTGATCTGTTGCACTCTTGCTGGAACTTGAATGCGTACGCTACTAGAACGTGTAGCTGCCTTGGCTGCTTCGTCTGCCACGTGTAAGACGACTGGGCGGTTTTGTCTTTGGAATTCCTGTAGCTGTGCGAATGATCGAGGTTATGATGTGAACGTTGTCTCTTGGTTGACGGTGTTGCAGCGCCTGCATGGCCGATTTCGAGTCCGTGTGAATTATGATGAACATGTTGTGTTGTGTTGCAGCGTGTTGTAGGGCCTTTGAGATTGCTACCAGCTCTGTTTGTAGGGTGGAGCAGTCATTAGAAAGTCTCCATCGGAGGGTCTGACCTTGGGTGTAGAAGGCCGCTCCGGATGTATGATGTTTTGGATCCACCGAGCCGTCTGTGAAGTATGATGCTGCATCAGCCGGTGTCTCGGTGGCTATGGCTTCCAGGGTTATTTTTTTGAGGTCCTCCTTCTGGAGGTTGGCTTTACTATCGCCTAGGTCGGTAATTTTGAGTGTGGCTGGTGGAGGGCTCCATGGTGGAGGAACAGCGTAACCATTGTCTCGTGTGTCTTGGTTGTTCTTGACGAGTGTTTCTGCTTGCAGGTGTCGGATGATCTCGCTTGCTTCGTGCGACCAGGTGGCCCCTCGCTCTCTGTGGTCGAGGTGGAGGGAGGCACTGATTCGCATTTTGGCAGCTGTGGGCTTATCTGATTTACAGATTTTGGCGAGGAGACTGGCTGTCACCTGCTTGATTCGTACTGCCATGGGTGGTAGTTCGGTTTCCATTTGCAAATTGCAAATTCTGTTCCACATGGGTGCTCCGAGCATGGTCCTGAGAGCATTATTTTGGATAACTTCTAGCTTAGCTATCTGGTCTTCTCTCAGTCCAATGAGTGCTGGAGCACTGCAATCTACCAGCGATCTGATGGCGGCCGTGTAGTAGGCTTTGAGCACGTGTATGTTCGCTCCTGCGGTTGTGCTGGTGAGCGACCTCATGATGTTGTGTCTGCTCTTCGTCATGTGCCTGAGATACTCGAGTTGCGGCTTGAAAGTGAGTTTCTGATCGAACCAGATTCCAAGACACTGGTGGGTGTTGGTCCAGACTACCGGCGTGTTTTGTATGGAGAGCATCTTGTCTGGTGTGTCTGTGCAGATGGCCATCGCTTTCGACTTGGCTGGATTTATCTTGAGTCCAAGTCTGTTGCACTCCTCTTCTATAAGTTGGAGTGCGTGTTGCGTGTTGGCTAGTCTGTTTAATCCTCTTACTGTGAGCTGTAAGTCGTCTGCATAGCATAGGAGCTTGGCTGTTTGTCTGAAAGGAAGTTTGACAAGATTTTCCATCAGGACATTGAACAGCATTGGACTGAGGATGCCTCCTTGTGGGGTTCCGTTTTCATGGACCCTGTAGTTTGAGGTTGCTCCCTGAAAGCGTACTCTTGCTTCTCTCTGTGTGAGGTAGTTCTGGATCCACCCCAGCAACCTTCCGTTGACGCCTTTTTCAGCGAGCGTCGTTATAATGGCAAGTGGATTTGCTAGTTCGAAGGCCTTCTCCAGGTCGAGGAAGACCACCAGAGCTGGTTTATTGTCCACTGTGCTGAGTATCTCGGCGATGTTGTTGCCTGTACCGGTGTTCTCGGTGGAAGCAAAAATGTGAGGGTGTGGGCTGCCTACTTTCCACTTGAGTCGGTTGAGAGCCATTCTTTCTCCAGTCTTCGCTATGCAGCTGAGAAGGGAGATGGGCCTCGGTTTGTCTGGTTCTCTGGGCTTCGGAATGGGCTCTATATCTGCCTTCTTCCATTCCGGTGGAAGTCCTTGTGCTGTCCACGAACCATTGATGACTTGTAGCAAAGCCTCGTGTCCGGCTTTTCCGGCATGGGAAAGCATGGAGTAGGTTATCCTGTCGGCCCCTGGTGCTGTGTCCTTGCTTCGTTTCAGCGACTTCTGGAGTTCTTGCTGGTTGAAAGGTCTGTCGGTGTCATCTTCACTGTTGCAGGCCTCTTCGATCATCTGGAGTCTGACCTGTCGCAGACGCTGTTGTGTCTCCTCCGCCTGTCTCGGGAGGTTTTTCGTTGCTGCTCTGTCAGAGAACAGTTTTGCAAGTCTCTCGGATTCCTCTTCTGGGTTGGGATGGGTTGGTGGTGGTGGCGTTGCCTTCCCAGATGCCCTTCGGATCTGGGCCCACATTTTGCCGAGGGAGGAGTGCTCGTTCAGCTCGGAGCACCACTTGAGCCAGCTTACGTTTTATATTTCTTCCTTCTCTTCCCTGGTATCCTTAACTATGACTTGCAGGAGATGTCTGTTTGTCTCCGTGGGATGTCTCCTGTAGTTTCTTCGGGCCATGTTCACTCTGTGGTTGAGTTCTTTCACCCTGGGACAGTAGGACCAGTAATCATTGTACTGTCTTGATGTGGGTTTTGTTTTTGGGATAGCCTCTTCTGCCGCTTGGTGAAACGCCTCGACCAATTGTTGGTGGAGGGTTGTCTCGTCCACGGGTGCTGCGCCGACCGGCTGTGATTTTCCGCGCCACTTAGCCAGGTGTTTCTTAAAGAGTCCCCAGTCTGCCTTTTGGGTATTGTATCTCCATCTCGGCGGGGGTGGAATGGGGAGTTTGTTCACCTTCAGTGTTGTTAGGGTGGCGAAGTGGTCGCTGGTCAGCGTGGGGTGTAGCTGCCAGGAGACCGAAGGCTGTAGTGCACTGGAGACGAAGGTTAGATCTAGCCTTCCTCCCCTAATGTAGGTGGGCTTTCCGGTGTTCAGGAGGCAGATCTCGGGTGTGTCTTGAAAGGTGGTGTATAGGTGTAGGCCGTCTTCATTTGTGGGGCTTACCGAGCTTAGGAATGAATGATGTGCGTTGAAATCTCCTCCTTTGAGTGTGGCGTGGTCAGCGGCTGAAGCGAATAATTGAGTCACCTCCAGTGAGCCCCTTGGGTTCTTGGAGATGTTGTGAACAGTTAATTCCCGTTCTTGGAGAGTTACTTTGACGGCCTGTGTGTCGATGTTTTCCCCACATGGAAATTGCTGCATGACCTCGGAGGAGGGTATGCTTGACTTGACCAAGATCATACATCCTCTAGTTGACGCCTGCATGAAATGCCTCCTGTATGTCTTGTAACCACTGAATTTGAAACAGTGGTGTTCTTGTAGAAGTGTTTCTTGTAGCAGTATAATGTCAAGCTTGTCCTTAGCTGCTGCTTTTTACAGGAGGTGTTTCTTGTTTTTGATGCCCTGAGAATTCCATGTTAGGATGTTCAGGGTGCTGATGTTTTCCACCACTGTTTCATCGGGGACTTCTGGTGGTCCTCGATGGAAATGTTCAGGTCCGATTCCGACTGGATCAGTTTCATATCTTCTTGTTCTGTGGTGGTTTTTTGCCTTCTGGGCCGTGGTTCGGTTCAGGGGAGTTGAAACGTCCAATTTCTTTCTGGGAGCTGTCGGTATCTTTGGTTCTCTGGTGGCCTTTTTCGGTGTAGATTGTACCTCGGCTGTCACTCGTGTGGGTGTGAGGGCGTATGTTCCCACAGTATCTACACCACCCTCATACTTACTTACTTCTCTTAGTTCTTACTCTTACTCAGTTCTGTCACCTATTCTTTTGGTAGCATGTACATTCTTTTGGTAGCATGGTCGAGGGTCTAGGCACATGGGTATGGTAATTCTGGTATCAAGTCACTTGGACGGAAATAAAGGTAAAATACTGTGGGAGAAATAAATACACCTAAAGTACTCTAAGAACAAATTTATTAATATGAAATCAAAGGGGAAAAGATATAGTATTAATCACATAACTACCAGGCTCAACTCCTGGGCTTATTGCAGACTCAGTACTTTCGTCTTTACTTATTTTCTTATTTACTTATTTTCTTATTTCTTTACTCAACAGTAATTACTCAGATTTTACACTCTCACTGCCCACAACCTTACTGGTGTTACATTACCTGGCATAATAGGACCAGTTCCTTGGCCCTACTCACAATACATAGTACATGGCACTCAGTGTAGATTACTTTACTCAACATACTCGTTAATAATGACACTAGCATATACAGGGGTCCACTACCCAACATGGGATAATTATTTCCAACTAATTATCCCTAACATACATGTTACAACCCTCTCTGTGGACATATACTTCCAAGGAGTAACCCAGGGTAGAACACTAGGGCTCACGACGGTTGTGTGGTCGGTAGTAGCCAGACACATGGCCAGTCTGGGGTCTGGCCCAACGAGGCAGTGAAGCACGTTAATCAGGCTGCCTCGGTGCCATCGTCTCATATATGGTCCCTACTGGGTATCTACTGGGTGATGCAAGAATCACAATGGGATCTGGAGAAACATTGGAGCAGCGTCAGGGAGCGCTCTCCCTGGTGATGCACGGGTATAAATACCCCTGAGTTGCCAGTGATCTGGCGAATTACTTGAGTTGATATACACAGACTAATTCAAGATTGAGCTTCCCAGGAAAAGTAGAATAACAACTCATTGATAACTGTCTTCACAAACGCGGGACTCTGGGAGGGAACACAAGTGTAGAGTCTATGGGGAAAAAACACGTCTTCTCAGGGGTCGATAACTCACACATGTTTTGCCGTCGTGGAGTTTAATAAGAATCATTAGTTAAATAGATCAGCAGTCAACGTGACCATGACATGGGGACCGGCGTGGCGTCCTCCACTGAGGTGGCTGGAGCTGTGGCGACTTGCCCGAGGACGCTCCCCATGAGTGTTTGGAGCTGTGTGGGTTGGATCTTGTGGCCCAGTAGTCCGGCTAGGCCCTCCGCGAAGGTTGTCAGTACCTCGGCTAGGTCTGATACGTGTATCATTCCTTCTGGTGCCTTGGTGTGTGCTTGTTTTGTCTTTTTCGTGGTTGTCGTTGTCTGCTGCTTGGGTGGCTGAGGTGTGGCCGTAGTGAGGCCAGGAAACTGGGCTGCACTTTGGGTGTTGACCGGCTGAGGGGGTTGGCTTTGTTGTTTTGGCCTTTGGGTTCCCCACACGAAGGTACTTGGTGGGGCTGGTGTGCAGGCGGTGGGGGCCAGTCTTGCTGCTGGTCGGTTTGCCTGGACCCTCTTTGTCCTCTCGGAGCATCCAGGGTTCCAGGCGTGGTGTTTGCCCCCGCAGTTGGCACACTTGGGGGCAATTTTTTCTCCATTTTTCAACTTGGTGAGGCAGGAGTGTGTGTCGTGCTTCTGCGCGCAGACTGAGCAGATTTCCTTGTACGTGCACCTCGTCTGGTGGTGCCTGTATTTCTGGCATCTGAAGCACCGCAGGGGCTCCGGGACGAAGGGCCTCACTTCGTAGATCCCCCAGGTTTTGAGGTCTATGGTGCCGGGGGGTGGACCGTAGTGCGTTATGAGCACTTGTTTTGTGGTGGCCGTCTTGTCGGACGGGGGAGAGCATCTCCCGGCTATTAAGATCTTCGGGTGGTTCTCCAGGTGTTCGAGGGGTAGTTCCTTTGGGTACCGGAGGACTACCGACTTCGTCAGTTTCTGGGCGGGGTCCAGCTTGGTTGATGCAACGGTGGTGGTGTTTTTCAGGTAAGTGTCGAGGGTGGTGGCGGAGTCCTTGTCTTTGGGGCGAATAATCATCTCCCCCTTTAGGTTGGGCCGCACTGAGAACTTGGCCACTGGATTTAGCTTTTCCATCTCTGTGATGGCTGCATATGTCGTTTTTGTGTCCGTTTTCGAGATCCGGAATTTTGGCAGTGTCGTTGGGGGTGAGCTGGTGGTGGGTGCCTTTTGGGCTGCTTGACGGCATTCGTTTCCCGAAAAAGCACGTCGGCGTTTTTTGTTTTCAACCTTCGTCCAGTTGTCGTCCTCAGTGGCGGTAACAGTGGTGGTGGAGTTGTTGGAGGTGGTGGCAGTGTTCTTGCTTTTCAAGGCTTCGTGGAAGGAGCGTAACTGGTCCACTTTCTCTGTGCGGAGCCTGTCGTAGTTCGGGTCGTCAGGTTGGTGGTTCAGGCAGGGGTCGCGGTTAGGAGGGCGTACGCACTCCATAACCTGTGGTTAAGTGTTGTTTTTTTTTTTTTTTTTTTTTTTTTTTAGAGCCTACCTATTCCGGTTGAGTAAGTAGCAGAGGAATTTCAGCACTCCCCACAGGCAATGATGGCCGGGTGGTCATAGAGTGGTTCCTGAGCTTCTCTCCCGGAGCCCCGTTGGGGAA
Source organism: Homarus gammarus (assembly GCA_958450375.1). Taxonomy (NCBI): domain Eukaryota; kingdom Metazoa; phylum Arthropoda; class Malacostraca; order Decapoda; family Nephropidae; genus Homarus; species Homarus gammarus. Next base: position 1,055,226 of record CAUDMG010003866.1, read on the forward strand.
ACCTACTTCCTAGTGTATGTGACTGCTCACTTATAGACGTGAGCTAAGTGTGCCTATTGGGGAAGGATGAGGATTGCTACCCTCTTTCCAGGTGGACCCCCACGATCACGCTTTTCCCGGAAAGACTCGGCTGGGATGGGTTCTTGCTCCAACCCCCTTTCGTGTTCACAATCTCCTTTGAGGGAGGTGAACAGTTACAGGGGGGACCGCAGGACGAATACACCTTTGAGGGTGCAGGTCCCTAGGCCAGAGCGAAAAAAGGAAATATAACAGTAGAAGGAAAAGAGCTCAAACCACGTCGGGAATATCGTGCTATAGCTGCCGTCCGCTTACCAGCCAACGAGAGGCGAATTCCAAATGTGATGTGCCTCACTTTCGGACTGCGCGGTGATTGGCCAGTTACCTCCTTCACCTCAGCCAATCAGCAGTGCTCACTTCACACCTTTCAACCTGATCCGGCAGAATCATAAAAGTAGCCCCCAGCCTCGCCGTGAAGGTCATGGATGATTGACCATGGACTATTGCCACTGGAATGACTCTGAAGCCAGCCTTCGGAGTGACCGGACCTCTCTTCAGACCCTTTGTTTCTACTGTTGACGACCGGACCACAAATCGACCTCTCTGACTATCACTGGACGTCCCAGGAATCCTGTTTGGGGCGACGCCCTTTGTGGGCCTCCACCTTTGGAAAACGACCATGACCGTCACCGGACTACCTCACGAGCGTTCAGGATTGTCAACCCTAGCTAGCCCTCCCCACGGGCAGAGTGAGTGACCCACACTCCTGCTGGAGGGCAGCTATTGATTGGCAGTACTGACGTGGTTTGGGGTCTTTCTCTCTTACTAAAATCCTTCCTTGCTTACCCTGGCCGAGGCACCTACTTTATTTAAGTATTCGTGCTAGAGCCCCTCCAGTGGCGCACACCTCACAGCTGAGTGGGATTGTGTGTGTTCATTGGGGGTCGGGGACAAACAGGCCCATCCCATAGTGACGACTGTGATCGTGCAGTCACTCCACTGTGCGGGGGTTGTCTCTTGTGAAATCAAAGAAGGGCCTCCAATAACCTTCTACATGCACAATGGCAGTAAATATAAGAATAAAAGTAAAAGATAAGAACAAACCTATCGATAAATTTAGACTAATTACCCTAGCATATGTTGAACTAGGTGTGCCCTTCAATAGGGTATTCAACCTGAACGAAGGGTTCAAAGTCATTTGCCGAAATGAAAATGATGCAGACAAACTACTAACCACTAAGGAGAAACAAATTCTTGCCAAGAATGGATTAATTGTGGTCATGCCTCCCGAGCTAAGAGCCAGGAGATCTGTTTTCGTAAGGAAACTAGATTCTCAAGTAGGAGGGCAAACGGCAGATTCTCTGAAGGCAGACATTGAAAATAACAACGAAAGACTTAAAGTAGAAGAAATAATCAAGATAAAAGACTACACGCACGTAATGAAGATTTGTTTTGAAGAAACGGCTATGGCAGGCAAGGTCCTCCAGTGCGGTTTTTTAGCGTGCAACATGTCTATATCCCCTCATCAAATAAAAAGGGAAAAATACACCAGCCTCCTGACATGTTTTACATGCTATAAATATGAAGAGCATACCACAAGGAACTGCCCTGAAAAGGAAAAGAAATACTGCTCCAACTGTGCAGAGGAAGGACATGTTTACACGCAGTGCAACAACACCAACAAAGGCTGCGTAAACTGCAAAAGGAACGGGGACGTGCACCACACCCACCCAACCATGGCCATATCCTGCTGTAAGGGCGGCCATTCCTACTCACACTGCCCACCCTTATCTTACTTACTTACGTTCACTGGTTACCACATAACCTCAGTTCCTTTTGGCAGCATGGCGAGGGCCGGCACGTGGGTATAGTAATTCTGATATCAACTCACTTGGAGGGAAATAAAGGTGAACTACTGTGGTGAAAAATGAACACTCCTAAAATACTCAAAGAACAGGTTTATTAATATGAAACACAAAGGGAAAAAGATATTATTAACATACCACTCCAAGGTGCAACTCCTCGGCTTACTCAACTGCAATTATTCAGATCTTATACTCTTACTACACACAACCTCACTGGTGTTACATTACAGTACATAGTAACATGGCAACTCTTGGCTTCTCTCAACTGCCAATCCCAGTGGGTACTTTACCCACGTTACTGGTGATACATTTCATTGCATACATGACCAACTTACATATGGTCCCTTCGGTACTCAACATGGGTCCACTACCCAACATGGGATAATTATTTCCAATAAATTATCCCCTAACATATACATCAAACACTGTGGGCCATAAATGTCAGGAATGCATCCCAGGGTAGGACACTGGGGCTCACGACCGTTGCTGTGATCGGTGGAAGCCAGACACATGGCGAGTCTGGGGTCTAGCTCCACGAGGCAGTGAACAGATTAATCATGTCGAATCAGAGCCATGGCTTATATATTGATGACTGCTGACTATCCACCGGCTCCGAGCGACCGCTGGGTGTTCAATTAAGCCTTCCCTGTAGACAAGTTGGAGAGGACGCGTCACAGAGTACGACTCTCTATTCGGCAGTGGTTCATATACCCCTGAGTTGCCAGCGATCGCTACTCACGCAATGACAGAAATCACAAACAAACCAACTGTCACTCATTCAAGGATGACCCTCAGTTGACAAAGGTCTGGCGAATTACTAAAGTTGATTTACATAAACTAATTCAAGATTGAGCTTGCCAGGAAAAAATGGAATAAAAAACACATTGACAACTGTGTTCGAAAGCGGGACTTACTGGGAGAGATCATAAGTACAAGCGTCGATGGGGAAAAACACGTCTCTTCTTAGGAATAGTGTAGGGTATGAGTTTGTTTGGTGTTCACACTCAGGATGGAATGGAGAAAGGAAACTCACGATGTGCTCTCTATATACATGTTGTATTGGATGTACAATGCAGCTTGGTGCTGGGAAGGCAGCATGGTTACAAGCGTGATGTAGAGAGAGCTGGTTGATGAGGATGCTCACAGAAGGACAGCTTGTGGGTCGCCATGCTCGCCAGCGGGAGAGAGGACCGCCAGGCAGGCGGAGGAGCGAGGCCTGCCGGGCAGCGGCGGTGGAGGAGGTGTTGCTGGCTGTGGCTGTAGGTAGAGAGAGAGCGAGAGGCAGATCACCACGAGGTCAGGTCTTAAATAGCGGTGGTAGGCGTGGCTTAGCAGTTGACCCCCGCTCCGTGGTGTATGGCGGCGCTGGTTGACCTAGACCACGAGGCATACACTGGGGAATTGGTGGGGTCGGCTAGGCAGCGACAAACAGCGTTTGTAGGGGAGAATTCCACTACAGTACTCCCCCTTCCCTCCAGGCTGTGTAGGAGACTTGTTGTCTGCAGGGTTGCATAGCACATGTGAGGCAGAACGGGCGGTGCGTGCCTCATGTGAGACAACGGCGATGGCGTGGATGAGCCGGTCGCTGGGGACAACTGTCTAGATACACAATATCTGTGGGAGTAGAGAGGGAGAATAAGGGTGTGTGGAGGCGATGAATGTTGTGCTTCCCTCACGGCAGGTACCGAGTCGTCAGATGCGCCTGCTGGGGTGTGTAGGCCTGGGTCAGGAGCAGGGGCTGTGTCAGCAGCAGCGGATGAGGGCTCGTGACAGCTACTACTCCACGCCAGCCTCCTCGGCGCCCTGAACACATCCCTCCTGCACTACTCACAGCCGAGTATGTTTTCGTCAGGCGTGATGCTCATCGCAACCCATTACAACGTCCCTACGATGGACCCTTCCAGGTGGTTACCCGTTCAGCAAAGTTCCTGACGATTATCCGGAATGGCAGACATGACACCGTCAGCATAGACCGAGTCAAACCGGCCACCTTACCCGTTGGGCCCCCAGTCCAGCAGCACCATCAACAAACTACGCCTGCACCAGTCTACCCGCAGTTACCACCGGCAGCAACACCACGCCCACGACATTTCTGGGCACCCTGTTTTCACCCTCAAGTACACCCTGTTCCTGATATAGAACCTGCACCTATCATAGAATCTGTACCTATCATAGACCCTCCTCCTGTCATAGAACCTGAACCTATAATAGACCTCCCTCCTGACATAGAACCTGCTCCTGCCATGGACCCTCCTCCTGACATACAACCTGCACCTATCGTAGAACCTGCTCCTGCCATGGACCCTCCTCCTGACATACAACCTGCACCTATCGTAGAACCTGCTCCTGCCATGGACCCTCCTCCTGACGCAGCCCCTGCAGCAGCAGGAGCACAACAACCACTGCTTGTACAACCTCCTCTAATCCCAAACCCTCTTTCTCCTCCTAATTCTCCCACAGGTTTTGTGTCACTGGAGGGAGTTGTTACACGTAGCGGCCGAGTCGTACATACACCTGCCCGGTATGTGCTATGTGTGGGACACAACCCAGACAACATCCAGCCTCCCACCGCGCCGGGAGGGGAGGGGGAGTATTGTAGTGGCTACTCTCCCCTACAACTTCCAACTGAGCTCCGGCCGCACTCCGACCAGCCAATCAGCGTGCAGCATCGAATCGAATCGAAGATGCTAGTGACAGGGGGGAAAGAGGTTCAGAGGAAGAATAAAGAGAGGATGGAAGTGAATTTTAGGAGGAGAGAACAGGTGCAGTGGCTAGACACCGCTTGCGTGAGGGGTTCAGGGGTGGGGGCAGACGGGAGGCGACAAGACAAAGCCAGGCTGGCGTCAGGTCAAGCGTCAGGTGCAGCGTGTTGGGTTGGGCAATGGATGTTCAGTGCTTGGGCGGCTTGAATGAGTTTTTGGTTTCTTGTGTGGAGATGTCTTGGTCTTCTTAGCTTGAGGTCGATTTTCTTCTCACTCTCCTCCTCTTCTTGCTTTCTTGAATTGTCCATTCGTTTGTGTTTGGGTCTTGCTGTTCGTCTTCCTCGTGAGGTAGGTTCTCATAGGTGTGGAAGAATTCAGAGAGGGTGTCCGCGCGGGCTTCAGCTCCAGGGGCCACGTGGTGTTCTTGGTTTGGGGCTTCGGCTCCATGGACCACGTGGTGTTCTTGGTTCAGTGTGGTGGGCGACTTCTTGAGAGTTTTCTTTTCTTGGTTTTTCTTTTTTTGGTTTTTCTTTTCTGCTGGTTTTTTCTTTTCTTGAGAGCGTACAGCAAGGAGGGCCTCTTTGTAGCTCAGTTTCTTCTCGAGGCGGACTTTGGCTACCTTGCACTCCTCCTTCCATCTGGGGCAGTTCCGGTCGGCGGAGGAGTGTGGGCCACCACAAGCAGCGCATTTCTTTTCTTCGTTGGGGCAGACCGTGTAGCGGTGTCCAGGGCTGCCACACTTGGAGCAGGTGTCCTCCTGCGCTTCACACTTGTTTACAGTGTGTCCATAGTGCTGGCATTTGTAACACCGATTCGGTTTGCAGTAGGGCTTGACTGGCACAGTTACCCACGCCAGTTGAGCCTCCTCGGGTAAGGTGGAGTGGTGTCCGATGAGGGCAGTGGTGTCGGACAGCTTCTTTACAACTTGGAGTTGCCCCTAGAGGAGCTCACTTAGTTCTTCTTGGTCCACGTGGGCAATTTCGGCGTGGGAGATTACTCCCAGCTTCAAGTTGTCCCACATGTAGGCAATCATCTTGAATGGGATGCCGTTGATGTCAGGAATCTCAGCGAGCTGGGCGGGCATGCCCTTTTCGGCGAAGGTGATCCTGATGTCTCCATGGAGCTTTAGTCGCTCCACCTTGGTGATTCCCTCGATCCCATTAGCTTCAAAGAACTTCTGGAGAACTAGGAGATTTAGTTTCTTGGGGCAGGTCGGCGTGTCCGGACGAATCCGCGCCACGCTATCAAACTCGTAACCGTTCATGGTGAGAGGGTTAGAGAGAGTGCGTGCAGCAAGCTACGCCGAGAGACTAGGTCTATGCAGAGGACGTAGGGGTACGATCGCCGACCTAGTCTCGACGATCAACCTCCAGTTCAGGATCAGAGCGTTTCACACCTTACGCTTGAGCCTCTGTGATTGGTCCTCTCGCTACGGGCACCCCAGATCCTGATCCTGGTAAATTGTATAAATACGGCCATGCCTGCCCAGGGAGGACATTCTACACTCAGCTACTGGACCAGCAACATCTCTCTCAGCTCCTCACCTAGTCACTCCTACGCACTGCGCTGTACAACAATATATATATACAGAAAGCGCATCGTGAGTTTCTATCCAACCTCATTCCTGAGTGAAGATATCTACATGTACGTACGTTTGTGTGCCCATACAAAGAGATAATAGACAACTAAAGAGAATTGACAACTGGCCACTCACAGTACGCTACAATAGCTAACCCACTCATGTTTTATGTTCATGGAGTATAATAAGAATCAGGTTCTAAAACAGACTAGCAGTCAATGTGACCATGACACAGCCCCATCAAAAAGACCCTCATCAAATAGCAAAGAGGGCCGTGAAAGAGGCAACAAAGCCAACCACTGACACCATAATCAAACTAAGTGACACTGATCATTACAAGGTAATGGTGAGCATGCTACATGCTCACCTTCATAACATCATAGCCCCAGGATCATATGCCGACGAACTCAATAGGATGCTTGAAATAAACAACACGCCACAAATGAACTTCCCTGAAAACTAAAACTCAGCAAACTTGTTACATGCCACCAGCACCCCAGAGCTTACAAAACACTTCAGACAACGACTAACCACGCCCAAGGACACAACATCACCAACAGACCAGGATAACATACTGGAAAAAGCGGAACGACCTGGAGATTTGACTGAGAGGGCGAGAGACCCAAGAGACTGACACAAGGAACGGAAGCGAAAAGGAAATCAGCAGCCAAGAACAATGAAAATTAAATGGAAATCGACTTCCCAACAACAACTGCCCCCACCCAGTGCCTGAAGAAGCAGCAGACATAGGACTAAGGTTTTATCAAACCACAAGAATACCATACCCACCACACACGAAACCAACTGGAAAATGACTCGAAGACTTAGTAACGGCTAACGAAATACTATGGCAATACACAGACTGACGAACGGTATGACAAAGAAACGGTATGGAACATGATTAAAAAAGGCAATATAAAATTCGGCACAAAAGATTTTATTATAATCAAGGCAGCTGAACTCAAAACGAAATCATCTGGACTCAACGAAATGAGATCGCCCCCTCAACTTCAACCCTCCAAGAAAAAGAAAATAATGGACCGTCTCCATCTGAAAACACGTAAAATCCTACAACACAATGTCCGTGATTGGCACACATGCAAAATATCGCTTTGTAACATATACAATGAAAACAATCCAGATATAATACTAATAATTACACACGGAGAACCCGAGAGCAACAAAATCAAAATATTTAACTACGACACCCACCAATCGAACAAAAGTGGAGACAAACGTGACGGACACGAACAACTATAGACCGGTGAGCCTGACCAGCATAATTTGTAAAGTACTTGAAATTATTATCAGAGATGCAGCGATGGAACATCTACTACGAAACAACCTTGTAAAAGATTGCCAACACGGTTTTATGCCGGGGCGCTCTTGCTTGACACAATTGCTCAAGGTATTGGATATTTGGACCCATATTCTAGAACGGGGTGGTAATATCGACAATATTTACCTAGATTTTGCCAAGGCTTTCGACAGTGTACCCCACGAAAGGCTGAAAATCAAACTGGAAGGGTACGGAATTCGGGGAAATGTCCTAGCGTGGATAGAAGACTTTCTACATGACCGCAAGCAATGTGTGGTGATTAATGGCACGAAATCGTCATCTGTACCTGTAACAAGTGGGGTACCACAGGGTAGTGTATTGGGCCCGCTGTTGTTTGTTTGTTTCATAAATGATATGCCTGACGTTGTACACTCCTCCATACAAATGTTTGCCGATGATGGCAAGTTATTTCGGGAAATTAAGAACCAAGCGGACTGTGAAGAGCTGCAGAAGGACCTCTGTGGGCTCCAGGAATGGTCGAAGGAATGGCTGCTGAGATTCAATGTCACGAAGTGTAAGAGGATGCACCTGGGGCGTACCAACGGTAAGGAGGCGTACCATATGTCCCAACGGGATGAAGAAAATGTACTAGTTGAGACTGTCTGTGAGAAGGACCTAGGTGTGTATGTTGACAATGAGCTGAAGTTCTCGGGCCATTGTGAGAAGAAGGTAAATCAGGCAAATAAATTATTGGGTCTTATAAGAAGGTCGTTCAGATATCTAGACGGTCCGTCCCTCGTGACGATCTTCAGGAGTGAAGTGCTTCCCCATCTGGAGTACTGTCACCCCATCTGGTCCCCGAGATATGCTAGGGACTGTCAGTTGGTTGAAAATGTTCAAAGGAGGGCCACCAAACTGGTGCCTGCACTTCGGCACCTCAGCTACCCTGAGAGATTGGAGCGCCTGAACTTGCCTAGCTTATACTACAGACGGGCAAGGGGGGGACCTAGTTGAGGTTTATAAGCATCTCAGGGGGCACTACTAAGTTGAGTGTCCTTACTTGGAGCTGGCGGACGCTCGCCCTGTTAGGTTCTGAATAATAAGTTCTATATACAGGAGAGAACACAAACACCTGTATAGTTTTGTAGGTTCGGTTTACTGGATAAGAGTATGTACACAGAGGAGAGCAGCGGTCTCCCTTGGCTAGGCTCCTTGTCAACTGCTATAGGCGACGTATGGCAAGTGATACATTAGCAGCTTCCATACGTCGCCAGGCACATTAATTAAGCGTGTGGGATATGGTAATAACATTGCCACACGCTGCTAGCTAGGCTGAATAAATAATACATAAATGGAGCACATACATAATATACATACATGATATATAATCCAGCATACATAATATACATACACCTCCCTCCCCCCTATACGCTCATAGCAAAGTCTTGAGTGGACCTTTTCTTTTGGATCCGTTCTGAGCGTCGAGGGACTTCATCACTGGGAAGGGTATGGGACTCAACACTGGTGGCGGGGCCAGCAGAAGGCATTGTTACGGGTCGGAGAAAACGGCGGTTCCTCCACCACACACGACCACTGGGTAACCGCACCTGGTAGTCCCGTGACCTGCCGAGACCCATGACTACGCCTACTTTGTCCCAACGTAGGGAGGTCGGGTCCTGAACACGGACTTGGGTGTCGACACTCAACCTGGGGAGAGAACGGGCGTGGTCATTGTAGCGGGCGACGACGTCCTGAACACGTTCGGCGGCTCGGCGATCACAATCCTCTGTCTTGGCCTGCCACTCCTTGGAGAAGGATTGAGGGTGAGCAGGGACACAAGAACGAAGGGGGCGTCCATACAAAACCTGGGCAGGGGAGCGTCCGGTGTAGTTAGGTGTGTTGCGGAGTTCAAGAAGACCCCTGTCGAAGGCCTCGCAGTCAATGTTCCCAGAAGGGGCCACCTTAAGGATGAGGTGCTTCAGGGATTTGACAGCAGCCTCAGCGTGGCCGTTGGACTGTGGGTAATGGGGCGATGACAACACATGCCGGACTCCCCATCGGTCAAGGAACGCAGCAAAGTCCCGGCTTGTGAACTGAGGCCCTCCGTCGGTTCGCAGGCGTACAGGAACGCCCACGTCACGGAAGTAGTGGCGGAACTTGCTGATGGTGGCGGCAGACGTCGTGTCATTACCGCACTTGATGACAACCGGCCAACCAGAGAGACGGTCGACGATAACGAGGAAGGACTTTCCTGACACACAGAAAAAGTCGGCCGACACAGACTCAAAGGGGCGGGTGGGGTTGTCGTCACTCATGAAGGGTTCCTGCTGCTGGCTGGGTTGTAATACTTGGCAGGGCTCACACGCACGGACAACATTGGAGATGTCGGAGTTGATGCCGGGCCAGAACACAGTCTGTCGTGCACGTCGTTTGGTGGCCTCAGCTCCACGGTGACTGTCGTGAAGGCGGGCCAAGGCGTGGGGACGTGATGCAGCAGGGACAACTACACGTGCTCCGTACAGAACAAGGTCTCCGTCGCAGTAGAGTTCATCGCGGAGTTTCCAATACGGGAGCAGGGTGTTGTGAAGATCGTAGCGGTTGCTAGGAAATCCATTCCTCACACACTCGACGAGTCGGACATAGGAAGGGTCATCTCGGGCCGCTGTTCGAAGGTCCTCCATTGCCTTGTCGTCATCTGGTGACAGGTCCGAACGAAGGGATTGGACGGCATGGAGAGTGACCACAGTCCTGACGGAAAGAGCGAGGTCGGCGTCGAGTACATGGTCTTCTGGAGTAGGGCGGCTGACAGGAGAGCGGGATAAGGCATCAGGGATGCAGAGCTCCTTACCAGCACGCCACACTGCAGTGAAGATGTACGCCGAGAGCTTCTCTTTCAGACGCTGGAGGCGAGGGTTCTCAACAGCGTCTAGCGTGTAGTGGTTGAGGATCGGGACAAGCGGGCGATGGTCGGTCACTAGGTGAAAGTATTGCAGGCCTATGAGGTAAAACCTGCACTTGGACATCGCCCAAACCGCAGCCAACAGCTCCAACTCAATAGTGGCGTAGCGCGTCTCAGTGTCAGAGAGGAAACGCGAGCCACACTGGACGAGCCGGAACTGCCCTCCACCATGATCCTGCAGTAGGGCGTATCCCACGCCATACAAGCGTGAGGCATCCGTCTGCAGAACTGTCGGCAAGGCTGGGTTAAACGTGGCGAGGACAGGTGGACGAGACAGGGCCTGTTTCACTTGCTGGAAGGCCTTGTCGTGGTCGGGGGTCCACAGGAATGTCCTCTTGGGGCTCATCAGGGGGCGAAGTGGTTGAGCAGCTGCGGAGATGTCCGACGAAAACTCTGCTAACTGGTTGACGAGACCGATGAAGGACCTCAAGTCGGTCAGGTTAGCAGGGGTGGGAAAATCCGTAATGGCGCGGACCTTTTCCGGGTCAGCTGCGATACCATTCCCTGAGAGGGTGTACCCACAAAAGTCAACTGAAGAGCTGGCCAGAACAAACTTGTCGGCATTTAGGGTAATGCCGTGCTTCCGGCACCTGTTGAGTACCTCGTAGATACGGCAGAGGTGATCCATATAATCCTCGTCGTACACGAGTATGTCGTCGACCACTTTCACGCAGTTTGCCAGACCTTGTAGAGCCATATCACCTCGAAGACAGAAAGCGTCTCCTGTAGCGGCGAATCCCATGGGGCCACGGCAATAACTGTAACGTCCATGCGGGGTGATGAACGTTGTGAGTGGTCGGTCTTCCTCGGCAAGCTCTATCTGCCAGTATCCACACAGGGCGTCCATCGTCGTGAAGAAGCGCGCCTTCGGGTTCACGCTGCGTATGGCTGCAAAGGGCGTGGGAGAAGGGTGCGCAGGACAAGACACCTGGTTGTTGAGCTTGGAAAGGTCAGTGGTGATCCGAACACCACCTTTAGGTTTTGCGACGACAACCATCGGGTGACACCATGGAGACGGGTCATCGCCGGTTGGTACAATAATTTCTTGGGCGACCATGGAGTCCAGCTCGTTTTTGACCGCCTCGCGGAAGGCCAGGGGAACCAGTCGAGGGGTGTAAATAGCGAATGGCTTCGCGTCGTTCCTCAGGTGGATCCTCATGGGGGGGCCTGCCATCTTCTTGAGAGGCTTGGATTCCAGAGCGGACTTGGTCACCAGAACGTCGCTGAATTCCTTCAGGAAGTACTTCCGAGCATCCGAAGGAGAGGTGTCACTGGCAAGAGGCAGGGGTAGGGCGGCAGCAGGGTCGTTGCTGCTCCCTTTTTGCACCCTGTTGGCGTGTTTTACCTCAAGAATAGGTTTGGGGAAGTCCTGGGAGATGATGGCCAACTCCTGACAATGTCTGTAGGACAGCAAAGGAGTCTGGACACCGTTATGCACATCAATCCAGGCTTGACACGACCTGTTGCCAAAGGTGACTTGTGCTTGGAGTGAACCCAGGGCCGGGGTCATCTGTGAACCATCTGCCATAAAGCGGAGATCCTTGGGGGGCGGTCCTAGATCACTTGGAGAGAGCCCCAAGCATTGCAAATGCTGGGGACCGATGACTGTAGCATCAGCGCCGGTGTCGGGCAACATCTGAAGACGGGATGAAGCACTGCGGTAGGTCACAATGACACTGATGTACTGGGGGACTTTGGTCCTGGGACGCTGGGGGGAGCACACATTCCTAATGTGGCTCGAGCGTTGTCAAGAGTCGTCGTACCTCTGATTGGAAGACTGTGGGCGGCCCTCTCTGGTGGAGGGGGGCTGAAGCTTCCGCCGACGCGGTCCTTTGGGTTTGTTGGAAGGGCAACACTTGTCATAGTGGCCCAGACGACCACACACATTGCACTGGACGCGTTTGGCTGGGCACCGTACTGTGAGTGACCAGTGGCCCTTACGGTCACAACTGTTGCAGGTAGACTGAGCAGCTGGACACACCTGTGTTCCGTGCTGCTTACCACAGTTGTTGCAAAATAAACCGGGCGTGGACGTGGTGGGCGAAGGCGTAGGAACGGACTTCTTGTCCTTCTTGTACCGGGACACAGCGCGTACAGCTGTAGGGGGAGCACGGATGGCAGAGGTGGCACACCTGGCAGCCTCATAGGAGCGACATATCGTCAACACATCCTTAAGAGAAGAGGAAGAGTCGAGGGAGGTGAGGCGTTGGACAAGTTCCTCGTCCTTAACACCCATCAGGATCACCTGCCTCAACTGGGTCTCCTCGCACTGCTGGTGGTGGCCTGGACATATATCTACCTCTTCCGAGGCTCTCTTAAGACGCACGTAAAAGGCATCAAAAGACTCACCCTCCATCTGTCTGCAGCTAAACAATTCCCTCCTGCGCAGAGCTTCATTCTGCTGTCCTTTGATGTGCCGTTGTAGAACGTCCAGTACCTCCTCTACAGACAGCAAAGAGGTTGGGGGTACCTGCAACGTATGTTCCAAGACACGCTGAATTTCCAAGGACAGGCACATGCGCAGCTGGATGAGTTGTTTAGGCTGTGACAAACTCTGGAGATCCACCATTGTAGAGTAGTCAGTCCACCGTCGCCGCCATTCACGAAAAGTCTGGAAAGTCTCATCAGGCTTCAAGATGGGCGGCGTTTGAGCTGCTGCTTTAGGTGGGGCTGGGGGGTGTGAAGGAAGCATGGATGAGGTATCTGAACCAGTCAGTACCGAGGCAGTGTTAGAGCCAGGGGCTTGGTTAACAGTGAGGCGAGATATCAAGGCTTCAAACCGTTCACTGTCTTCCAATCTCCGTTGGTTGTCTCGTTCTGCCTCTGCTTGCCTTCTGTGCTCATCCGCCAAACGTCTGTGGGCTTCATCCTCGCGTTTCTCATCTCTCATAAACTTCAGTAAAGCAATTATCTCTGGAGACAACGCTGAATATTGAGGTGAGGGACTGCGCGATGTGGGGGCTGGAGCGTCGTGGCCGGCCTGGTCATCAATCTCTGCGGGGCTATCACCCGCCTGAGTCATCCAGACGCTGGGTCCACGGCTACGTAAGGCGTGAGACATAACTACTTCCTCTGTGTACTATGTCTTAAATCAGTGTTGACCGGTCAGCCCGTCGTATCAACAAGATTTCAGACAAAAAATTAATTAAATACACAGATAAGTAGGTTATATATATAAAATATATATAAGGAAGCCGCGCGGTCAGCGAGTGTTAGTACAGTATATGTACGTGTGCGAGTGAGTGTGTGTCCTGGGCGGGTAGAGCGTCTCGCCCCAGCTGTGAGGGGGGGGTGGAGGCGGCGCTGTGAGGGGGGTGGAGGGAGAGGCGCGGCGACTCCCAGTCAGTCTAGTTACCCTCAGGACGCGGTCAGAGACGGGTGCACTGAACTTTACTCCTTACAAATGCCCAGAACGTGCCGTATACCTTGGGAATCCTTTAGAACAAGGTCACACATGAATGGCACGAACACACAATGCACTAAACACTTCACAGAAAATCACTGTCACTGCTCAAAGTTGCTGAAATTCTTCGAGGCGAGGTGACGCGCGCGGGAGTTGACCCAAGCGAGAGAGGAGTCCGTACGCCGGCTTTCCACAGACTTTGCACTTTCACTCGTAATTATCCAGTAAGATCGGATCACTGCGCCATGTTAGGTTCTGAATAATAAGTTCTATATACAGGAGAGAACACAAACACCTGTATAGTTTTGTAGGTTCGGTTTACTGGATAAGAGTATGTACACAGAGGAGAGCAGCGGTCTCCCTTGGCTAGGCTCCTTGTCAACTGCTATAGGCGACGTATGGCAAGTGATACATTAGCAGCTTCCATACGTCGCCAGGCACATTAATTAAGCGTGTGGGATATGGTAATAACATTGCCACACGCTGCTAGCTAGGCTGAATAAATAATACATAAATGGAGCACATACATAATATACATACATGATATATAATCCAGCATACATAATATACATACACGCCCCACAAGGGGTCACAGCTCAAGATTGAAGAAGCCGCAAGTCCAGAAAACCGTGAGGGCAAACTTTTTCGGAGTGAGGGTTGTAAACTCTTGGAACAATCTACCAGAGAGTGTTGTGACGGCACCGAGTGTGAGCTCTTTCAAGAGAAGACTTGACCAACACTGGAGCGGGTTCAGGTACATTCAGGAGCCGGTGCATGCCCAGTATTTGCCAACAGTGCGTGACAGAGACGTGATCGATCGCCCGGGCGGCTAGCGAGCCGACCTTTTGGTGAAGAATATAAAGGAAAAGAGACGTGACCGATCGCCCAAGCGGCTAACAAGCCGATCAGTGGCAAAGAGGATAAAAGTAAAAGTAAAAGATGCCGTAGCGGTGAAAAAAGGTATCAAACACATACTAATAGACAACTTTAACAGCGAATTCCTTGCCATTAAAGTACAGACAACACAGGGCCAAATATTAATCGCAACAACATACCTACCTCCAAGAAGACCATCCCTCCCAATAGAAGACCTACTGAAACTAACAAATTATAATATCCCAATGTACATCCTGGTAGATTTCAATGTAAGACACCGCATTTTTTGCAACGGCAACAATAACCAGATAGGCACAGCATTGGAACGTATAATCAACACTGGCAGACTACTTCACCTGGGCCTGCACTTCACCACCTGGATGGGACCAAACGGCGTTTCAAGACCCGAAAAAAACTTATGCAACAACAAGGCATTCCTTAACTACCACATAGAGCAAGGCCCCATCACCCCAAGCGACCACATTCGGATAATATTCACAATTTCCACCAGCCCAATTCAAACAAAAATGCCACCAGGCTCCAGATGAGCAAAACAGACTGGATGAAATAAAAGGATTTTTTGGAAAACTACCCACAAATAAATCTAAAAAATGCAACACTCGAGGAAATTGACGAAGAAGTAGACAAGCTACATAACACAATAAAACAAGCAATCAACCAGACAACCCCAATAACGTCATACAGAACCATCCCGAGTAACAAACCCAACGGAGAATTAAAGAGACTACAGTACAATATAATAACATTAGGACATTTATAGAACAAACAGGGCCCACTAGAGATCTATTCCGTAATATAAGAGAAATTCAACAAGGCTTACAAGAAGAGAACAAGCAAATTAATAACGAAAAATGGAACAATCTAATAAAAAACATAGACACTTTTTTTACTTTTTTTTGCTTTTATCCTCTTCGCCACTGATCGGCTTGTTAGCCGCTTGGGCGATCGGTCACGTCTCTTTTCATTTATATTCTTCACCAAAAGATCGGCTCGCTAGCCGTCCGGGCGATCGGTCACGTCTCTGTCACGCACTGTTGGCAAATACTGGGCATGCACCGGCTCCTGAATGTACCTGAACCCGCTCCAGTGTTGGTCAAGTCTTCTCTTGAAAGAGCTCACACTCGGTGCCGTCACAACACTCTCTGGTAGATTGTTCCAAGAGTTTACAACCCTCACTCCGAAAAAGTTTGCCCTCACGGTTTTCTGGACTTGCGGCTTCTTCAATCTTGAGCTGTGACCCCTTGTGGGGCGAGCGTCCGCCAGCTCCAAGTAAGGACACTCAACTGAGTAGTGCCCCCTGAGATGCTTATAAACCTCAACTAGGTCCCCCCTTGCCCGTTTGTAGTATAAGCTAGGCAAGTTCAGGCGCTCCAATCTCTCAGGTTAGCTGAGGTGCCGAAGTGCAGGCACCAGTCTGGTGGCCCTCCTTTGAACATTTTCAACCAACTGACAGTCCCTAGCATATCTCGGGGACCAGACGGGGTGACAGTACTCCAGATGGGGAAGCACTTCACTCCTGAAGATCGTCACGAGGGACGGACCGTCTAGATATCTGAACGACCTTCTTATAAGACCCAATAATTTATTTGCCTGATTTACCTTCTTCTCACAATGGCCCGAGAACTTCAGCTTATTGTCAACATACAACCCTAGGTCCTTCTCACACACAGTCTCAACTCGTGCATTTTCTTCATCCCGTTGGGACATATGATACGCCTCCTTACCGTTGGTCCGCCCCAGGTGCATCCTCTTACACTTCGTGACATTGAATCTCAGCAGCCATTTCTTCGACCATTCCTGGAGCCCACAGAGGTCCTTCTGCAGCTCTTCACAGTCCGCTTGGTTCTTAATTTCCCGAAATAACTTGCCATCATCGGCAAACATTTGTATGGAGGAGTGTACAACGTCAGGCATGTCATTTATGAAACAAACAAACAACAGCGGGCCCAATACACTGCCCTGTGGTACCCCACTTGTTACAGGTACAGATGACGATTTCGTGCCATTAATCACCACACACTGCTTGCGGTCATGTAGAAAGTCTTCTATCCACGCTAGGACATTTCCCCGAATTCCGTACCCTTCCAGTTTGATTTTCAGCCTTTCGTGGGGTACACTGTCGAAAGCCTTGGCAGAATCTAGGTAAATATTGTCGATATTACCACCCCGTTCCAGAATATGGATCCAAATATCCAATACCTTGAGCAATTGTGTTAAGCAAGAGCGCCCCGGCATAAAACCGTGTTGGCAATCTTTTACAAGGTTGTATCGTAGTAGATGTTCCATCGCGGCATCTCTGATAATACTCTCAAGTACTTTACATATTTTGCTGGTCAGGCTCACCGGTCTATAGTGGTTCGTGGAGTGACTATCGCTCTTTTTGAAGATAGGACTCACATAAGCCACTTTCCATTCACTGGGGACCATTTGTTCATCCAGGCATTTACAAAACAGGAGCTTCAGGGGCTCTGCAAGCTCGTTGCACAGCTCTCTTAGCACTCTAGGATGCACCATGTCAGGTCCGGGACTCTTATGGACCTTTAGCCTGGACAGTTTATTTCTAATACCCTCTTCTGTGAACACAATGTGGGTCAGTGCTGTGTCGAACCGTCTGTCCTCAAACGCAGGAAGGTTAGTTACATCCTCTCTTGTGAACACTGAGGAAAAGAAGCTGTTCAATACCTCAGCTTTATCCTGGTCAGAATCTGCGTAACTACCATCTTCAAGCCTCAGGTCTGATACTCCTACTCGCGTTTTCAATTTCTACTTTGCATAGCGGTAAAACGCCTTTGGGTTTGACTTGACCTCGCGTGCAACCAGCCTCTGGAACTCCTTTTCAGCCCTCCTACACTCTATCTTTGCTTGGTTTCTGGCTCTTGCATACATCCTCCTGTCTTGCTCATCGTTTGACCCAACCCACGTCTTGAATTTCTGGGTTTTCTTCTCAATTTTGTCGACCGCCGCATGGTTCATGTGTAGTGATCCCCTCGTATTCTTAGAAGCACTGGGTTTGGTCTTGGGTATTTATTTATCGATCAAATGGGTCATTTTACTAGTTATGATATTCAGCGTTTGTCTGCTTTCTTGTACCTTAATAAGTCAGGCCAGTTGATACCCCTCATCTCTTCCCTCATCCCATTGTAATTTCCCTTGTAATATTTGCACCTTGGCCTGGTCTTATTTTGAACTAGGTAACAGTTAAATCTGAATGACAACACTGTATGGTGACTGGTGCCAACTGGGGCAAGGTGTTCCAGTTTGGCTACCATACCCTCCTCGTTTGTTATGATGAGGTCAAATGGCTTGGGTGTTTGCTCCCCTCTGTAATGTGTCGGGTCTCTCACATGTTGGAACAGAAAATTATCTCTCAGAGTTTCTATAAAAAGAGTAGCAGGGTTATTCAAGTCATTCGGGGTGGACTCGTTTCTCCAGTCGATGTCGCCATAGTTAAAGTCCCCCATGATAAGGAGGTGGCTAGGGTTGAGCATCGCCGCATTGTTTATTAAGGTTCTTAAGTTCCTTTGATTTAGTGGGCCACAGTTTGGGGATCTGTAGATACACCCGACGATAAGTAAGTCCCCTCCCTTTAATTTAATTTTACACCACTTGGACTCTTCAAAAACATCCTCTCCCTGTACCCTTGCCTGGCTGGCTCCAAGGTCTTGCCTAGCGTAGATAACCACACCCATCCTGCAGGATTCTTGAGTTAGGTTCGTAAATGAGTCATATCCAGCAATACTGAACTCACATTCCTCTGGGTCGATTCTCCTGTTCTTGTACAACAGTTCTACAACTCCTACAATATCTGGTTGGTGTACTCTTAGTAGTGTTTCAAACTCCTCTCTCTTATCAAGGAACGTGTCAGTATTAGTGTACATGACATTCAAGCCAGAATTTGTTCTCGGTAACGTCTCCGCTCTTAGTAATAAACCCGCTCCCCCCACATTCTCAGAAGCTGCAGCATTTGCTAAGTACACTGTATTTTGCAGAGTGTGGTTAGAAATGTCATTGTTTACACGGCGCTCGTTCCCTCCTGTCCGGTAGGCTGAGCTGGTGCCGCCTCCCGGGTGGGGGGTTGAGTGGGTGGAGGGTGCACTGCTGCCCCCTGGCCCTGTGTCGGCACACTTGTTTCCACTACCCTCCCCCTGAGTATAACCCATGTACACCTGTCCCCGTTCCTCCTCGACTCCTCCCTCTTCTGCTTCAAGTCCTGCAGGAGCATCTTGTGCTGTTCCCTCTGCATTACCGTGGGGTCTGTGTGAATGAATACATCCCCTCCCCTACAACTCCCAACTGAGCTCCCGCCGCGCGCCTACCAGCCAATCAGCGTACAGCCAAGTTTTCCAAGTTTAGAAGCTCCAAAAAGTTGTTGGTAGCGAAAGGCAGAGTGGGGAAGATGACAGAGGAAGGAGCAGGAGGTTAGGAAGGGAATTGTAGTGGGAGAGATAGTGCCGTGGCTTTACACGACTGCGTTTATTTGGTTAGCGCATAGCGCACATATTTGGTTTTGTCTGTGGTGGGTGTGTGATCCTCGGGTCACCACTCCTCCGGATTGTGTTAGTTTCAAGTTTAGAAGCTCCAACAACTTTCCCTGAATACGAATTCGCAACCTTTCGATTTACAACAGGTACCTACTTTACTACTAGGTGAACAGGGACCAAGGGGGCTAGGAAGAGTGTCCAAACAACTTCCGCTTGCCCGGGAATCGAACTCGTGACATCTTGCTTGCGAGGCAAGAGCGGTACCGCTTCTACCACAAGCGCCATACATAACATGAAATGCTAGTAACAGGGGGGAAGGAGGTTCAGGGGAAGAATAAAGGGAGGATTGAAGTGAATTTTAGGAGGAGAGAATAGGTGCAGTGGCTAAACACGGCTTGCGTGAGGGAGTATAAGTTGGAGGCAGCAGCAACTTGCCATGGGACTGCTCACGAAATACGAGGGAACATACCCCGGCACACAATTCCCCCCCCCCGAAACAAGAACACAGAAAAAGAAAACCCAAAACGCTGACCATATCAACTCTCAGACTTAAAATTCAATATCATCCAGTGGAATTGCAGAGGTGCGAGGAATAAAACTGCTCAATTTCATTTACTAAAGTCATTATTCCGGCCAGACGTTTTTTGCCTACAAGAGACGCTACTTGCGGGTCAGGACGACCCACCTGTATTTGACAACTACACGTCCTACAGGGGAGACAACCTAAGTGGGGTAGCCCTATATATTAGGAGTGAATTCGCTCAACAAAGAGTCAACCTGAGCGTGAATCTGCAGGCTGTGGCGTGCAGAGTCAAGTTTCGGTCTGACTATGTGGCCATCTGCTCACTATACTGTCCTCCGGGCGGGCTCATTGCCGAGGGTGAGCTTGAGGAGCTATTTAACCAACTGCCAGGAAAAAAAATGATCCTCGGAGACCTCAATGCTCACCATTTGCGGTGGGGCAGTGTCCGGAGTGACGGGAGGGGAGAGCAGGTGGCTGCAACTATACTCAACTCCAACTTGTCTCTTCTGAATGACGGTAGTGCGACTCGAGTGGACGATCGAATTGGCTCAGCGACAGCTATAGATCTCTCTATAGTTGAAGCTTCCTTGCTATTAGACTGTAAATTTTCTACATAGGACGACTCCCTGGGTAGCGACCATTTTCCGATCTGCATTTCTTATGAGTGTGGCGCCCCAACGGCTACTCCCGAGGTGCGCTACAACCTTAGGAAAGCAGACTGGGGGGCATACTCAGGAGCCGTTCGTATAGACACCATTGGAGAAGATATCAACACCAAAATGTCACACATAGAACAAGCCATAATACACGCAGCAGATTTAACAATTCCTAAGACTTCTGCAACTACCCACAGGCCTGGAGTTCCATGGTGGACATCAGACTGCCGACGAGTGGTTTGTGAGCGAAATAGGCGATGCCGTTTATTCAACAAAGTTCCATCTATTGAAAACCTCATTGAATATAAAAAAGCTAGAGCTAAGGCTAGGAAGGTTATCAGGGAGTGCAAGAGAGAGTCTTGGCGGGCATTCGTCTCCACTATTAACAAGGATACCCCCTTCCTCTGAGGTATGGTCGGCTATAAACCGGGTCAGATCAAACGGAGGAAGGACTTTTATCCCACAGGTGAGTAGTGGAGGGCGGCTTCTCGACGAACCCCAGGCCATTGCCAACGCCCTAGGCCAGAAGTTCGCAGATGCCAGTAGCTCCACCAATCATGATCCACGCTTCGGCGTGTTCCGTGATCGTGCCGAGCTCGTGCATCTCGACTTCGAGAACGGGGACGAACAAGACTACAACCGAGCATTTTCCCCAGAGGAACTTTCCTTTGCTTTAAAAAAGGGCAAGGGCTCTACTCCTGGACCTGACGGTATAGGATACAAGATGATTAAGCACCTTGACCAGGGAAACCTGGACAAATTGCTAGAAGTGTTCAATGAGATCTGGACGTCCAGAACGTTTCCAAACTCATGGCACTTTGCCCATGTCGTACCGATCCCAAAGAGGGACAAATGCCCTACTAACACCAACTCATTCCGTCCGATTTCGCTCACAAACTGTCTGTGTAAGGTCATGGAACGTATGATAAAACGTAGGCTAATGTATTTTTTGGAAAGTAACAACTTATTGAGTGATCGACAGTGTGGTTTCCGCCAAGGTAGAAGTGTACTGCGCAACTCATTGCCATTCCTAAAAACCCGTTTAATTCATATTACGCTACATAATATTCAAATCCACCGCGCTTGTAGAATCTCGGGAGCGTTTTACCCTCAGGATCACTCTCAGTAAGCCCTGCCTTCAAACACAGTTGTCACTACGTTTATTGCACTCTCTACTGGCCAACGCAACCTTGAATTAGTCTGTTTTAATCAACCCAAGTAATTTGCCAGACCTTTGTCAACTGAGGGTCATCTTTGAATGAGTAACAGTTAGTTTGTTTGTAATTATTGTCATTGCCTGAGTAGCGATCACTGGCAACTCAGGGGTATATAAGCTCGAGATGGCGAGGCATCAGCGTTCCCTGACGCTGATTCACGTTTGTCTCCAGGTATGTTGTTTCCTAGCCATTCAGTTAATTCAGTCAATTGTAGTGATTATCAGTGTTCACCAGTGTTCATGATTTAACAGTTGAATTGTCATTCACCCAGTGTAGAAGTAATATAACGTAAATACGTCTGTCGTCCAGACAAGAGAGTTGGTCGGTGTTGTCATGTTTCTCAGTTCCCTGACGCTGATTCACGTTTGTCTCCAGATCGAGGGTGGGCTTAATTGAAACCCACCGGTCGCTCGGAGCCGGTGGATACCCAGCAGTGGTCAATATAGGAGTGATGGCGCTGATTCGTCATGATTAATCGGCACTACTCTACCTCGTGGGCCGATGACCCCAGACCCATCTCGGGTCGGAGTGTAACCGACCACAACAACAGTTGTTAGAGGCGCCAGTGCTATACCCTGGGATAGGCCTTGGAATTATGGTCCACAGTGTGGTTGTATGTGTTTTTACCAGTGTGTTTTATAAGAAATAAATCAATGAAGACATGTTATGGTTTCACCCTTCTTTACCCTTATCGATCTGATCAATGGAAAACCTAACCCAATGCCTAGTCCACTCTGCCCGCTACCTAACGAGCTACATGCTGTCCAGAGGGGGTCTGGTGGCAGCGACCCTTAGAAATTAAGTTTAGAGTTAAGTTATCCCCTTAAATTTAGTGACCCCAGATCTGGCAGTATAGAAGCACACTAGATCATTTAATAAATCTTGAAACTGACATCTCAAAAGCTCTTTGCAGTAAAGAACCACTAATTGCAGTATTCCTAAACATAGAAAAAGCTTTCGACATGACATGGCGGACTGGCGGTCTGAGAGGTAATTTGCCAATTTTCATTAGAAATTTTTTGCAAGACAGAACTTTTTCCGTCAAATTAAAAGGTAACGTAAAGTCAGACACATTTGTCCTAGAAAACGGAGTTCCACAAGGCAGCGTTTTGGGCCCAATATTATTTCTCATAATGATTAATGATTTCCTATCACCAGCACCCAGCTTAAGTGACCTCAAATTCTCCTTGTTTGCTGACGATTGCGCAATCTGGCGCTCCTCTCGGGTTGAGAGAATATCTGCACAAAGGGTGCAGGCCGGCCTAAAAGCCGCTGAACAGTGGGCAATACAATGGGGATTTAGGTTTTCAGTTGAGAAGACAGTAGGAGTAGTCTTCACTAAGAAACGTAACATTAATAATCCAGTATTAAAATTAAATGATACTCCTATTAAATTTCAGACTTCAGTAAAATTTCTCGGTGTTCATTTTGACCGGAAATTAACGTGGAAAAACCACATTAACGAGCTTGAAAGTAGATGTCTTAAAGTCACAAACATCCTGAAAGTTTTATCAGGTACTACATGGGTAGCCGATAGGAAATCTTTATTAATGGTGTATAAGACCCTGATCAGATCGAAACTTGATTATGGATGCCAGTTGTATGCTTCTGCATGCGACACCACACTCGCAAAGCTGACCAGAATACAGACCGATGCCTTCGCCTATGTCTGGGTGCTTACAGGTGTACGCGTGTAGAAAGACTAGAGGTGGAGGCCCATGTCCCTCCACTCCACTTCAGGAGGGACATGTTGACGCTAAGATACGGGTTGAGTGCGGCTAGGAGGCGCGGCACAGGCCACCCAGGTTGGTGTGCTGTTGCTAAATTCCGTTTCCTGCAGCTGCGTAGGTCCCCGTCCTCGGTTGTCCGCCTCCAGACCTTGTGCCAGGGTGCTGGTATCCACTTCGAAGACGTTGATAGATGCGTTCCACCGTTGTGTCCGCCATGGGAGAACCCCAACTTCCATGTGGAAACATCGTGGCTTCCAGGAGGGAAGAATGACCTACATCCTGAGCTCCTGAAACAACTTTTCTATCAATTTCTAGAAGGATATAGCGCCTATACCCACGTGTACACAGACGGGTCCAGAACTGACGACAACGTTGGAGCCGGTATCTGGAGCAGAGACGGGGAGTGGAGCTCCCGCCAGCCGCGGCATACAACCATATTCACTGCAGAGATGTTTGCAATAAGTAGAGCCATTGACATTGCAATAACAAGGATGTCAATGATGTTGCTATCATTTCAGATTCCATGTCAGCTCTTAAAGCAATTCAAGGTGGTGACACTACCAGCAATGAGATACAGGGCAACATTATTAATAAACTACATGAGTGTGCCAAGAATATTGTGCTGATATGGGTGCCTGGGCATTGCAACATTCGGGGCAATGAACAGGCAGACAAACTAGCAAAAGCGACTGTGGGTCTCAGGGAGACAACCAATGTACCCTGGGAGCGTCAGTCGTGTCTCTCCTTGGGGAAGACATATACAACAGGGAAGTGGCAACTTGATTGGACGAGGTTAGATCTTCGCAACAACTGGAAGACTAACATAGGAAACTGGCTTTCAGCATACTGAAAGAAGAGGGAAGAGGTGGTTCTCGCTAGACTAAGGTTAAATTGTACCTATTTGACCCACCTAAAAGCTTATTTAGACAACTCCTTTCCACCTATCTGTGCCACGTGCAACAAAATTCTTTCCATTCGACACATTCTGACTGAGTGCAGCCAGTACGAACCAGAACGCCGGCAGCTGGTGATGCTAGCTGCCAAGCGAGGCTTCGTGCTGACTGTACCCAATATATTGCAAGATGATGTCACCATAAGTGACGCTGTAATAATCTTCCTCAAGGAGACCCGTCTTATCGGCATGTTGTGAAAGACACAAGCATGAACTCTTTTTATAATATGTATGTAACCATGCCCTAAAGAAAATAAAAATGAATAAAACAAAAATTAAAACATACAACATGAGAGACATATCACAAACCTTTCCATTACATACAACACGCACATATACCAAGTAAAACACAAACCTACCAACACATATTCAAACAAAAAGACACGGGCTACAAAAGACAATAAAAAAAAAAAAAATCAAATCACAGAGAAACTAGTCACCTGACCGGCCATTTCATCTGGTCTGTCAGTAACTCACTATCATATCACTCACTCATACCATAATTCATCCCAAATAAAACAACAAGAAGAAAGAAGAAACCAAAATACCAAGAACAAGATTTTCTAGAAGCAGTACAAGATAGTTTTTTATATCAATTCATAAACTCGCCCACTAGAGGAAATAATATCCTCGATTTAGTTCTCAGTAATAATGAAAATCTAGTAAAAGACGTTGGGATTGGAGACGAACTAGGAAACAGTGATCATAAAGCCATATATTTTAACATAATATGGGATGGCAGGAAGAAGGAAAATTCGGCCTTGATCCCGGATTTTAGGAAGGCTAATTACGGTAGCTTAAGGAGAGACCTAAGGCATGACCCTATGGTCAAAAGATTAATCCCCCCCCACACCCCCGGAAACTGTCAACTTAGGACGGGAGAACCCCGAATTTAATTTAGCAGCTACTTATGAACAATTTATTGCGACAATCCGTAATGCTCAAAATAAACACATCCCAAAAAGAAAATTCAGATCGATACGGAACCAACCAAAATGGATGAATAATAGACTCTTAGATCTTCTAGGGAAAAAGAAAGGAGTATATAGAAAAGTTAAGAAAGGCGAAAATCACTTACTTGGTTACTATCAGAACCTAAAAAGACATGTAAAAACAGAAATTAGGAAAGCAAAGAGAAATTATGAAATCAAGGTAGCAAACGAATCGAAAAATAACCCCAAAGCTTTTTATCAACTGTATAACTCAAAGGTTAGAGATACAATAGGTCCCCTTAAAACTACGACAGGAGAAATGACTGATGATGAGTTAGAAATGTGTAGTACGTTAAATAGTCATTTTCGCTCCGTATTCACAAATGAAAACCTAGCACAGTTTCCAGAAGTTCATAAGGTATATAACGACAGTATAGAAAATATGTTGATGAATATCAATATTACTAGTAACGATGTGCTTAAAGTAATTAACAAACTGAAGCCTCATAAATCGCCTGGTCCAGACGAGGTATATGCTAGAATATTAAAAGAATGTAGAGATGAGTTGAGTAATCCATTAGCAGTTTTATTTAATAAGTCATTAGAATCGGGCCTAGTGCCAGAAGCTTGGAAACTTGCAAATGTAGTTCCGATTTTCAAAAAAGGTGATATATCAATTGCATCAAATTACCGTCCCATTAGTCTCACGTCAATCATAGGCAAGTTGCTAGAGTCAATTATTGCTACAAAAATCAGAAGCCACCTTGAAACATTCAACTTAATTCATTCTTCTCAGCACGGGTTCACCCAGGGACGTTCTTGTCTCACAAATTTGCTTAGCTTTTTCTCAGAAGTATATGAAGCGGTAGATAATGATAAGTCATATGATATAATTTATTTAGATTTCAGTAAAGCATTCGATAGAGTCCCTCATGAGAGATTGATAAGGAAGGTAGAAGCACATGGAATAGGTGGATCATTATTAAAATGGATTAGGTCATGGTTAACTGGTAGGAAACAAAGAGTCAGCATAAATGGATTAAAGTCAGACTGGGGTGCGGTCAAAAGCGGAGTTCCCCAGGGATCTGTATTAGGCCCTCT
Organism: Homarus gammarus; assembly: GCA_958450375.1. Lineage (NCBI taxonomy): Eukaryota > Metazoa > Arthropoda > Malacostraca > Decapoda > Nephropidae > Homarus > Homarus gammarus. The sequence continues at coordinate 1,081,520 of CAUDMG010003866.1, forward strand.
GCTGTTTGTTATATTCATTAATGATCTTGATTTAGGCATAACTAGTAGGATTAGTAAATTTGCAGATGATACCAAAATGGGGAGAGTGATAAATTCAGACAGTGACTTTGAACACCTTCAAAGAGATCTAGATACCTTACATGAGTGGTCAGTAGACTGGCAAATGAATTTTAATACTGATAAATGCAAGGTACTACAGATAGGGAAGACAAATACAAACGTTAAGTATAAACTAAGTAACACGGAAATAGAAAACTCAGATTGTGAAAAAGATCTAGGTGTATTTGTTAGCAACGACTTGAAACCTAGAAAACAATGTATTAGCGTTCGCAACAAGGCAAACAGGATTCTTGGGTTCATATCTAGGTCTGTGAGTAACAGAACTGCTGACGTTATCTTGAAACTTTACCTAGCATTAGTGAGGCCACACATGGATTATGCGGTTCAATTCTGGTGTCCTTATTATAGAATGGACATAGATTCTTTGGAGAGAGTACAAAGAAGAATGACAAAAATGATCCATAATATTAGAAACCTTCCACATGAAGAAAGACTAAAAAGCTTAGGCTTACATTCATTAGAGAGGCGTAGAGTTAGGGGAGATATGATAGAGGTGTTCAAGTGGGTAAGTGGGATTAACAAGGGTAAAATGGAAGATGTTCTGAAGCTCAGTAATTACGAAATAACTAGAACAAATGGCTTTAAATTAGATAAATTCCGATTCAGAAAGGATATAGGCAAGCACTGGTTTGGTAATAGAGTTGTGGATATGTGGAATAGGCTACCGAGTGCTATAGTAGGATCGTGGACGCTAGGGAGCTTCAAGACGAAGTTAGATAGGCACATGGAAGTGCTGGGATGGGTGTGAAAGGGATCTGCCCTGTATGGGCCAGTCGGCCTCCTGCAGTATCCCACTTTCTTATGTTCTTATGTAACACAAGAATAACAAGAAAAGAAGACACAAGAACATCAGATTAGTTGTAGCAAGAAAGAAGACCAAGACTAGAAGAAGAAACCTCAAGAAAAAGAAAGAAGACATCAGCTCCGGCCGAAATAGCCCAAAGGCGAAGTGGCCAGCAATCCCCAATACAAGTACAAACTCGCCCGGACGCGGCCAGGAGGCGATAGGACAAAGTCAGGCTAGCGTCAGGTCAAGCGTCAGGTGCGTGTTGGGTTGGGCCATGGATTCTCAGTGCTTGGTCGGCTAGATTGTGTGTGTTGTTTTCTTGTGTGGAGGAAATGTCTTGGTCTTTTCTCTTGGTATTCTTCTTAGCTTGATGTAGATTTTCTTCTAACTCTCCTCCTCTTCTTGCTCTCTTGAAGTGTCCATTCGTTCGTGTTTGGGTCTTGTTGTTCGTCTTCCTCGTGTCTTAAGTCCTCATAGGTGTGGAAGAAGTCGGAGACGGTGAGGTTGACCATGTGGGCTTCAGCTCCACGGGCCTCATGGTGTTCTTGATTCTGTGTGGCGGGTGTCTTTTCTTGAGATTTCATTTCTTGGGTTTTCTTTTCTTGGTTTTTCTTTTCTGCTGGTTTTTTCTTGTCTTGGGAGCGTACAGCAAGGAAGGCCTTTTTGTAGCTCAATTTCTTGTCGAGTCGAGCCTTGGCTATCCTGCATTCCTCCTTCCATTTCGGGCAGGTCCGATCGGCGGAGGAGTGTGGGCCGCCACAGGCAGCGCATTTTTTTACTGTGTTGGGGCAGACCGTGTAGCGGTGTCCGGGGCTGCCGCACAGGGAGCAGGTGTCCTCTTGCGCCTCACACTTGTTGACAGTGTGTCCGTAGTGCTGGCATTTGTAACAGCGTTTTGGTCTGCAGTAGGGCTTGACTGGCACAGTTACCCACGCCAGTTGAGCCTCCTTGGGTAATGTTGTATGGTGTCCGATGAGGCAGTGATGTCGGACAGCTTCTTCACAACTTGGAGTTGCCCCTTGAGGAGCTCACTCAGCTCTGCTTGGTCCACGTGGGCAATTTCGGCGTGGGAGATTACTCCCAGCTTCAGGTTGTCCCACTTGCAGGCAATCATTTTAAATGGAATGCCGTTGATGTCTGGGATCTCCGCGAGCTGTACGGGCATACCCTTCTCGGCGAAGGTGATCTTGATGTCACCATGGAGCATCAGTCGTTCCAACTTGGTGACTCCCACGATCTCATTAGTTTCAAAGAACTTCTTGAGAACTAGGAGGTTTAATTTCTTGGGGCAGGTCGGCGTATCTGGACGAATCCACGCCACGTTATCAAACTCGTAACCGTTCATGGTGAGAGAGGGTTAGAAAGCGCCAATACAATACAAAAATGCTAGTGACAGGGGGGAAGGAGGTTCAGGGGAAGGATAAAGGGAGGATAGAAGTGAATTTTAGAAGGAGAGAACAGGTGCAGTGGCTAAACACCGCTTGCGTGAGGAGGTAGGCAATATGCCCTGAGGGTGCAGCTATCATAATCAGGACGAGGCAGAGTGAGGGCGGGAGCAGGTCCGGGCAAGCAAAGGGCCAACGCGGGTGCTCTGGTTGTCGTCCTAGCTTAGGCAGTGTTGGCAAAGCGGAGGAAGAACCGCCCCGCCACGGCGGCGGCGCAAGCCGAGAAGCGCAGGTGGACGGACGCACAGGCAACACACGATCAAAGTAACAGAGAAGGTGAAAACATGGAAATTTAGCTAGTCGTAGGGTTGTTTGGAGAAAGATGAAGGTAAAGTCTTTGAGCTATGTCAAAGAGGAACGGAGGGAGTTGGAGGAAGGGTTTTGAATCTTTGAGCTTGAAATGTCAAAGTATTCATAGTAAGGAAGGATGAGCGTTTCGTAGGAGAGTTTTTAGTAATAGCAGCAGACAGATTTGAGCTTTTTTGTCAAATTATGAACGGAGACGAGAATGAGATATAGGTTGAATGGTTTCAGTCTTGAGTTAGGTCGATTTTATTGAGAATTGGATGTCACAGACGTTGGGTATGTTTGATTGGTTCTGAGAGTTGTGGGTCTTTGAGCTATGTCAGAGGGAAATGGAGAGAGTTGGAGGAAGAGTTTTGAATCTTTGAGCTTGAAGTGTCAAAGTATTCGTAGTAAGGAAGGATGAGTGTATCGTAGGAGAGTTATTTAGTAATAGCAGGAGACAGATTTGAGCTTTGTCAAATTGTGAACGGAGATGAGAGTGAGATATAGGTTGTTTGGTTTCAGTCTTGAGTTAGGTCGATTTTGTTGACAGTGGCTGTTATAGAAGTTGGGTATGTTTGATTTGGTTTTGGAGAGTTGTAGTGTTATGAGAGGCTTTGTCTGGCGAGGGGGGGGTGTTGTGTTTGGAAATTGGTTGTGGGAGGGGGGGAGTTTGTGTTTAGAAAGCGCCTGCTATGCCGAGAGACTAGGTCTATGCAGTGGATGTAGGGGTACGATCGCCAACCTAGTCTCGACCTTCAACTTCCAGCTCAGGATCAGAGCGTTTCACACCTTACGCTTCCGCTGCCGTGATTGGCCCTCGTGCTACGAGCACCTCATATCCTGAGTTTCCTAAATCACATAAATGCGGCCCCGACTTTTTCGGGAAACGAATGCCGTCAAGTAGCCCAAAAGGCACCCATCACCACCACCAGCTCACCTCCAATGACACTGCCAAAATTCCGGATCTCGAAAACGGACACAAAAACGACATATGCCGCCATCACAGAGATGGAAAAACTAAATCCACTGGCCAAGTTCTCAGTGCGGCCCAACCTAAAGGGGATATGATTATTCACTCCAAAGACAAGGACTCCGCCACCACCCTCGACACTTACCTGCAAAACACCACCACCGTTGCATCAACCAAGGTGGGCCCCGCCCAGAAACTGACGAAGTCGGTAGTCCTCCGGTACCCAAAGGAACTACCCCTCGAACCCCTGGAGAACCACCCGAAGATCCTAAAAGCCGAGAGATGCTCTCCCCCGTCCGACAAGACGGCCACCACAAAACAAGTGCTCATAAAGCACTACGGTCCACCCCCCAGCACCATAGACCTCAAAACCTGGGGGATCTACAAAGTGAGGCCCTTTGACCCGGAGCCCCTGTGGTGCTTCAGACGCCAGAAATACGGGCACCATCAGACGAGGTGCACGTACAAGGAAATCTGCGCAGTCTACGCGTAGAAGCACGACACACACTCCTGCCTCACCAAGTTGAAAAATGGAGAAAAAATTGCCCCCAAGTGTGCCAACTTCGGGGGCAAACACCACACCTGGAACCCTGGATGCTACGAAAGGACAAAGAGGGTCCAGGCAAACCGACCAGCAGCAAGACCGGCCCCCACCGCCTGCACACCAGCCCCACCAAGTACCTTCGTGTGGGGAGCCCAAAGGCCAAAACAACAAAACCAACCTCCTCAGCCGGTCAACCCCCAAAGTGCAGCCCAGTTTCCTGGCCTCACTACTCTAGCGTATTGCCAGATACCCAAAGAATGTTCTATACTACTGAGGGTATATACAAACACTTGTTGTCTTTAAAAGTAGGTTCTATTCTCGTACGGGAGACATACTGTATACAAACAGTAGGACGCGGAAGCCCGTGGGCACGCCACCAGGACTCGGTCTTGACTACCTCTACATCTATCTATGTATTACTACGCGCTGGCCTGTACAAATGCCAGCATTCACAAGCTGAATACATAAAGTATAAATGTGATAATTTATATACATAATATGGTGCACAATAAATGAGAATATTACATAGAATTAATACATGTTCTGTAATACTTTACTATACATAATTAATAAGAGTAATATAAGAGTAATATAATAATATACAGCTGAAGGTACTACTTTGTGTCCATATATATCATACACCTCCCTCCCCCCTATACGCTCATAGTTTCATCTTGAGCGGACCCTTTGTTTCTGAGTCGCTCGGACCTGCGGAGTACTGGGGCAGAAACACAAGGTGGGGATGGATTTACTTTAGAGACATCAACATGAGGGGACTCAACTGGGGAGGGGTCAACACTAGGCAGCTCCACAGGTCGGAGGAAACGACGGTTCCTCCACCATACTCTACCACTAGGAAGACGCACTTGGTAGTCCCTGGACCGGCCAATACCCATGACAACCCCAACCTTGTCCCAGCGGTGAGATACCGGATCTTGAATCCTGATCTGCTGGCCGATACTCAACCTGGGAAGGGGGCGGGCATGACAGTCGTACCGAGCAGCGACATCTGCGGCTCGTTCTGCTGCACGGCGGTCACATTCCTCAGTCTTGGCCTGCCACTCTTGAGAAAAAGACTTTGGGTGGGCAGGAACACAAGACCTGAGATGATGTCCGTATAGAACCTGGGCTGGGGAGCGTCCGGTGAAGTTCGGGGTGTTGCGTAACTCCAACAAACCTCGATCGAAGTCCTCGCAGTCGATATTTCCTGAGGGTGACACCTTAAGGATCAGGTGTTTCACAGTCTTGACTGCGGCTTCAGCGTGTCCATTCGCCTGGGGGTAGTGGGGCGAGGTCACGACATGACGGACTCCCCAACGGTCCATGAAGTCCCGGAACTCGTGGCTGGTGAACTGGGGTCCTCCATCAGTCCTGAGGCGGAGGGGAACACCAACTTCTCTGAAGTAATGCCTGAAGCTCCGGATGGTAGCAGTAGCCGTTGTATCACTACCACAGGGGACGACAACAGGCCATCCAGACAGTCGGTCGGCAATGACGAGGAAGGACTTCCCTGCTACTGCAAAGAAATCGGCCGACACAGACTCGAAGGGTCTTGAAGGGTTATCGTCGCACATTAAAGGTTCCTGTTGCTGGCTGGGTTGCAGAATCTGGCACGGTTCACAGGCACGGACGGTACTTGCAATGTCCGCGTTGATTCCGGGCCAAAATACAGTCTGCTTCGCCCGTCGCTTGGTGGCCTCCACTCCTCGATGGCTGTCGTGAAGGAGGGCCAAGGTACGGCGGCGTAGGGCAGCAGGAATAACTACTCGTGGGCCATACAAGACGAGGTCTCCGTCACAATAGAGGTCCTCGCGTATTTTCCAGTACGGGAGTAGCGATTCATGAAGGTCGTATCGGTTAGATGGAAATCCCTGAGACACACAGTCGACGAGCCGGATGTAGGAAGGGTCGGCCCGGGCTGCGGTGCGGAGATCTTCAAGGGTCTTGTCTGCATCCAGTGCTGTAGACTCTTCTGATGTGAAGACGGCCTTCAATGAAACCACTGACTTGAGGAATGCAGCAGCTGTAGAACTCAACATCTCGTCCTCTGGGGTGGGGCGACTGACAGGGGCGCGGGACAGGGCATCTGGGATGCACAACAACTTACCCGCACGCCACACAGCCGTGAAGAGATAAGGCGAGAGCTTCTCTTTCAGACGTTGAAGGCGAGGATTCTCTACTGCATCCAAAGAGTAGTGATTGATTATAGGTATAAGGGGGCGATGATCCGTGAAGAGGGTGAAGTGCTGAAGTCCTATCAGGTAGAAACGGCACTTCGCCATCGCCCAGACAACAGCCAACATCTCCAGCTCAATCGTGGCATATCGGGTCTCGGCGTCGGTCAGGAACCGGGATCCACACTGAATTAAGCAGAGTTGTCCACCGCCATGGTCCTGCAGAAGGGCGTAACCAACGCCGTAGAGTCTGGAGGACGGTGGGTAGGGCTGGGTCGTAACAGGCGAGGACAGGTGGACTCAAGAGGGCCTGCTTGACTCGCTGGAAGGCCTCTTGATGATCTGGGGTCCACAGGAATGTCCTCCTGGGGCTCAGCAGGGGGCGTAACGGCTGGGCTGCGGCGGAGATGTCAGGTGTAAATTCAGCCAGCTGGTTGACCAGACCCAAAAAAGAACGGAGGTCTGTCAGGTTGGCAGGGGTTGGAAAATCCCTGATTCCACTTACTTTCTCCGGGTCAGCTGCGATACCTGATGCTGAGAGAGTGTACCCACAGAAGTTCACTGATGGAGCGGCGACTACAAACTTGTCAGCGTTGAGGGTAATCCCGTACTTTCGACATCTGGTGAGAACTTCATATATCCGGGAGAGGTGGGCACAGTAGTCTTCGTCGTGGAGTAAGATATCATCAACCACCTTGACACAATTCGTGACTCCTTGAAGGGCCACGTCACCACGTTGACAGAATGCATCGCCCGTAGCGGCAAATCCCATGGGGCCTCTGCAATACTGGTATCTTCCAAATGGTGTGATGAATGTGGTCAAATGCTGGTCTTCTTCGGCCAACTCGATCTGCCAATAACCACATAAGGCGTCCATAGTTGTAAAAAACTTCGCCTTCGGGTCCACACTTCGAACAGCTGCGAAGGGTGTGGGTGAAGGGTGGGCTGGACGGGAAACTTGCTGGTTAAGTTTTGACAGATCGGTGGTGATCCGTACTCCACCACGAGGTTTGGCGACGGGGACGAGAGGGTGGCACCAAGGTGAAGGTTCGTCTCCGGCCGGTTTGATGATTCCCTGAGCAACCATGGAGTCAAGTTCTTGTCTAACTAGCTCCTTGTAGGCGTGAGGAATCAAACGAGGGGTGTGGATGGCAAAAGGTGTGGCACCATCCTTAAGATGAATCTTCATAGGTGGACCCACCATCGGCTTGAGTGGTGTGGATCCTAAAGATTTCTTATTAACCAACACGTCAGCAAACTCCTTGAGAAGGTAAGTTCTTGCGTCAGAAGGGGACGTGTTAGTAGAGATAGGGAATTCCTTCAACCTGTTGACATGGGTGACCTTTAAAATAGGTTTAGGGAACTCCTTAGAAATAATGGCCAACTCTTGACAATGGCCATATGATAAGAGCGGAGTCGGGATACCATCATGAACATCAATCCGGGCTGAGCAAGACTGCTTACCAAAGGTAAGGGTAGCCCAGAAAGATCCCAAAGCTGGAGCCATCTTGGAACCATCAGCTGTCAGTTTCGTTGTCTGAGGAGGGGGCTGTAGGTTGCTCCGGGGTATTCCCAAACTTGCTAAATGTTGTGGACCAATTACTGAGACGTCAGCACCGGTGTCAGGTAACATCTGAAGACTGGATGACGAGTTACCGTAAGAAATGACGACATTGATGTGCTGGGGCGTCGTGTCTGTGGAACTACGTACACGACGGCAGGAACGACTGGACACAGCGTCTTGATGCTTGCCAGAAGGAGGGGGCGCACCAGCACTACCTGAGGATGACTTCTTGGATCCTAGGTGGCGTCCTTTATGTGTCTTCTTACGACAACATTTGTCATAATGGCCCACACGACCACAAAGTCTACACTTAACTTTGCTAGCAGGGCACTTGACTGTATAAGCCCAGTGACCCTGGCAGTCGCAACTTCTGCACACGCTTTGAGCAGCTGGGCACTGGGAGGCATTATGCTGTCTCGCACAGCTGTTACACAAAGCTGCTGCTGAAGGTGTGGCTGGAGGGTGAGGGGTGGGGTTACCTTGCTGCTTCTTACCCTTTCTGTAGGAAGACACCGCCCTCACCTGGTCAGGCTGTGAGCGTAAAGCTGAAGTCGCACACCTGGCGGCCTCGTAAGCTCGACATTTCGTAACAACATCTTGAAGGGAGGAAGTGGGGTCGAGGGAAATGAGACGCTGAACTAGCTCTTCATCTCGGACACCCGTTAAAATGATTGTCTTAAGTTGTGTCTCTTCACAGACTTGAGAATGTCCGGGACAAACATCAACTTCCTCTGAACACCTTTTGAGCCTTACAAAAAATGCGTCAAAAGATTCTCCCTCAAGCTGTTTACATTGTAGTTGTCTTCTCCTGAGTGCTTCGTTGCGCTGTCCCTTGACGTGTTCCTGCAACTTGTCGAGCACGGCCTCTACCGTCAGAGTTGTCGTAGGAGGCACTTGAAGTGTGTGCTCGAGAGTACGTTGTGTCTCTAAGGACAAGCACATACGAAGCTGTATCATTTGTTTCGGCTGTGATAGACTGGACAAGTCAACCATTGTTGCGTAGTCTTGCCAACGTCGACGCCATTCCCGAAACATCTGATAAGAAGCGTCAGACATCAGAGAGGGAGGCGTCTGTACAGCAGCCTTTTGAGGTGTTGTTCCGACTCTGGGAAATGAGGTACCAGTACCTCTAGTCGCATCAACGTCAGTAGTAGCAGACGAATCTTGTACGGTAGATCGTTGTGGGGGGGCTAACAGAGAAATCAAGACTTCAAATCTGGCTTGATCCTCCTTTCTTCTAAGGTCATCCTCACGTCTACGTATCTCTTCGAGTTCTCTGCGTGTTTGTTCCTCTTTGTGGCGTCGTCTTTCAGACTCTTTGTACCTATGTTCTTCCTCTTCTCTCCTTGCAATATCGTCCTGGCGTCGAGAAGTTTCCATCCACTTTATCAGTTGGAGGAGATCTGTGGACGCATGCATCGCAGGAGAGCTGGCTTGCGACGAGCGAGGAGATTCTGTGGGTGACTGGGCCGTGTCACTGTGGGGAGCGTGGGGCGTAAGCGTGGGTGGGGAGAGGTCTCCCACACTAAAACTCGTAACCCCATCGTCCAGGGTATCATTTTGATCCCTGTGAGACATGCCGACAGCTTCTGTACACTATCTGTGCAAAAGACCGGGTCAGCCCCTCGTAATCTATGCACAGAATTACAGAAGAAAGTCACAAGAAAATAAGGTGAATGCGTGTGTGTGTGTGTCTGGCGGGAGGGGAGAGACTTGGCGCGCTGCCAGACGTAGGAGCGACTGGGCAGCGTCGCGCTAGCTCCTCAGTCACCCTCAGACCAGAGACGGGAGAGCACGTACTGTCGGGCCGCTCCCTTAGTCATCTGACCGCAACTTGCACAGATAATTATGATTAAAATACACAGCATAGCACTTCACAACACTGTAAGTCTAGAGGCTTGTAGTAGTCTTGCTGTCTGAAGTTGAAGAGACGAAGACGCCATTAACAGAGTCCGGGGGAAGGCTTGGTCCACTGTATCTCACTGAGAAATAATCACTGCGCCATCTAGCGTATTGCCAGATACCCAAAGAATGTTCTGTACTACTGAGGGTATATACAAACACTTGTTGTCTTTAAAAGTAGGTTCTATTCTCGTACGGGAGATATATACAAACAGTAGGACGCGGAAGCCCGTGGGCACGCCACCAGGACTCGGTCTTGACTACCTCTACATCTATCTATGTATTACTACGCGCTGGCCTGTACAAATGCCAGCATTCACAAGCTGAATACATAAAGTATAAATGTGATAATTTATATACATAATATGGTGCACAATAAATGGGAATATTACATAGAATTAATACATGTTCTGTAATACTTTACTATACATAATTAATAAGAGTAATATAAGAGTAATATAATAATATACAGCTGAAGGTACTACTTTGTGTCCATATATATCATACAACTACAACCACACCTCAGCCACCCAAGCAGCAGACAACGACAACCACGAAAAAGACGAAACAAGCACACACCAAGGCACCAGAAGGAATGATTCACGCATCAGATCAAGCCAAGACACTGACAACCTTCGCGGAGGGCCTAGCCGGACTACTGGGCCACAAGATCCAACCCGCACAGCTCCAAATACTCATGGGGAGCGTCCTCGGGCAAGTCGCCACAACTCCAGCTACCTCAGTGGAGGACGACACGCCGGTCCCCACACGAGTGACAGCCGAGATACACTCTACACCGAAAAAGGCCACCAGAGAACCAAAGATACGTACAGTTCCCAGAAAGAAATTGGACGTTTCAACTCCCCTGAACCGAACCACGGCCCAGAAGGCAAAAAACCACCACAGAACAAGAAGATGTGAAACTGATCCAGTCGGAATCGGACCTGAACATCTCCATCGAGGACCACCAGAAGTCCCCGATGAAACAGTGGTGGAAAACATCAGCACCCTGAACATCCTTACATGGAATGCTCAGGGCATCAAAAACAAGAAACACCTCCTGCAAGAAGCAGCAGCCAAAGACAAGCTTGACATTATACTGCTACAAGAAACACTTCTACAAGAACACCACTGTTTCAAATTCAGTGGTTCCAAGACATACAGGAGGCATTTCACGCAGGCGTCAACAAGAGGATGTATGATCTTGGTCAAGTCAAGCATACCCTCCTCCGAGGTCATGCAGCAATTTCCATGTGGGGAAAACATTGAGACACAGGCCGTCAAAGTAACCCTCCAAGAACGGGAATTAACTGTTCACAACATCTACAAGAACCAAAGGGGCGCACTGGAGGTGACTCAGTTATTCGCTTCAGCCACTGACCACGCCACACTCATAGGAGGAGATTTCAACGGTAAGCCCCACAAATGAAGACGGCCTGCACCTATACACCACCTTTCAAGACACACCCGAGATCTGCCTCCTGAACACCGGAGAGCCCACCCACATTAGGGGAGGAAGGCTAGATCTAACCGTCGTCTCCAGTGCACTACAGCCTTCGGTCTCCTGGCAGCTACACCCCACGCTGACCAGCGACCACTTTGCCATCCTAACAACACTGAAGGTGAACAAACTCCCCACTCCACCCCCGCCGAGATGGAGATGCAATACCCAAAAGGGGACTCTTTAAGAAACACCTGGCTAAGTGGAGCGAAAAATCACAGCCGGCCGGCGCAGCACCCGTGGACGAGACAACCCTCCACCAACAATTGGTCGAGGCGTTTCACCAAGCGGCAGAAGAGGCTATCACAAAAACAAGACCCACATCAAGACAGTACAAGGATTACTGGTACTACTGGCCCAGGGTGAAAGAACTCAACCACAGAGTGAACATGGCCCGAAGAAACTACAGGAGACATCCCACGGAAACATACAGACATCTCCTGCAAGTCATAGTTAAGGATACCAGGGAAGAGGAGGAGGAAATAAAAAACGTAAGGTTGGCTCAAGTGGTGCTCCGAACTGAACGAGCACACCTTCCTCGGCAAAATGTGGGCCCAGATCCGAAGGGCATCTGGGAAGGCAACACTGTACTGTGCACATCATTGTCATTCCTAAAAACCCCATTTAATTCATATTACGCTATATAACATTCAAATCCACCACGCTTGTAGAATCTCAGAAAACGGGAAACATTGATAAAGGATAACTCACCTACTCAATGTTACTAGACCATGTGTAGCATTGTACCCAGGTACAGTTATATCATATTAATTGTATGTATTCATAGCATTAAGGAGAACTCAGGGTATCCATAAGATGAATGTTAAAGTCCAGTTGAGCCGGACTAGTGTACTGTAGGACTAAGTGTGGATCAGGGTTTGAAGGTTATACTATTTACGTCTGTGAACGTGTAGCGAACATAACTTCCACAGATATCATATGAGAACATGAGAACAATGATCTGGAAAAAGGATAAATGTATCAGAACTATGTGAGGTGTTGGAAGTGACCCAGAAACTATACTTGAAAGGAAATAATCTTGTATGCGTCGGTATGAACTTAATACACCTCGTATCCTCACGTGACATATACCCACGACAGGTACAGTGATCAGAGAATCTTATGTCTGTGTTCAAATAGTGCAATGTGTGAGAGGAGGATCCCTCATTACAGTTTTAAGTGAAGTTGATACACCCCCGCCATGAACATTCAGCCTTTGTTTTAAGGCGCGTCATGTACCCGCCTCGGGTGTGCCGCGTTGATATTATAACCCAATGAATTTACCCACGAACTAGCAAACCAAGACCTTACCTTAGTGTGTAATTTAGGATTAAAATATGTGTTTATACGGCATGAGTGACAATATACCGAAAAGTGTTCAGGTGAGAACCGTAAGAAATAAAAGTAAAAATTAAAAATTGGAAACTGTAGGCCTACGCGGTGATGAGCGGCAGGGCACTGCCCTCAGTACCCTCCGTTCTACCGTTACCTCAGGTCAGTGTCCTATCGGGCTATATCCCACCCTATAATTAAGGCTTATATAGAAGTTATTACAGTTTAAAGCTTTGCCTGATATATAAGTGTAATAGTAATGTGTAAGGGGGTGTGATCACCGCCCGTCAGGCATTATTTCTCAGTTCCCTCCTTTCTACCGTCACCTCAGGTTCCATGCGGTCGGAGTGCCTTGCTGCCCAGCAGCCATTATCCCTATGAGCGTCCCAACAGGTGGTGATTACTCCCAGCTATGCCACTCCACTGTGAACCTGTGGATTTCCAGCACACCACTCCAAATGAGTAGAACAAATAAGGAGACCGTGAGAAACTCTGAGATCGTCACTTGGAGCGACCTATAATACCAGGCGTAGAAATAATACTGGTATGTCTCTGGGTGAAGCCCTCGTCTTTACCCACCGAGGGCGGTGTGCGAACGAGGTGCCTGTTGTGTATACCTAAAAGTCACAAGGAGTCCCATACCTGCAGGTATGGAGTGTAACATGTGTGTTGAGTTGGTGCTACTATGTATGATAACCGACGGTGCTATATTCCATACAGGTGGAGCAGTCTGATGTGTTAAGGGATAGTGTAAGAAGGAATGACCGAGGTAAGGTGGTCACAGATTGTTATGCAATAAGTATGTGGATGACACGCCATTAATGTAAGACGTTTGGTGCCCATCTGGGTAACCAACATTTTCGTTGTTCTTCTGAGGAAGACCCATTCAATTGTATGTTTTTTTACCAGTATGCTTTATAAGGAATAAATTAATTAAGACATGTTATGGTTTCACCCTTCTTTACCCTTATCGACCTGGTCAGTGGAAAACCTAACCCAATGCCTAGTCCACTCTGCCCGCTACCTAACGATCTACATGCTGTCCAGAGAGGGTCTGGTGGCAGCAACCCTTAGAAATTAAGATTAGAGTTAAGTATTTACCCTTAGTATTAGCGACCCCTAGTCTGGCAGTATAACACTACCACCAACAACCCATCCAGCCCAGAAGAGGAAGCCGAGAGCCTTGCAAAACTGTTCTCTGACCGAGCAGCAACGAAAAATCTCCTGAGACAGGCGGAGAAGACAGAACAGCGTCTGCAACAGGTCAGACTCCAGATGATCGAAGAGGCCTGCAACAGTGAAGATGACACCGACAGACCTTTCAACCAGCAAGAACTCCAGAAGTCGCTAAAACGAAGCAAGGACACAGCACCAGGGGCCGACAGGATAACCTACTCCGCTTTCCCACGCCAGAAAAGCCGGACACGAAGCTTTGCTACAAGTCATCGATGCTTCGTGGACAGCACAAAGACTTCCACCGGAATGGAAGAAGGCAGATATACAGCCCATTCCGAAGCCCAGAGAACCAGACAAACCGAGACCCATCTCCCTTCTCAGCTGCATAGCGAAGACGGGACAAAGAATGGCTCTCAACCGACTCAAGTGGAAAGTAGGCAGCCCACACCCTCACATTTTTGCTTACAACGAGAACACCGGCACAGGCAACAACATCGCCGAGATACTCAGCACCAGCTTTGGTGGTCTTCCTCGACCTGGAGAAGGCCTTCGAACTAGCAAATCCACTGGCCATTTTAACGACGCTCGCTGAAAAAGGCGTCAAAGGAAGGTTGCTGGGGTGGATCCAGAACTACCTTACACAGAGAGAAGCAAGAGTACGCTTTCAGGAAGCAACCTCAAGCTACAGGGTCCATGAAAACGGTACCCCACAAGGAGGCATCCTCAGTCCAACGCTGTTCAATGTACTGATGGAAAATCTTGTCAAACTTCCTTTCAGACAAACAGCCAAGCTCCTATGCTATGCAGACGACTTACAGCTTATAGTAAGAGGATCAAACAGACTAGCCAACACGCAACACGCACTCCAACTTATAGAAGAGGAGTGCAACAGACTTGGACTCAAAATAAATCCAGCCAAGTTGAAAGCGATGGCCATCTGCACAGACACACCAGACAAGATGCTCTCCATACAAAACACGCCGGTATTCTGGACCAACACCCATCAGTGTCTTGGAATCTGGTTTGACCAGAAACTCACTTTCAAGCCGCAACTCGAGTATCTCAGGCACAGGACGAACAGCAGACACAACATCATGAGGTCGCTCACCAGCACAACCGCAGGAGCGAACATACACGTGCTCAAAGCCTACTACACGGCCGCCATCAGATCGCTGGTAGATTACAGTGCTCCAGCACTCATTCGACTGAGAGAAGACCAGATAGCTAAGCTAGAAGTTATCCAAAATAATGCTTTCAGGACCGTGCTCGGAGCACCCATGTGGACCAGAATTTGCAATTTGCAAATGGAAACTGAACTACCACCCCTGGCAGTACGAGTCAAGCAGGTGACAGCCAGTCTCCTCGCAAAAATATGTAGATCAGATAAGCCCACAGCTGCCAAAACGCGAATCAGTGCCTCCCTCCACCTCGACCACAGAGTGCGAGGGGCCACCTGGTCGCACGAGGCAAGCGACGTCATCCGACACCTGCAAGCAGAAACACTCGTCAAGAACAACCAAGACATAGGAGACAATGGTTATGTAGTTCCTCCACCATTGAGCCCTCCACCAGCCACATTCAAAATTACCGACCCAGGTGAT
Organism: Homarus gammarus; assembly: GCA_958450375.1. NCBI lineage: Eukaryota > Metazoa > Arthropoda > Malacostraca > Decapoda > Nephropidae > Homarus > Homarus gammarus. The sequence goes on from CAUDMG010003866.1 coordinate 1,096,924, forward strand.
AGCAAAGCCAACCTCCAGAAGGAGGACCTCAAAAAAATAACTCTGGAAGCCATAGTCACCGAGACACCGGCTGATGCAGCATCATACTTCACAGAAAGCTCGGTGGATCCCAAACATCATACATCCGGAGGGGCCTTCTACACCCAAGGTCAGACCCTCCGATGGAGACTTTCTAATGACTGCTCCACCCTACAAACAGAGTTGGTAGCAATCTCAAAGGCCCTACAACACGCTGCAACACAACACAACAAGTCCATCATTATTCACACGGACTCGAAATCGGCCATGCAGGCGCTGCAACACAGTCAACCAAGAGACAACGTCCACATCATAACCTCGATCCTCGCACAGCTACAGGAATTCCAAAGCCAAAACCGACCAGTCGTCTTACACTGGATTCCCAGTCATGTAGGGATCGGAGGAAACGACGTGGCAGACGAAGCAGCCAAGGCAGCTACACGTTCTAGTAGCGTACACATCCAAGTTCCAGCAAGTGTGCAACAGATCAAGAATCACCTCAGAAAGACCAGCAAGCTCCACATCAAAAAGAGCTTCCTTCACGCATTCAACGCTGGTTCCCAATCAGCCAAATGGTACCTGGCGGCCACAAAAGGGGAACCACCTTTCGCGGACAAGAAAACACCAAGACAAACCCAAGTTAGCCTTCATTGACTACGACTAGGGTACAAGTGCTCCTGGCAAATGATCGGAAATGACGTCATGGAATGCACCTACTGTCAGGAGCCAGCAGCCAACCCACTTGAACACTATCTCCTCGACTGCGAAGTCACACAGAGTCTCCGAAACAGAACTCAAAACTTCCAAGAAGCACACACAACACCAGCGGCCACTCTAACCCGAAAGGCCCAAACAAACCACATTCACCACCTTCTCCGGGTCATCACACGATACCCACCACCCAGATAGCTTAGAAAGTATCCTCTCCCAGCAAGTACGGACCCCAGTTCGGGGGGCGCGCCATTCCGAAACTGACCACTTCCAAGAGTGGGGGTTGGTGGTAAGCATCCACTGATCGGGGGTCCGCTCACACTTGCAACCTGCAGTATCCTTCCATATCTGCAGGTAGGAGTATCTCCCATCCCAACCCGGTCTGGCTGCTCCAGGAGCTCCAGCCGGAACCACGAAACAGGCCGCCTATAGGCAAAGGCCCGTGTCGGACTACGGTCCGACAATCTCAACAACAACAACAACTGGGGAACTCATTCTACATTCGGCTACCGGACCAGCAACATCTCTCACAGCTGCTCACCACCCAGCTTCCTCAGAAACCTCCTCGCCCTATAGGACCTCTGAGCAAGCTACTCCTCACCTAGTCACTCCTAAGCACTGCACTGTACAACAATATATATTTACACAAAGCACATTGTGAGTTTCTATTCTACCTCATTCCTGAGTGTGAGATATCTACATGTACGTACGTGTGTGTGCCCATACAAAGAGAAAATAGACAACTAAAGAGAATTGACAACTGTCCACATACAGTACGCTACAATTGGTGACCCCTGGAGCCGTGAATACTACGCTCCTTTCTGCTGCCTTACTCCTGGAGCTGAGAAGATCGTCCTGCCTGCTACCAGCCTATTCCAACCGCCTTACCTGCATCACTTGCTACCCCACAACTCCACAACGACACCATCTCACGACCGTAAGGTTTATAACGCATTAGTCTGTTCTCCCCACTGGCGGTGTGAGTGACCCACATCACAGCTGGAGAGCAACTATTGTGCGATATTCCAAACGTGGTTTGAGCTCTTTTGCCTATTCTCATTATTTTTCTTTTATTTTTTTAGTTCTGGCCTAAGGACCTGCACCCTAAAAAGTGTATTCGTCCCGAAGTCCCCCCTGCAACTGTTCACCTCCCTCCCAGGAGATTGTGAACACGGAAGGGGGTCGGAACAAGCACCCATCCCTCATCCTTCCCTGACAGGTGTGACATACTCCCGCTAGAATGGACGGACGGATCTCTCTACCGACCTTCAACCAAACGTAGAGGACTGGTTAGTTCATGTGGAAGCAACCCTCATTGGCTCTACAGCTACAGACGAGCAAAAGTACGGCGCCCTGCTCTGTTCCTTGCCCACTGAAGTCGCTACACAAGTCTCACAGACCATCTCCAACCCTCCAGCGAACAACAAATTCGCCACCCTGCGGGATGCCTTAAAAACGCATTACCAACGGACCCGCCCCAGTCTCCTGCAGAACCTATCTTCTATCTCCCTTGGAAACTCAACTCCGGGACTTCTCTGGGAGGAGATGTTTAGGTTGAACTCCCGGCACACAGACAGACTTCCTGATTCTATCCTGCGCCCGCTTCACGCACATAAGCTACCCACACAAGTATGCACCATCCTGTCCGCAGTAGATTACTCAACGGCACAGAACTATATGCAACCGAGGCAGACAGAATTGTCAACAAGTGCGCTGCTGCGCGCGTTGCCGCCACGGACAACCCCACAGTCACACCAGTACCTACCTCCGAACTTGTAAGCCGGGTCAACACCCCTCAGCCGAGCAATACCTCACAAGACATCAGGGACCTGTTGCAAACTTTGAACCGCAGGATGGACACCATTGAGCAGTTCTGCTCCTCCATACCCGCTGCTGTGCCAGTTCCTGACTCACGCACCACGCCCTACAAATCCCGACGCACAGCAGCCAGCCCTCAGCACAACAAATATACCCTCTGCTGGTATCACCGGACTTTCGGCCCCAATGCTCAAAACTGTGAGCCCCACTGCACCTACTTGGGAAACGGCAACAACGGAGGCTGGTAGACGCCTCAGCCCCCGTCCTTTCAGGCGTCTCATTACTGCACGTCACCGACCGCACCTCCGGCAAGAAGTTCCTCGTCGACACAGGTTCATCGGTCAGCATCATCCCTCCCTCACTACAAGACACGTTAGAGCAACCCTCTTATGACCTGTTCGCTGCCAACGGTACCCCCATCGCCTCCTACGGCGTATGCACCCTCGCCTTAGACCTCGGTCTGCCCAAGAGTCTGTGCTGGTTAGTCGTGATCACAGACGTGTCTCATCCCATCCTTGGTTTCGACTTCCTCACCTTCCACAAGCTCGGCATCGACCCAAGCCATCTATGCCTCATCCATGAGCCTACAGCACGCAAGATCCAGGGTTCTCGTGCCAGACACACCGACACTATCACCTGTCTTGCGTCTTCCAACGAGTTCTCCTCCCTGCTCGACGAATTCAAGGAGCTTTTCTCACCCCGAGTCTCTCTACCCCCACCACCTACATCGGGAATTTTCCATCGCATCGAAACCGAAGGTCCACCAGTCTTCACACGCCCTCGCCGCCTGCGCCCTGAGCTCCTGAACACAGCCAAAGCAGAATTCAACAAACTACTGCAAGACGCCATCATCCGTCCTTCAAAGAGTCCATGGGCATCGCCTCTTCACATGGTTCCTAAGCAAACACATGGCGACTGGAGGGTGTGTGGCGACTACAGAGCCCTGAACCTCGTTACCAAACCTGACAGGTACCCTACTCCGCATGTCCAGGACTTCCACCACAACCTTCATGGCAAGACTATATTCTCGAAGATCGACTTGGAGCGTGCCTTCCACCAGATCCCTGTAGCACCTGCAGATACCCAGAAGACAGCCATCACCACTCCGTTCGAACTCTTCGAGTATGCTTTCATGAGTTTTGGCCTGCGCAATGCAGCACAGACTTTCCAGAGGTACATGGACCATATGCTTAGTGACCTCGATTTTGTCACCGTCTACATTGACGACATCCTCGTCGCATCTTCGACGCCTGCCGAGCACCACCACCACCTACAATTCCTCCTCCAACGCCTGCAGAACAACAACATGAAAGTTCATCTTGCTAAGTGCGTCTTCGGAGCCTCCTCAATCAATTTCCTCGGTCACAGAGTCTCGCCCAGTGGCATCCAACCCCTATCACAGAAGATAACTGCCATTAGGGAGTTCCCCAAACCTGAAACGGCGAAGAAACTCTGAGAATTTCTGGGTTTAGTCAACTACTACCACCGCTTCATCGACAACGCTGCCACCGTCCTAGTCCCCCTCTACGACCTTCTCAAGGGACTTCCAAAGAAGTCTCACAAGCCTCTCGTGTGGACTCAAGAGGCTGTTACGGCATTCACCGCTATCAAACAGCACACTACACGCCTCATCCTCCTGGCCCACCCCGCACCTAACGCCCGGGCCACTCTCACAACAGACGCTTCTTCTACTGCAGTGGGCGCCGTCTTACTGCAGGAGATCAACGGAATTCTCAAGCCCGTTGCTTTCTTCTCACAACGGTTTCAACCACCACACCTCAAGTACAGCGCCTTTGATCGAGAACTCCTGGCCATATACCTGGCTGTCAAACATTTCCAGCACTTCCTCGAGGCCCGTCAGTTCACCATCTTCAATGATCACAAGCCCCTCGTCCACGCCTTCGCTCCAGCTTCCCAGTCACATACCCCTCGTGTCCTGTGCCACTTAGCTTACATCTCGGAGCTCTCCAGCGACGTCCAACACATTAAAGGCAGCCACAACGAGATCGCCGACGCCCTCTCTCGTTGTATATCCAACATTCTTCCCTCATCTCCACCCATTGATTATGGGCAGCTCGTCACGGCTCAAGAGAACGATGAAGACCTGGCAGCATACAAGACATCCCCCTCAGGCCTCACACTCCAAGAACTCCCTGTTCCTGGCACGAACATAAAATTGTGGTGCTACGTATCCTGTGGACAGCCTAGACCGTTCGTGCCTCACGTCCACTGCCGCGCTGTTTTCGACGGCATCCATGGTCTCAGCCACCCGGGTGTGCGGGCCTCCCAACGCCTCCTCACGCAACGAGTCGTCTGGCCCGGCATAAAGTCTGATACTAAGAAATGGGCTGCCCAGTGCCTGGCCTGCCAGTCCTCCAAAATACATTGTCACATACGGGCCCCCTTAGAAACCTTCCCTATTCCCAAAGGACGTTTTTAAGTAGTACACCTCGACATCGTGGGACCTCTTCCATCATCCTACGGTAGCACCTACATCGACCGTTTCACCAGGTGGACAGAAGCCATTCCCATGCCCAATGCTACAGCAGAGACTACCATTCGCGCCTTCATGTCCGGTTGGGTTTCCCGTTTCGGCCCCCCCCGCAACTGTCATCACTGACCGAGGAGCCCAGTTTGAGTCGCAACTCTGGCAGGACCTCCTACAGTTCCTCGGCGCGTCTAGGCAACGCACTACCTCATACCACCCTCAAGCCAACGGCATGGTAGAGCGGTTTCACCGGCAGCTGAAGGACACACTCAAGGCACAGCACGACCATTAGAGCTGGACTGATGCGCTTCCCTGAGTGCTCCTCGGCATCCATGCATCACACAAGGAGGATATGGACTGTAGCTCAGCAGATCTCACCCTAGGCGAGCCCCTTCGCCTACCCGGGGATTTCTCACTCCCTCCTGACCTCCACCAAACCACTCCTGCCGTTCGTCACGACTTACTCCAAAAGCTACGACAAGCAGTTTCTGCATTCAGAGCTACTGCTCCACGCCAGCCTCCTCGGCGCCCTGAACACATCCCTCCTGCACTACTAACAGCCGAGTATGTTTTCGTCAGGCATGATGCTCACCGCAACCCACTACAACGCCCCTACGATGGACCCTTCCAGGTGGTTATCCGTTCAGCAAAGTTCCTGACGATTATCCGGAATGGCAGACATGACACCGTCAGCATAGACCGAGTCACACCGGCCACCTCACCCGCTGGGCCCCCAGCCCAGCAGCACCACCAACAAACTACACCTGCACCAGTCTACCCGCAGTTACCACCGGCAGCAACACCAGGCCCACGACATTTCTGGGCACCCACTTTTCACCCTCAGGTACTCCCTGCTCCTGTCCTGGACTCTGCTGCTGTTGTAGAACATGCTCCTATCATAGACCCTCCTCCTGTCATAGAACCTGCACCTGTCATGGACCCTCCTCCCATCATAGAACCTGCTCCTGCCATGGACCCTCCTCCTGTCATAGAACCTGCACCTGTCATGGACCCTCCTCCTGACGTAGACTCTCCTCCTTTCATAGAAACGGCTCCTGCCATGGACCCTCCTCCTGACGTCGCCCCTGACCAGGTCATCCCAGCTAGAGACCATGAGGACGCAGCTCCTGCAGCAACAGGAGCACAACAACCATTGCTTGTACAACCTCCTCTAATCCCAAACCCCCTTTCTCCCCCTAATTCTCCCACAGGTTTTGTGTCACTAGACGGAGTTGTTACACGTAACGGCCGAGTCGTACGTACACCTACCCGGTATGTGTCATGTGTGGGACGCAACCCAGACACCATCCAGCCTCCCGCCGCGCCGGGAGGGGAGGGGGAGTATTGTAGTGGATCCTCTCCCCAACAACTCCCAACTGAGCTCCGGCTGCGCGCCTACCAGCCAATCAGTGTATAGCCAGCTACGCCAAGAGACTAGGTCTATGCAGTGGACGTAGGGGTACGATCACCGACCTAGTCTCGACCTTCAACTTCCAGCTCAGGATCAGAGCGTTTCACACCTTACGCTTCCACTGCCGTGATTGGCCCTAGCGCTACGAGCACCTCATATCCTGAGTTTCCTAAATCACATAAATACGACCCCGGCTGACCGGGGAACTCACTTCACACATCGCTCCTGAACTAAGAAGACCTCTCAACAAAACCTCCTGCTAGACCCGGAACTGTGAAGACCGCCCTCTCTCTTGTGCCATTGTTGGCCATCTTCCTGGACCGGACCATCCACCACTGACATCATCGACAACATCTCACGAGCGTTTTCGGTTTATCGAGCATTAGTTTGCCCTCCCCACTGGTGGTGTGAGTGACCCACACTCCAGCTGGAGAGCAGCTATAGCACGATATTCCCGACGTGGTTTGAGCTCTTTTCCTTCTACTGCTATTTTTCCTTTTTTCGCTCTGGCCTAGGGACCTGCACCCTCAAAAGTGTATTCGTCCTGCGGTCCCCCCTGTAACTGTTCACCTCCCTCCCAGGAGATTGTGAACACGAAAGGGGGTTGGAGCAAGAACCCATCCCAGCCGAGTCTTTCCAGGAAAACCGTGATCGTGCAGTTCCACCTGGAAAGAGGGTAGCAATCCTCATCCTTACCCAATAGGCACACTTAGCTCACGTCTATAAGTGAGCAGTCACATACACTAGGAAGTAGGTTTCCCCAACGGGGCTCCGGGAGAGAAGCTCAGGAACCACTCTACGACCACCAGCCAGTGGGGAGTGCTGAAATTTCTCTGCTACTTATTCAACCAGAATAGGTAGTGTCAAAAAAAAAAAAAAAAAACACCACAACCACAGGTTATGGAGTGCGTACGCCCTCCTGACCGCAACCCCTGCCTGAACCGCCAACCTGACGACCCGAACCACGACAGGCTCCGCACAGAGAAAGCGGACCAGTTACGCGCCTTCAATGAAGCCCTGAAAAGCAGGAACACTGCCGCCACCACCACTGCTACCGCCACTGAGGACGACAACTGGACGAAGGTAGAAAACGAAAAACGCCGACGTGCTTCTTCGGGAAACGAATGCCGTCAATCAGCCCAAAAGGCACCCATCACCACCACCAGCTCACCTCCAACGACACTGCCAAAATTACGAATCACGAAAACGGACACAAAAACGATATATGCCGCCATCACAGAGATGGAAAAGCTAAATCCACTGGCCAAGTTCTCAGTACCGCCCAACCTAAAGGGGGAGATGATTATTCACCCAAAGACAAGGACTCCGCCACCACCCTCGACACTAACGTGCAAAACACCACCACCGTTGCATCAACCAAGCTGGACCCCGCCCAGAAACTGATGAAGTCGGTAGTCCTCCGGTACCCAAAGGAACTACCCCTCGAACCCCTGGAGAACCACCCGAAGATCCTAAAAGCCGAGAGATGCTCTCCCCTGTCCGACAAGACGGCCACCACAAAACAGGTGCTCATAAAGCACTACGGTTCACCCCCCCAGCACCATAGACCTCAAAACCTGGGGGATCTACGAAGTGAGGCCCTTTGTCCCGGAGCCCCTGCGGTGCTTCAGATACCAGAAATACGGGCACCACCAGACGAGGTGCACATACAAGGAAATCTGCTCAGTCTGCGCGCAGAATCACGACACACACTCCTGCCTCACTAAGTTGAAAAATGGAGAAAAAATTGCCCCCAAGTGTGCCAACTGCGGGGGCAAACACCACGCCTGGAACCCTGGATGCTACGAAAGGACAAAGAGGGTCCAGGCAAACCGACCAGCAGCAAGACCGGCCCCCACCGCCTGCACACCAGCCCCACCAAGTACCTTCGTGTGGGGAACCCAAAGGCCAAAACAACAAAGCCAACCTCCTCAGCCGGTCAACACCCAAAGTGCAGCCCAGTTTCCTGGCCTCACTACGGCCACACCTCAGCCACCCAAGCAGCAGACAACGACAACCACGAAAAAGACAAAAGAAGCACACACCAAGGCACCAGAAGGAATGATTCATGTATCAGACCTAGCCAAGGTACTGACAACCTTCGCGGAGGGCCTAGCTGGACTACTGGGCCACAAGATCCAACCCGCACAGCTCCAAATACTCATGGGGAGCGTCCTCGGGCAAGTCGCCACAGCTCCAGCCACCTCAGTGGAGGAAGCCACGCCGGTCCTCACACGAGTGACAGCCGAGGTACACTCTACACCGAAGAAGGCCACCAGAGAACCCAAGATACCGCCAGCTCCCAGAAAGAAACTGGACGTTTCAACTCCCCTGAACCGAACCACGGCCCAGAAGGCAAAAACCACAGAACACGAAGATATGAACCTGATCCAGTTGGAATCGCATTTGGACATTTCCATCGAGGACCACCAGAAGTCCCCGATGAAACAGTGGTGGAAAACATCAGCACCCTGAACATCCTAACATGGAATGCTCAGGGCATCAAAAACAAGAAACACTTCCTACAAGGAGCAGCAGCCAAGGACAAGCTTGATATCATACTGATACAAGAAACACTTCTACAAGAACACCACTGTTTCAAATTCAGTGGCTACAAGACATACAGGAGGCATTTCACGCAGGTGTCAACGAGAGGATGTATGATCTTGGTCAAGTCAAGCATACCCTCCTCCAAGGTCATGCAGCAATTTCCATGTGGGGAAAACACCGAGACACAGGCCGTCAAAGTAACCCTCCAAGAACGGGAATTAACTGTTCACAACATCTACAAGAACCCAAGGGGCTCACTGGAGGTGATTCAATTATTTGCTTCGGCCGCTGACCACGCCACACTCATAGGAGGGGATTTCAACGCACATCATCCCTTCCTAAGCTCGGTAAGCCCCACAAATGAAGACGGCGTACACCTATACACCACCTTTCAAGACACACCCGAGATCTGCCTCCTGAACACCGGGGAGCCCACCCACACTAGGGGAGGAAGGCTAGATCTAACCTTCGTCTCCAGTGCACTACAGCCTTCGGCCTCCTGGCAGCTACACCCCACGCTGACCAGCGACCACTTCGCCACCCTTACAACACTGAAGGTGAACAAACTCACCACTCCACCCCCGCCGAGATGGAGATACAATACCCAAAGGGCAGACTGGGGACTCTTTAAGAAACACCTGGCTTAGTGGCGCGAGAAATTACAGCCGGCCGGCGCAGCACCCGTGGACGAGACAATCCTCCACCAACAATTGGTCGAGGCGTTTCACCAAGCGGCAGAAGAGGCTATCCCAAAAACAAAACCCATATCAAGACAGTACAATGATTACTGGTACTACTGTCCCAGGGTGAAAGAACTCAACCACAGAGTGAACATGGCCCGAAGAAACTACAGGAGACATCCCACGGAAACAAACAGACATCTCCTGCAAGTCATAGTTAAGGATACCAGGGAAGAGAAGGAAGAAATAAAAAACGTAAGCTGGCTCAAGTGGTGCTCCGAACTGAACGAGCACACCTCCCTTGGCAAGATGTGGGCCCAGATCCGAAGGGCATCTGGGAAGGCAACACCACCACCACCAACCCATCCCAACCCAGAAGAGGAAGCCGAGAGACTTGCAAAACTGTTCTCTGACCGAGCAGCAACGAAAAACCTCCCGAGACAGGCGGAGGAGACACAACGGCGTTTGCGACAGGTCAGACTCCAGATGATCGAAGAGGCCTGCAACAGTGAAGATGACACCGACAGACCTTTCAACCAGCAAGAACTCCAGAAGTCGCTAAGACGAAGCAAGGACACAGCACCAGGGGCCGACAGGATAACCTACTCCATGCTTTCTCATGCCGGTACAGCCGGACACGAGGCTTTGCTACAAGTCATCAATGCTTCGTGGACAACACAAAGACTCCCACCGGAATGGAAGAAGGCAGATATACAGCCCATTCCGAAGCCCAGAGAACCAGACAAACCGAGGCCCATCTCCCTTCTCAGCTGCATAGCGAAGACGGGAGAAAGAATGGCTCTCAACCGACTCAAGTGGAAAGTAGGCAGCCCACACCCTCACATCTTTGCTTACACCGAGAACACCGGCACAGGCAACAACATCGCCGTGATACTCAGCACAGTGGACTACAAACCAGCTCTGATGGTCTTCCTCGACCTGGAGAAGGCCTTCGAACTAGCAAATCCACTGGCCATTACAAGGACGCTCGCTGAAAAAGGCATCAAAGGAAGGTTGCTGGGGTGGATCCAGAACTACCTCACACAGAGAGAAGCAAGAGTATGCTTTCAGGGAGCAACCTCAAGCTACAGGGTCCATCAAAACGGAACCCCACAAGGAGGCATCCTCAGTCCAATGCAGTTCAATGTCCTGATGGAAAATCTTGTCAAACTTCCTTTCAGACAAACAGTCAAGCTCCTATGCTATGCAGACGACTTACAGCTTATAGTAAGAGGATCAAACAGACTAGCCAACACGCAACACGCACTCCAACTTATAGAAGAGGAGTGCAACAGACTTGGACTCAAGATAAATCAAGCCAAGTCGAAAGCGATGGCCATCTGCACAGACACACCAGACAAGATGCTCTCCATACAAAACACGCCGGTAGTTTGGACCAACACCCACCAGTGTCTTGGAATCTAGTTTGACCAGAAACTCACTTTCAAGCCGCAACTCGAGTATCTCAGGCACAGGACGAAGAGCAGACACAATATAATGAGGTCGCTCACCAGCACAACTGCAGGAGCAAACCTCCATGTGCTCAAAGCCTCCTACACGGCCGCCATCAGATCGCTGGTAGATTACAGTGCTCCAGCACTTATTGGACTGAGAGAAGACCAGATAGCTAAGCTAGAAGTCATCCAAAATAATGCTCTCAGGACCATGCTCGGAGCACCCATGTGGACCAGAATTTGCAATTTGTAAATGGAAACCGAACTACCACCCCTGGCAGTACGAGTCAAGCAGGTGACAGCCAGTCTCCTCGCCAAAATCTGTAGATCAGATAAGCCCACAGCTGCCAAAATTCGAATCAGTGCCTCCCTCCACCTCGACCACAGAGTGCAAGGGGCCACCTGGTCGCAAGAGGCAAGCGAGGTCATCCGACACCTGCAAGCAGAAACACTCGTCAAGAACAACCAAGACACACGAGACAATGGTTACGCTGTTCCTCCACCATGGAGCCCTCCACCAGCCACATTCAAAATTACCGACCTAGGTGATAGCAAAGCCAACCTCCAGAAGGAGGACCTCAAAAAAATAACTTTGGAAGCCATAGCCACCGAGACACGGGCTGATGCAGCATCATACTTCACAGACGGCTCGGTGGATCCAAAACATCATACATCTGGAGCGGCCTTCTACACCCAAGGTCAGACCCTCCGATGGAGACTTTCTAATGACTGCTCCACCCTACAAACAGAGCTGGTAGCAATCTCAAAGGCCCTACAACACGCTGCAACACAACACAACAAGTCCATCATATTTCACACGGACTCGAAATCGGCCATGCAGGCGCTGCAACACAGTCAACCAAGAGACAACGTCCATATCATAACCTCGATCCTCGCACAGCTACAGGAATTCCAAAGACAAAACCGCCCAGTCGTTCTTACACTGGATTCCCAGTCATGTAGGGATCGGAAGGAAACAACGTGGCAGACGAAGCAGCCAAGGCAGCTACACGTTCTAGTAGCGTACACATTCAAGTTCCAGCAAGCGTGCAACAGATCAAGAATCACCTCAGAAAGACTAGCAAGCTCCACATCAAAAAGAGCTTCCTTCACGCATTCAACGCTGGTTTCCAATCAGCCAAATGGTACCTGACGGCTACAAAAGGGGAACCACCTTTCGCTGACAAGAAAACACCAAGACAAACCCAAGTCAGCCTTCATCGACTATGACTAGGTTACAAGTGCTCCTGGCAGATGATCGGAAATGACGTCATGGAATGCACCCACTGTCAGGAGCCAGCAGCCAACCCACTTGAACACTATCTCCTCGACTGCGAAGTCACACAGAGTCTCCAAAACAGAACTCAAATCTCCCAAGAAGCACACACAACACCAGCAGCCACTCTAACCCGAAAGGCCCAAACAGACCACATTCACCACCTTCTCCGGGTCATCACACGATACCCACCACCCAGATAGCTTAGAAAGTATCCTCTCCAGCAAGTGCGGACCCCAGTTCAGGGGGCGCGCCACTCCGAAACTGACCACGTCCAAGAGTGGGGGTTGGTGGTAAACGTCCACTGATCGGGGGTACGCTCACACTTGCAACCTGCAGTATCCTTCCAAATCTGCAGGTGGGACCACCTCCAATCCCAATCCGGTCTGGCTGCTCTAGGAGCTCCAACAGGAACCATCAAACGGGCCGCCTATAGGCAAAGGCCCGTGTCGGACTACGGTCCGACAATCTCAACAACAACAACAACCGGGGAACTCATTCTACACTTGGCTACCGGACCAGCAACATCTCTCAACAGCTGCTCACCACCCAGTTTCCTGAGAAACCTCCTCGCCCTACAGGACCTCTGAGCAAGCTACTCCTCACCTAGTCACTCCTAAGCACTGTACTGTACAGCAATATATATACAGAAAGCGCATTGTGAGTTTCTATTCTACCTCATTCCTGAGTGTGAGATATCTACATGTATGTACGTTTGTGTGCCCATACAAAGAGAAAATAGACAACTAAAGAGAATTGACAACTGGCCACATACAGTATGCTACAACACTACAAAGGACTCAAAAAACTTCTGGCAAAACATCAGCAAACTACTTGGCAAAAAAACAGACAATAAACGGCATTAAAGACCAAAATGGACAAAAACTCTATACAGACCATGTAAAAGAAAAGGCTTTCAGAAAAGAATGGAAGAAGATCTTCATTATATCAGAAGAAGAAAATTAGAGTTTTGACGAAGAACACGAAGAGTTAATTAAAGACTGGCTAAGAGAACAAAGCAATAGACTGACTCCCTACTACACAGGAAACCCAGAAAGACTAAGACCCAATAAATTCATAAATCACGACGAACTACTGTACTACACTGCCTATGCAAATTTAAAGAAAAATCCCTTGGAATGAGCAGCATAACCCGAAACATGTTATTAAACCTGCCCAGCAGACCAATGGAAGCCATAATAAATATTTACAACTCAATCTTATCCGCTGGTTACTTTCCCGATGCCCTCAAGCGGGCAAAAATGATCTTCATTCCCAAAGACGGCAAGGATCCAAAACAGATAATAAACTACAGACCTATATCCTTACTGGAAATAACCGGGAAACTCTTGGAACGCATACTAAATAACAGACTGGATAAGTTCCTGGTGTGTATGTTGACAACGAGCTGAAGTTCTCGGGCCACTGCGAGAAGGTATATCAGGCAAATAAATTATTGAGTCTTATAAGAAGGTCGTTCAGATATCTAGACGGTCCGTCCCTCGTAACGATCTTCAAGAGTGAAGTGCTTCCCCATCTGGAGTACTGTCACCCCGTCTGGTCCCCGAGATATGCTAGGGACTGTCAGTTGGTTGAAAATGTTCAAAGGAGGGCCACCAGACTGGTGCCTTCACTTCAGCACCTCAGCTACCCTGAGAGATTGGAGCGCCTGAACTTGCCTAGCTTTTACTACAGACGGGCAAGGGGAGACCTAATTGAGGTGCAGTGGTGGGAACAGCTAAACGAAAAGTTAGCTTCGCCAACCGCTAATCTGCTAATTAAAAAGTTAACTTCACTAACGCTAAACCGCTAACAGATAAAAAAATTAGCGGAAGCTAACCGCTAACTTGTATTATATGAATTTAGCTTCGTTTTTTTTTTGGCTCTAAAACCCCTAAAAACAGATCTAGAGAGCTGAAATTTTCATATGTTGTCTTGTAGCTTAGACATAGAGCTTGTAGTGGATTTCTCCCCTGCAAACGCTGTCTGTCGCTGAGTAGCCGACCCCGCGAATTCCCCAGTGTATGCCTCGTGGTCTAGGTCAACCAGCGCCGCCTTACATGACGGAGGTCAACTATTAAGCCACCTACTTCCGCTATATAAGACCTGACCTCGTGGTGACCACTCTCCCTTCTTCTACCTACACCAACCAGCCAGCAACACATCCTCCTCCTCCTGCCTGGCGGTCCTCGCTCCCGCCGGCGAGCATGGCGACCCACAAGCTGGTCCTCCTCTGAGCATCCTCACCAACCAGCTCTCTCTACATCACGCTTGTAACCATGCTGCCTTCCCAGCACCAAGCTGCATTGTACATCCAATACAACATGTATATAGAGAGAGCACATTGTGAGTTTCCTTTCTCCATCCTATCCTGAGTGTGAACCAAATATCCCCTACCCCACAAGCTTTCCAAAAAGGTATAGCATGCCAAGATCAGATGATGATCAAGGTGTACACAAATAATTAAATGAACAAATGAAATTCAAGTTTCAACATACACTTTATAATCTTTATTTACTGTACGAAAAGACAGAAAGTATTAAACGAATCCAAAAACTATAGTACTGTATAGCATAGGTAGCAAATAGTATCATGCCAAGATCAGATAATGATCAACTTATCAAGGTGTACACTGTACACAATTTCACAAATAATTAATTTGCATTCTCATACAACCTATCGGCCTTATTCATTATTCATGTACGGTAAATATGCAATACCAACCACATACACATTATACCAGTGCATTTTTATATAACTTATTGTTGGTCTTAGTCATGTAAATAAACAGAAAACTCTAAACTTTAATGAAAAATAAGTTTTTAGACAATTTTGTTTGGCGCACACCTTGGATGACATCCTGGTTATGAACTTATGCAGTACTTAGCATAACCAAATATATTGACACAAAAAAATCCTAATTAAATTAAAAAATGAATGAGAGATGAAATTATACATTAGTTTGCAATTACATTCTATGATTCTTTCAACATACACTGACAGTCTTTATTTACTGTAAAAATAAAAGTATTAAACTTTAATAACCGAAAAATTCCATTCACGTTTACACTACTGTTATATATATGTATGTTTATATGCTGCCTTTATTGAATATATATATCATATATTATGTTACTTCTTACCAAAGTCAGAAAGTGTTTAGGCTTGTGTAAACACGAAATGAGTTTGGCACGTTGTAACCAAGAACAGAGAATAAATGCCCAGCCAGACCGACCATGTGCTTGTCATTCTCCCATTAAATAATCCAAGATACTACACTGGCGACGAGGATGGGATTAACAAAGTGTTGGTGAAGTCCTTGGAGAGAGGATAGTGACCACTGAAGGGAAGGCTACTCTTGTAATGGGCCCCTGTCTCATCAACAGAACATATTATATAAATGGGTCAATACATCAGATTCACCACCCTGTAACTTTCCACTGTCTATGAGTAAGACATGAGTTGTACACGTGAGAGGGCAACTCTCCCAGGAGGGAGAGACCCATAGTCAGCATATCTGTAAGCCCGCACAGCGAGGCCCTCACTCCTTAGTCGCTCACAGAAAGTAATATCGTAAGGACGTGACCTAATGTTTATAATACATAAACGCTGTCCCTTTCTCATTCACTCCTATACAGTGGAACTTACGGTCGATCTACACTCAGGAAATATATATACAATCCTTTTATAATAAAACAAGGAACTACCGTTTGGGTTTCGTTACTTAAACCCAAATAATAAATATATGTGAACGGCCTGGTTAATTGCACAAGTATCCGATTCATATAGGTGGAAAGCGGTGTGTACGGATTCTTAAACTGGTAGTTGTATCAACCGTCTGTGTTTTTGTGAAAAACAGAAAACACACAACAGTGACGTGTTACATAATCCGAGTGTTTAAAACTATATCCCGTATCTAGACGATATTTAGTAAGTGCTCCTTATCTCTGTCACATACAAAAACGTGCAGAATTCGTAATATACATATATTACAGCCTGTTGGTACATATCCAGTTTGTGCCAGTTGAAGTAGACCCCACTCAGCATTTTCTAGTTACAGTGTTGCAGTGTTGAAGAAAGGTTTCATAACTTGGACTAACAATTGATATTTCACAAGCAGCTGAACAGTTTTGTTGTGTCGCCAGCGTTAATTACGAAGTTCCGGTGTCATCATACAAGGTCTCCATATATATGTAGACTGTGAAGACTTGGCACACGGCAGTCTCGCTAGCGACCTAGCAACGAACAGAATGATAACCAATCATCAGCAGTTTCTGATCGACTGTGGAGAAACTCCCCTAGTTTGAATTGGACTCATCTCTCGCCAAGGTAGAAGCGTCTCTTCGTTGCCAAGGAAACCAGGAGCAGCGCGCGCATCACCAGGAAGAGGCCCCGCCCACCCTCCACACAAGACTCGACTCAGAACTCGGCTTGAAGGATCACGTTTTCTATACAAACGTAACACCCTGTATAAATAGGTACTTAAATTACATAATTATACACACATGAACACGTTCGAGAGATATCTTCACACTGATAGGTTCGTCGGATAGGATTATTTCAATGATAAAGTGTCGAATGTAAAATTAATGTATTGAAATCCTATAATTTACAGTGGTTTATAAGTGTCTGTCTTCTTATTGATAGTTTAATTATTAACTACAATTCATATTCATTTATCTTGTAAATGAGAGGCAAGTAATCTGCTTTTGCTGTCAAGTATTCATTGACCCACGAGGGACTAATAGATAATTTTCTGAGTTTCCCATGTCTAATGTTGATGACATTGAACGCCTAGCGCAACTGTTTGCTTATAACCAACCCGTCGATGATCAAGCCCAGAATGACATTGATTTTGAGTCGGGAACACAGTTAAATGATTCGGTGGGAAGTAGTGAGAAAGTTATTGAGGAATCATTTGACGCCTTAAACCGTCGTACCCTACGATCTGGTAATTAATATAGTACTTCACCTAAGTATACAAAAACAGTTACCCCTGTTACAGGTGATAGCGTGTCTGTTGCTAAATCGGTAACAACCTTATTAACCCAGCCTTCTGTTAGGAGTAAGAATACTAACTTGCTTAATACTAATACTACAATGGCTTCTTCTAACCCTCACGCCAGTACTACTACCATACCTAAACCTGATAATATTATTAATATCATGCAGCGTGGCGACTATGTTCGAAATTTCACGGGTCAAGATGATGATAGGGTCGCACATGTGCCTCAGATGGCGCACATGCCTCACTCCCAGACTCGTTATGCGACACACTTAGCTCCGATTGCACCTCCTCGCCTGACATACAAACAAAAAACATCTTTACGATGCACACATTGTAATAAACGTGGCCACGTAATGGAAGATTGTTTTCAGCTCCGAGGTAATAGTACAAATTTTTAGGCCACACCCGGTGCAAAGCCATTCTCAAGGTCATACAGTGAGCTAGCCAAACCAGCACCTCCTCTTAACCAGAAAGCGCGCAAATGGTGCGCCCTTCACAAACCGACATCTCATAGTTCACATGAGTGCGATGTGCTAATAAAGACTAGGGGAGTGGACCTCAGTGAAACAGAGGTGTCGTATTGGCGCAAGGAGAAACGTCCCCAGGACAAGTCGTCGGGGGAAGACCAGCGCACACCACAACAAGGAGAGGGATAGCTAGGGTAATTCCCACCCCTCCTCACAGCACTTCTATAGCGGCCTTGTTAGTAGCGGCGCTTAGCAAAGTGGAAGTGTTGTCAGTGCCGGTGAGAGTGGATAATACCAGATTGGCTCTTGATATAGACACAGGTGCTTGCGCTAATGTATTGGCCTTGACATCATATCACGAGTTACAACGTAAAGTCCCTCACTGCAACTTCAAATGGAGGCCTAGTAACGCTGAGCTCGAAGGAGTTTCAGGTACTCAGCTGAGCATCAAAGGAATGGTGACGTTACCACTCAGATTCTCAAGACGTGGTGCGCCCTTCTATGCAGACATCTATATAGTCCAGCAGTTTAATTTGCCAGCCGACGGGTTACTTGGTCTACCAACTCTTTGAAAGAACATGATAGATGTTCTTCCACGTAATAATAGTGTTACGTTTAAAGGTGTTTCCTACACAGCAATGAGTCATTCTGAACCTATGCTCACAGCTAGGAGGAAAGTGTTGTCTACCAATCCTATTAAGAGGAAGGCGGATCGTGCGTCAGAGATACCTCTTGACCTCAACCACACACTTTCCCAGCGTGATTACAGCAGCAAGAGTTGGACGATCGTACCAGCAGTGTTGAAGAGTACTCTCCATTACCAAAATGAGGAAATCACCAAAGCAAGTGTCGAACTACCCAACGTGTACACAGGCACAGATGTTGTGTGTCTCCCGGAAACATGCAAGGTAAAAGGGCTGTCATGTGAATCTACCCTGAGCACTATACGCCCTGGTGGTTTGACCGACGTACTGATTCTAAATCGAACAGGCGTTCAACGAATCTTAAAGAAAGGATGTTATTTGTGTGATTTTCTAGTATATCACAACAATGTCGAAGTACAGCCTACAAAATTCCCAATTCGAGGTATTGTTGCGAAATGCCAACAGACTCGACAGGCCAGGATAGATCAAATAGCACCACATGTTAAGGTGGTCGATCATCCCCAGGGCAAGACACGCCTTTTAGAGCTGCTTGCCGACTATAGAAATATAGTAGCCTTGCCAGGGGAAACGCTAGGTCAGACAGATTTAACATCCCATCATATAGCCTTAAAGGAGGGAACCAACCCTATTTACGTACCAGCTTATAGACTACCTCATAGCCAGCGCGCTGTAGTGCAAGATATGGTACATGGTATGTTAGATGAGAATGTTATTAGACACTCAAAATCCCCTTTAATAGCCCATTATTCCTCGTCCCGAAAAAGGATGGTGGATGGCGCCCTGTTATAGATTTCAGGCGCGTCAATGATCAAACGATCCCTGATAGGTACCCTATGCCTATCTTGAGCAACATATTGCAATCCTTAGGCAAGGATAATGCGGTATTTAGCAACTTAGATTTGCTTTGTGGGTATTGGCAAATACCACTCGATGAGAAATCACGAGAAATCACGGCATTTAGCACGCCTCTAGGCCACTTTGAGTTTCTACGAATGCCATTTGGTCTCAGAAATGCCCCACTAACATTTCAAAGAATGATCAACACCCTGTTTGCCGGATTGATTGGTACCACAGTCTGCGCTTATTTGGATGATCTAATAGTCAGTAAGGACGTCGATTCCCATCTCATTAAACTGCGTGAAGTGTTGGAAAATCTTTCCACAGCAGGCCTCAAAATAAAACTCTCGAAGTGTGAGTTTTTATAATCCAGAATCCATTTCCTTGGTCATGTAGTTGACGGTGAGGGCATACATACAGTTAATGATAAGGTCAAAGCTGTATCTCAGTTCCGCGTCCTACCTCAAATGATCACGTGCGTAGCTTTCTCGGCTTATCTGGGTTTTATCGTTCCTTTATCAAGAACTATGCAACATGCAACATTAGCATCGCCCCTAACAAGGTTGCTCAAATAAGATGCAATGTTTATATGGGACGTTGAACACGAAGATAGTTTTACAGCATTGAAGATAGCGCTTACCAATGCCCCGGTTCTAGCATTCCCAGACTACACTAAACCTTTCACTCTCTGTACTGACGCTTCCGGAATAGGAGTCGGAGCAGTGCTCATGCAAGAGGATACGCGTAGGAAGTTTAGAGGGATAGCATTTGCAAGTAGCAAACTAATTGATGCTGAAACACGTTATTCGGTGAAGCATTTAGAAACGTTAGCCGTTGTGTGGGCACTTAAGAAATTCAAAGACATTATCTTTGGCTACAAGATAACTGTTTTTCACTGATCATGCGGCAGTCACCGAACTGTTCCATGGCAGAAACTTATCAGGCAGATTAGCACGCTGGTATCTGACAATTCAAGAGTTTGACCCCGAATTTAGGTATTTACCTGGGAGGGCGAATGTTGTCGCCGACGCTCTGTCAAGAAATATAGCACCAGTCATGCCTGTATCAACATTCACTCTTTCGCAACTGGAAGATGAGCAACGACGCGACCCATATTGGTCAGCTGTTATTTTTGCTCTCGAATCGGGTGAGGATGTTAAACTCCCGAAGTTAATTCTTCCCTTAAGTCAGTTTGAATTACGACATAACATACTCAATAGGACGAGAAAATCTCCTGAGGGTAATGTGTCTCAAATAGTCGTACCTTACACGTTGTGCAAAGCAGTAATGACATTGTTCCATGATGTCCCACAGGCAGGTCACCAAGGTCGTGATAAATGCTTAGCGGATTTACGAAAGAAGTATTTCTGGAACACTATGAAGAAAGACATAGAATTACACAGAGCTAATTGTTTGGCGTGTGCTCAACATAAAGGTTCAACAGGATCACCTGCCCCGATTCTACAATATCCTACACCAGACCGTCCGTTTGACATAGTCACTATTGACTTGTTACAACTCCCAATGAGTCATCAGGGATCAGCCTACGTCTTAGTGTGTGTGGATCATTTTTCAAGGTTCGTGGTCTTGGTCCCACTAAAAAGCAAAACGGCCGAAGCAGTAGCCTATGCATTAGTGATGAATCTTATATGTCCATATACTACGCCTAAAGTTCTGCTCTCTGACAATGGCACAGAGTTCAAGAATCAGCTAGTAGCGCATATATGTGCACAATATGGTATTAAACAAACTTTTGTGACAGCGTATCATCCACAGGCTAATGGCCTTGTTGAGAGAACCAATCGTAAAATCCTAGAAATACTGCGTCCAATTGTCAGTGGTTTTCAATACGCATGGGAGGATTGGTTACCGCAGGTTGCAGCGTCTATAAATGGGTCAGTTAATAGCTCTACGGGCAAAACATCCTACTACATTGTCTATGGTACAGATAAACGTCTACCTTACGACATCCATACAGATGCGCCCTACCCGGTTTAAAATACGGATGATTTCGCGGCAAAACAAATTCATGTCTTTACAGATATTCATGCCCAAGTACGATCACATCTAGCGGCGTCACGCGCCGAAATGATCATCAAGCAACATAAACATGCTAAACCTGTCGCATTAAACGTTGGGGACGCTGTTATGTTAAGAGAACCTGAAAGGAACTCCAAACTTTCGGCAAAATTTTCTGGTACATTCCGCATAATCTCAAAAGAATCAGGCAACAAATTCAAAATTTGGAAGCCTAATGCAAAGATCGCAGATGTCGTGCACGCGGATTGTCTGAAGAAGACCCAGATAAATGTATTCCCTCCAGTTGATGATGATGTGATTGATACATCCTTACAGATTGTCCAGAAGCAGAGTGTCCCAAATGACTATTGTATGAAACTTCGTTCTGCGAGTAGACGTTAAATCGTTTGTAATTCCTTACAGAATGGCTTGGATCTTCAGTGTGTTGCTTCTACTGTGGGGTATGAGATTGTTTGGTTCACACTCAGGATGGAATGAAGAAAGGAAACTCACGATGTGCTCTCTATATACATGTTGTATTGGATGTACAATGCAGCTTGGTGCTGGGAAGGCAGCATGGTTACAAGCGTGATGTAGAGAGAGCTGGTTGGTGAGGATGCTCACAGGAGGACAGCTTGTGGGTCGCCATGCTCGCCAGCGGGAGAGAGAACCGCCAGGCAGGCGGAGGAGGGAGGGCCACCAGGCAGCGGCAGAGGAGGAGGTGTTGCTGGCTGTGGCTGTAGGTAGAGAGAGAAAGCACCACGAGGTCAGGTCTTAAATAGCGGGGGTAGGCGTGGCTTAGCAGTTGACCCCCGCTCCGTGGTGTATGGCGGCGCTGGTTGACCTAGACCACGAGGCATACACTGGGGAATAGGTGGGGTCGGCTAGGCAGCGACAAACAGCGTTTGTAGGGGAGAATGCCACTATAATACTCCCCCTTCCCTCCAGGCTGTGTAGGAGACTTGTTGTCTGCGGGGTTGCATAGCACATGTGAGGCAGAACGGGCAGTGCGTGCCTCATGTGAGACAACGGCGATGGCGTGGATGAGCCGGTCGCTGGGGACAACTGTCTATATACACAATATCTGTGGGAGTAGAGAGGGAGAATAAGTGTGTGTGGAGTCGATGAATGTTGTGCTTCCCTCCCGGCAGGTACAGAGTCGCCAGATGCGCCTGCTGGGGTGTGTGGGCCTGGGTCAGGAGCAGGGGCTGTCAGCAGCAGCGGATGAGGGCTTGTGACAGCAGCTGGGTCCACGACAGCAGCAGGGTGCAGGACATTAGCAGGGAGTACCTGAGGGAGAAAAGAGGGGTGTGTGTGTGGGTCCGCACTCAGGAACAGAGGCCGCATCAAGGGCGGCAGGGGTTACTGCTGGGCCGGGGTCGGCGTCTGAGGCAGGACGGGTGTGCTGGGGTCAGTAGGACGTGGTGCTTGGGGCAGGAAGAGGAGCTGGTGTCTGCTTAGAGTAGCAGAGCTGCTCTAGGGTGTCTGACCTGCGGTGTAGAAACAGTAGTTGTAGAGTCGATGAGAGCTGCTTTTGTGTGGATAAGCCAGTCTTCCATGTTGCTTGAAGACTGGGAGCGTGATCAGTTTCTCCTCCATCCTGTGTGAGTGCGAATCTCCGGGAGTCACCATTTGTGGGGTATGAGATTGTTTGGTTCACACTCAGGATGGAATGAAGAAAGGAAACTCACGATGTGCTCTCTATATACATGTTGTATTGGATGTACAATGCAGCTTGGTGCTGGGAAGGCAGCATGGTTACAAGCGTGATGTAGAGAGAGCTGGTTGGTGAGGATGCTCACAGGAGGACAGCTTGTGGGTCGCCATGCTCGCCAGCGGGAGAGAGAACCGCCAGGCAGGCGGAGGAGGGAGGGCCACCAGGCAGCGGCAGAGGAGGAGGTGTTGCTGGCTGTGGCTGTAGGTAGAGAGAGAGAGCACCACGAGGTCAGGTCTTAAATAGCGGGGGTAGGCGTGGCTTAGCAGTTGACCCCCGCTCCGTGGTGTATGGCGGCGCTGGTTGACCTAGACCACGAGGCATACACTGGGGAATAGGTGGGGTCGGCTAGGCAGCGACAAACAGCGTTTGTAGGGGAGAATTCCACTATAATACTCCCCCTTCCCTCCAGGCTGTGTAGGAGACTTGTTGTCTGCGGGGTTGCATAGCACATGTGAGGCAGAACGGGCAGTGCGTGCCTCATGTGAGACAACGGCGATGGCGTGGATGAGCCGGTCGCTGGGGACAACTGTCTATATACACAATATCTGTGGGAGTAGAGAGGGAGAATAAGTGTGTGTGGAGTCGATGAATGTTGTGCTTCCCTCCCGGCAGGTACAGAGTCGCCAGATGCGCCTGCTGGGGTGTGTGGGCCTGGGTCAGGAGCAGGGGCTGTCAGCAGCAGCGGATGAGGGCTTGTGACAGCAGCTGGGTCCACGACAGCAGCAGGGTGCAGGACATTAGCAGGGAGTACCTGAGGGAGAAAAGAGGGGTGTGTGTGTGGGTCCGCACTCAGGAACAGAGGCCGCATCAAGGGCGGCAGGGGTTACTGCTGGGCCGGGGTCGGCGTCTGAGGCAGGACGGGTGTGCTGGGGTCAGTAGGACGTGGTGCTTGGGGCAGGAAGAGGAGCTGGTGTCTGCTTAGAGTAGCAGAGCTGCTCTAGGGTGTCTGACCTGCGGTGTAGAAACAGTAGTTGTAGAGTCGATGAGAGCTGCTTTTGTGTGGATAAGCCAGTCTTCCATGTTGCTTGAAGACTGGGAGCGTGATCAGTTTCTCCTCCATCCTGTGTGAGTGCGAATCTCCGGGAGTCACCATTTGTGGGGTATGAGATTGTTTGGTTCACACTCAGGATGGAATGAAGAAAGGAAACTCACGATGTGCTCTCTATATACATGTTGTATTGGATGTACAATGCAGCTTGGTGCTGGGAAGGCAGCATGGTTACAAGCGTGATGTAGAGAGAGCTGGTTGGTGAGGATGCTCACAGGAGGACAGCTTGTGGGTCGCCATGCTCGCCAGCGGGAGAGAGAACCGCCAGGCAGGCGGAGGAGGGAGGGCCACCAGGCAGCGGCAGAGGAGGAGGTGTTGCTGGCTGTGGCTGTAGGTAGAGAGAGAAAGCACCACGAGGTCAGGTCTTAAATAGCGGGGGTAGGCGTGGCTTAGCAGTTGACCCCCGCTCCGTGGTGTATGGCGGCGCTGGTTGACCTAGACCACGAGGCATACACTGGGGAATTGATGGGGTCGGCTAGGCAGCGACAAACAGCGTTTGTCGGGGAGAATTCCACTACACTACACTACTCTGTTGTGGCACCGTTGTGTTGACGGACATGTCCACATCAGTCCTCAAACCAGGTGCACTTGTGGCACCTCTCAGACGAGTTCTCATAGTTGAGGACGTAGTGAACATCAAGTATGAACTACATCCACTACTCCAACTTCCGCGTCAGATGGAAAACGTCGACGGCCAACTACAATCAGCATTGGACATCCTTCATGGTCTCAGCACAGCTTCTAAGAATTCGACAATAGTTTCACAAACTATAGACCTTCTACACTTTCGTCTCCGGAACCTTCACGAGTTTCTCGTCGATGTTGGGAAACTCTACCTGCGTCTCAAGCGGATCATGCTAAAGAAGTGTGTCATGATCGTGAGAATGGCTAACCTGAAAACCTTAAGGATTTATATTACGCTCAAACGTCCACAAAACCATCTGAGTCCCTCAGTGGAAACGTCCCCCATTTTCTCTGTTTCCCCGCCTTTGTTTAGAGGGAACTTTTAATATAATCCACGGATTTCGGAGCAGACGCTGTATGTTGGGGCCTGTTGCCATCCAACCCTTTGTAATCAATTTAATTTTGCTTTTAATAGCTGAGTCAGAGCATTGGTAGTGAAGATAATAGTAGGGAATGAAACTGAGCTCATAGTCTCAGTTTCAACGTCAGAGTGTACAGTAAATTAATTCATCGGAATAGAAGTAGGTGGACTCCCTGGCCTATTTTGAGTGAGGGCCCCGCGGGCATTTCTACGGTTAGTGAGTGCCCGTCCCTTCATCGATACAGGTATGCCATTCCACTCTGTGTTGTAATTCGCCCTTCTTTAAGTGATTTGACCCAATTAATAGTTGATTGTGCAAGTGCTACAGTAACGTAGTTGATATGCTCTGAGTGAAGTCATATTTACGTCTTTAACGTCCCCTGAAACGTGATGTTGTTGTCACTGTTAGTGAGTGCCCGTCCCTTCATCCATACAGGTCCCTAACGCAGCCTAGGCCGTGTCTGTAGCGTGGATGTTGTATCCACTATGTCTGGGGAGATGTCCGAGGTCCAGTAGGATCAGTTACCTTCATGAGACCCAGCCGTCAGACACTTCAGACTACCTATAGCCCCCATAGCTGGCTCGTCTGGCCCTAACGCTCGGTCTGCGAGGTGACCCCGGATCACCAAGCCATACACCACAACCAGCCCCCATCATTGGTGGATGAGTGTCTAACTCCGTAGGGCTATTTGTGTGGTGGAATTAATCCACTGGGATCTCCAGATTTTGTCGGAAAGTACTCCATGGTGGCTGGACCCCATGGTTGTTGCTTGAGTATCACCCCTGACGACTGAGTGTTGTAGTGGCAGTTGCCCTGGTCTTTATGGTGCTAAGTGACTATAAGAGTTGTGTGTTATTGAGTATGTCCACCCAGTAGTGGTGTGAGTATGTTGAGCCTGAGGGCCTAGTACTAGATTTCGTCTGTTGGTACAAATAAATTCTTTCTCCTAATTTCATATTCATGTTTAAATAAATTTTGTATTTGTATAATTGTGTCTATTATTTACCTACAGTATTTACCGTTATTTCTTCCCTATTGCTTGATACTATCATTACATCTACCCACGAGCCTCCTCTCGTCACGCTACCAATGGTAATAAGTATGAGAGTACAAGGAATTGTTACTGGCACACAGAGGCCCTCATAAATGGTGGCAGTAGTGGCCCTCATAAATGGTGGAAGCCCAGGCCCTCATAAATGGTGGCAGCCCAGGCCCTCATAAGTGCATTCTCAGGCATGACGAAAAAGGGGTCTCTTTAATTTTGTGGGTCTCATCCAAAGCGCTTTGTTTGGCACGGCAACGGCCGATGATGTAGCTAAATTGGGGGACTGAATGAACGTTGTCGTTCAGGCTGTATCTCAACAGAATCGTGTTATTTCTCAAACCTTTCATGCGATTACAGCTCTAGAATCAAAGGTTAATGCAATCATAGTGGAGTCTAACCAAGTTTCGAGGATTGTTACTAGGTTACAGAAAGCAATTCCGACATTAGAATGGCTCCTTTATTTCACAGAATATTTGCATGCTGCTGAAATTTCAGTTCATAAAATTGTAACCTCTAAAAATGAAATAATAGACAGCATTGTAGATGCCGGGATAGGACGTGTGGACGCGAAGCATGTGCCTGTGCAGACGCTTCTTGAAGCTTTAAAAATAGCCAAGTTGCAGTATCATTTAACTCCTATTTTTAATGACAATGAGGTTCAATATTATTACCCACTGTTGGAGTCAACCCTCACGCACAATGCAATTCTGATCCACATTCCTATGCGAGGGCAACATGAGTTTAATGCATGGCATTTAGAACCCTTCCCCTGGTTTGTGAACGACACATTGTATACCCTAGATAGGCCTAAAGAACTTTTCTTAGTAGATGAAGAGTATTCTTTGTTATCAATAGAGGATTCTGAGGTTCTGTCATGGTGTAAGTCGTCTTATCTACACCTACACGTATGTCCAGCCTACATGTTTGCATTTATTCCTGCTACAGAGGGAATATGTGAATTGGCAGTCATACAGCCAAATGTACGCACAGTGCTAGCACAATGCAGTTATAGGCCAATTAGTCTAAAGACTGTGTTCCACGCTCACCTTCGCAATGTGCAGTATTTATTCTTTCCAAATCTCACTACTGTCATTTTAAAATGCCTTGATGGTGTTAAGCAGCTCGTTGTGAAAGGGCATTACAAGGCTCCTGATTACTGTGAAATCACTTGTTGTACATTACGGACCTTGCCTACTCATCAGCATTTTGCTTTAAATATAAAACTCAAGTCTGCTTTAATTCAACTTCCTATAACACTGCCCTGCATAGTTTTTGAGGTTTGTGTATTATTAAGCTTTTCTGGGTGTATTTTGCATGCTGATCTCAAAAATGTTATCCATTTTGCTCAATCAGGTCAGAATTTTGTGTTATAGCATTTTAAGCGGAGATTCAGGTAAAATATTGGCATTTTTCGCTCAAAATGGGGTCCTCATATTCGTTCATTAAAAAAATCATCCAGGACATTGGCAAGCCTCACAGAAAAGATTTCGATCAGTTTTAATGCCCTTACGATGCATTTAAATACACCCACGTGCTCGGCGGCCATTTAAATGTCCGCCGTGACGCAAAGGAAAAGAGCATATGTCCGTGTTTTTTTACACATATTTTTTCACAATTAAATTTCTTTTTCATCTGGTGGTACATGGCATGTTTCCTCTGTCTGTGGGATAGTCGAGCAGACAAGCAGCACTACATGCAACGTGACTGGCCTGCAAGAAGTGGACTTACTCCAGGTTCTCACAATGTTGTTGCCCATGCTCTGGTGAATCCGCAGAACATTCTTTTTCCGCCACTGCACATCAAGCTCGGTCTGTTCAAAAACTTTGTAAAGGCACTGGACAAAAAAATCCAGGCTTTCAATTTTCTGAAAGAAAAATTTCCAAAAGTCAGTGAGGCAAAGCTGAATGCAGGAATTTTTGATGGCCCTCAGATCAGAGAGCTTTTCAAAGATCCCAAGTTTGATTGCAGCATGGATGTAAATGAGAAGAAAGCCTGGCATGCCTTTAAGTCTATTGTCTCCAATTTTCTTGGCAACTACAGAAGTCCAGAGTATGAACAAGTTGTTGAGGACCTACTTCTGAGCTACAAAGTTCTTGGTGCACTCATGTCCATCAAGATGCACTTCCTCAGCTCCCACTTGGACTACTTTCCAGAGAACTGTGGTGATGTGAGTGAGGAACAAGGAGAACGCTTCCATCAAGATATCCGTGTAATGGAGGAGGGGTACCAGGGTCGCTGGGATATCAACATGCTCGCCGACTACTGTTGGTGTCTGAAACGGGACGCCCCAGACACCAACCACCAAAGAAATTCTCTGCGACAGCCATTTATGCATGTCTAACTGTAAAGGCATCTATGTAGTTGACATATTTTGGTCCTATGTGTTGTGGTTACATTTCTTATGATATATTTTGCATAAAAATTTTGACATCATATTTAAGAATTTCGATTTTTTCCTAATTCCCATAGCATAAAAATCTGACCTGATTGGGCAAAATTAATGGCATTTTTGGAATCAGCACGCAAAATACATGAAGAATCAGCTAAGAAACCCCGCACCTCATGAATTTTTTTTTCAAATGTAGCCCAGTGTAATGAATTTCACTATTAAGGATATTGAAATAGTATCAGAGAAATTAAAAGTTTTAGCTTTCTTGAACGAGACACATTTTGCTGATTTGAAAAATAACTTGCCATTTTACCTATCACAGGAATTTGCACTACCAAGTCTTACGATTCCCTCTATTTTGTTAATTCTGGCAATTATGTTCCTGTTCTGTTATTACAGGGCAGTGTCATCCAAATTCAACATTGTTCATAACATACCAACCCGTATGACACTAAAGTCTAGGTCCCCTGTAGTAGCTAATACCCCTACAGTAGTAGAATCCCCAGCTTAGTGTCTACATATCTGTTTATAACATGGTTAGGGTTGTCTAGGATGTACTGTACTCTGTGAGTTATTTAGGCCTCACGGAGCTCAGCTGGTAGGTGACCGAGCGATGTAATGGGCCCCTGTCTCATCAACAGAACATATTATATAAATGGGTCAATACATCAGATTCACCACCCTGTAACTTTCCACTGTCTATGAGTAAGACATGAGTTGTACACGTGAGAGGGCAACTCTCCCAGGAGGGAGAGACCCATAGTCAGCATATCTGTAAGCCCGCACAGCGAGGCCCTCACTCCTTAGTTGCTCACAGAAAGTAATATCGTAAGGACGTGATCTAATGTTTATAATCCATAAACGCCGTCCCTTTCTCATTCACTCCTATACAGTGGAACTTACGGTCGTCTACACTCAGGAAATATATATACAATCCTTTTATAATAAAACAAGGAACTACCGTTTGGGTTTCGTTACTTAAACCCAGATAATAAATATATGTGAACGGCCTGGTTAATTGCACAAGTCGCCAATTCACTCTGAACCTGGAGAATTTAAGTGAAGAGAGCAACCATGGCTGGCGTCAGTGGATACATCCGGACAATTGGGGGAGTATGATGCAGACAAGGAAGATTTCACATCATATTGTGAGAGAATGGACTTCTTCTTTCTGGCAAATGAATTTATGGACGACGGTGGTGATGCTCAGAAGAAGAAAGCCCTTCAAGAGAAAAGGAAAGCAATCTTTTGGACAGAGGTAGGAGCTAATGTTTATTCTACCCTGGTCAATTTGCTGGTTCCAAACAAGCCCAAAGATTACTCACTGATTCAGATTACCAAGACTCTGAAGCAACATTTTGACCCTGCTGCACTTGAGATCGCTGAAAGTTACAGATTTGGCACCAGAGATAGAGGGAAAGATGAATCAGTAAGTAATTATATAGTAGCTATGAAGAAGTTATCCATTCACTGTAACTTTGGACAGTTCTTGAACCAAGCTCTAAGTGACAGGTTTGTAATAGGCCTGAATTATGAAAAAATACAGAATAAGTTAATGAACACCACTAACTTAACTTTTGAAAGTGCATGTCGGATAGCTACAAGAATGGAATTGACCGAGAAAAACACCAGAGAATTTGTTCCCAATGCTGGTAGTGAAACAGTTGGCAGTAGTGGCTCAGTGTGTAAAGTAACTGTAACTAAAAGGAATAAGTATGCCACAAAACAAGGAACAAATGCTGATATAAAATGTAAGAGGTGCCGAGGGAAACATGAAACCTTTCAGTGTAAGTTCAAGAATTCAAAATGTTACAATTATCAACGTATTGGACATATTGCTCCTGCCTGTAGAAGTGATAGAGGTAGAGTATATGCAGTTGAAGGTGGAGAGAAGGAAATGAAAAACAGTATTCATGAGAGTGTTCGTAATTTTGGATCTGATAATGATGAGAGTGCCCATGTGTTTACTATTTACACCAGTCGTGAAGAGAAAGTTAAACATAGGTATAATGTGGACTTGTGTATTAATGACACACCTGTAACCATGGAAGTGGATACTGCAGCTGATTTCTCCATAATGAGTAAAGATATGTATGAGAAACTATTTGCGCATGTGCCTTTAGAAGACGTAGGTTGGGTCAAACGATGAGCAAGACAGGAGGATGTATGCAAGAGCCAGAAACCAAGCAAAGATAGAGTGTAGGAGGGCTGAAAAGGAGTTCCAGAGGCTGGTTGCACGCGAGGTCAAGTCAAACCCAAAGGCGTTTTACCGCTATGCAAAGTAGAAATTGAAAACGCGAGTAGGAGTATCAGACCTGAGGCTTGAAGATGGTAGTTACGCAGATTCTGACCAGGATAAAGCTGAGGCATTGAACAGCTTCTTTTCCTCAGTGTTCACAAGAGAGGATGCAACTAACCTTCCTGCGTTTGAGGACAGACGGTTCGACACAGCACTGACCTACATTGTGTTCACAGAAGAGGGTATTAGAAATAAACTGTCCAGGCTAAAGGTCCATAAGAGTCCCGGACCTGACATGGTGCATCCTAGAGTGCTAAGAGAGCTGTGCAATGAGCTTGCAGAGCCCCTGAAGATCCTGTTTTGTAAATGCCTGGATGAACAAATGGTCCCTAGTGAATGGAAAGTGGCTTATGTGAGTCCTATCTTCAAGAAGGGCGATATTCACTCCACGAACAACTATAGACCTGTGAGCCTGACCAGCATAATATGTAAAGTACTTGAGAGTATTATCAGAGATGCCGCGATGGAACATCTACTACGAAACAACCTTGTAAAAGATTGCCAACACGGTTTTATGCCGGGGCGCTCTTGCTTAACACAATTGCTCAAGGTATTGGATATTTGGATTCTGGAACGGGGTGGTAATATCGACAATATTTACCTAGATTTTGCCAAGGCTTTCGACAGTGTACCCCACGAAAGGCTGAAAATCAAACTGGAAGGGTACGGAATTCGGGGAAATGTCCTAGCGTGGATAGAAGACTTTCTACATGACCGCAAGCAGTGTGTGGTGATTAATGGCACGAAATTGTCATCTGTACCTGTAACAAGTGGGGTACCACAGGGCAGTGTATTGGGCCCGCTGTTGTTTGTTTGTTTGTTTCATAAATGACATGCCTGACGTTGTACACTCCTCCATACAAATGTTTGCCGATGATGGCAAGTTATTTCGGGAAATTAAGAACCAAGCGGACTGTGAAGAGCTGCAGAAGGACCTCTGTGGGCTCCAGGAATGGTCGAAGAAATGGCTGCTGAGATTCAATGTCACGAAGTGTAAGAGGATGCACCTGGGGCGTACCAACGGTAAGGAGGCGTATCATATGTCCCAACGGGATGAAGAAAATGCACTAGTTGAGAATGTGTGTGAGAAGGACCTAGGTGTGTATGTTGACAATGAGCTGAAGTTCTCGGGCCATTGTGAGAAGAAGGTAAATCAGGCAAATAAATTATTGGGTCTTATAAGAAGGTCGTTCAGATATCTAGACGGTCCGTCCCTCGTAA
Organism: Homarus gammarus; assembly: GCA_958450375.1. Lineage (NCBI taxonomy): Eukaryota > Metazoa > Arthropoda > Malacostraca > Decapoda > Nephropidae > Homarus > Homarus gammarus. The sequence goes on from CAUDMG010003866.1 coordinate 1,129,091, forward strand.
CGATCTTCAGGAGTGAAGTGCTTCCCCATCTGGAGTACTGTCACCCCATCTGGTCCCCGAGATATGCTAGGGACTGTCAGTTGGTTGAAAATGTTCAAAGGAGGGCCACCAGACTGGTGCCTGCACTTCGGCACCTCAGGTACCCTGAGAGATTGGAGCGCCTGAACTTGCCTAGCTTATACTACAGATGGGCAAGGGGGGACCTAGTTGAGGTGTATAAGCATCTCAAGGGGCACTACTCAGTTGAGTGTCCTTACTTGGGGCTGGCGGACACTCGCCCCACAAGGGGTCACAGCCCAAGATTGAAGAAGCCGCAAGTCCAGAAAACCGTGAGGGCAACTTTTTCGGAGTAAGGGTTGTAAACTCTTGGAACAATTTACCAGAGAGTGTTGTGACGGCACCGAGTGTGAGCTCTTTCAAGAGAAGACTTGACCAACACTGGAGCGGGTTCATGTACATTCAGGAGCCGGTGCATACCCGGTATTTGCCAACAGTGCGTGACAGAGACGTTACCAATCGCCCGGGCGGCTAGTGAGCTGATCTTTTGGTGAAGAATATAAATGAAAAGAGACGTGACCGATCGCCCAAGCGGCTAACAAGCCGATCAGTGGCGAAGAGGATAAAAGCAAAAAAAAAGTAAAAAGTATACTGGAGAGATTTTGAACACAGAAGGTAAATTAGAGAGAGGTAAAGTACAAAAATCAGAATTTAAAATTGCCATTAATTATACCTAGTTATGTGAATAGACCAACTTTGTTAGGGAAGAACTGGTTGTGTGAACTTGAGATGGACTGGAAGGAGATATTTAGTGTTAGAATGTGTAACAGTATTCCAGGTCTTGAGAAATTGCTTGAAAAATACAAGATTTTATTTGTAAAAGGACAGGATGGTATAAAGGGTTATGAAGCTCATATCACCATTGACAAAGATGTTACACCCATATATGCTAAGTCCAGACCTGTTCCTTATGCATTGAAAGGTGAGGTTCAGAAGGAATTAGACAGACTTGTGAGTAAGGGAATCATTGTGAAAACTGCCAAGAGCAATTGGGGTGCTCCAATAGTAATTGTACCTAAAGCTGATAAATCTGTTAGACTATGTGGTGATTATAAAGTTACCATTAATCAAGCTGTTGAGGATGAGTAATATCCCTTACCCACATCTCAAGATTTGTTTGCTGCACTAACAGGTGGAACCATTTTCACTAAGTTAGACTTGTCCGAAGCATATGCTCAGGTCTCTGTTGATGCTGAAAATCAACAGTACCTTACCATCAACACTCATAAAGGATTGCATAAGTTCAAAAGGTTGCCTTATGGTGTTAAAAGTGCACCAAAGTTATTTCAGTGCATCATGGGCAAAATTCTTGTGGGTCTTCCCAATGTGTTATGTTTTCAGGATTATGTCCTTATTGTTGACAGTGACATCCAAAATTATGTCAAAACCCTAGCCACAGTATTCGAAAGATTGTTGGCACACAATGTCAGGCTCAACAAGAGCAAATGATCATTCCTTGCTAAAGAAGTAACTTATCTTGGCTACAAAGTGAATGCAGAAGGGCTGAGACCTGTAGAAGATAAAGTAGGAGCCATAGTAAATTTACCTGCTCCAAAAAATGTCAGTGAATTGAAAGCTTTTCTAGGTATGATACAGTATTATTCAAGGTTCTTGAGTGGACTTTCATCAGTTATAGCCCCTCTGCATGAACTATTAAAGAAAGGGATACCATGGAAATGGAACAGTGCAAACGAGAAACTTAGCTTCGCTAATTAGCGGTTAGCGGAACCGTGCCCACCACTGTTGAGGTGTATAAGCATCTCAAGGGACACTACTCAGTCGAGTGTCCTTACTTGGAGCTGGCGGACGCTCGCTCCACAAGGGGTCACAGCTCAAGATTGAAGAAGCTGCAAGTCCAGAAAACTGTGAGGGCAAACTTTTTCGGAGTGAGAGTTGTGAACTCTTGGAACAATCTACCAGAAAGTGTTGTGATGGCACCGAGTGTGAGCTCTTTCAAGACCAGACTTGACCAACACTGGAGCAGATTCAGGTACATTCAGGAGCTGGTGCATGCCCAGTACTGTACTTGCCAACTGTGCGTAACAGAGACGTGACCGATCGCCCAAGCGGCTAACGAGCCGATCAGTGGTGAAGAGGATAAAAGTAAAATTAAATGTCCTGCCAAACTAGAATCAAGGGATAAAGCTATTACATCCTTCCAATAATCATTCGGAAGAGCAATTTGCTTCTTCATTTCCCAATGATCTGAAGCTGGGACCTCTGGAGGTCTACAATTCCTCATCAGCATACCACCTTGGTATTAAAATCCCACAGAGTAATCATCAGGCTTACCATTCCTCTCAGCCTCATTCCAGATTTCTCTTAAGCTGTCATCCCTAAGCTGTGTGTTGATTAATTCACCTTTATCAACAATAAAATCCAGACAAAAATTTACCTCCAACTCCACCTTACCATTTTTGTTTCTCCCTTCCACTACTACCTCATCATACTTGTCACTTTCCATGAACAATTGGCCTAAATCAATTTCATCGTCACATGGTTCTTTCTTAGCCATGGACCTGGTGACAGAACACACTGGAAAAATATCAACATTTTCAACTTCCTCTCTCACTGCATCACATTTAATATTTACATTATTTATGTCACTCATAGATACCCCAGTAGGGTCAATTCCCATCACAAGTTAGAGCATCTTCCACCATCTTAGGTTCCAAAACCACACGGTACCCTGCTAGATCATTACCCAATAACATATCCACTCCATCAAGAATGGTCTTAAGGTTCACTTCATATATGGGTATGGTAAATTTTGAGCCTAACACTTTCACTTTCACTTCATCACCTAAACGAAATTCCACCATCCACTCCAGTGATTTTATGAGGCCTACACTCTGATTTGCCCCAGTGTTTCTTAGTACAGTACAGAGATTTTACCTTCAGTTATAAATGCCTCAAAGTCTCTAGCAGGCTTCTTAACCTCACAATGTCTGGCACCTGTCATATCTTCGTGAAAACTCTTTGGTTTTCCCAAGACTTAGTTAACTCTGCTGACTTTTTGAGTAGTTCTACACTAACTCTTAGGCCCCGGGTGACGTTCCAGAACGTCCGACCAGTGCACATCAGGTGACGTTCCAGAACGTCTGCCTATTCCCGCTTTTTTTTTTAAAATATTTTGGTTAAAGTGAAATTTTCCTCGATTTATCCCTGCGGGTGGAGGGGGGTGGGGGGTGTACTGTCAGCAGCACCCTAACCCAGGGCTTAAGGGTTAAAATGACCAACTCCCCTACAACTATGTATAGTGTTCACTGGTGGTCTCCCTTGCTGACTTACATTATTTCAAAGCTGTGATTTAAAAAAATTACCTTGTGTGAGAGGTTTGAATAATAGACCAGGTTCTTTGCAGACTTTACTCTTGCAGTGTCAGACAGTGAATGGCAACCCGGCGCTGCCACAGACAAACTCCCGCCTCCACACATGGGAAAACATATCGTACGATGGTACGCCATCTCACAATCTCACATCTCCCCCCCGAGTTAAAAGAAAATGAGAATGCACATTTGAACTAACGGAAGGAAAACAATGCAGTCATAAAAAACAACAATGCAAGAAAAAACAGTCAAACAAAGACACACCCTGCCACTGCCTGTCAACCTGACGGCATACTGCCTGTGAGAGCGGGCTTCCACTACTATGCCCATCCTGTCCCAGAGCTTGGTAGCGACGTCTTGCACACCACCTGCGCGCCCACAGCTAGGAGAGCCAGCTGGCGAGACCCCCCCCCGCGACAGAAGGATCCCGTCCTGGGTTTCGGCCAAGCGCCCTTCCTCATATGAAGTACCCACCGCCAGTGCTGGTTCACCGTATAGTGCTGTCTGGTATAATGAGACAAAACTGACAAGAAGAGGATTACATGTAGGTAGAATATTTATAGTAAGAGGATATAAAGAGAGTTAGTTTGGTGGCGTGGCCAGTTAGTTATTTACACTTATTTATCTTATACGTTCTTAAGGGAAAACTTGTCAAACACCACTTCGATACAACTATTTATTAATTCACTCAATGACATGGACACATTAATATCAATATTATATCGAAGTTACTAGCACATTGTGTTTACGTTACTCGACACTGACTCTCAGACACAAACATGAAATGAATACACTTCCCACAGAAGGTAACTCACCCTAGGAATAGTTCTGACAAAACTCATATTTGACCTGACGGAGGCCCAGTGGGTGCTGGCTGGGCTGCCTCCTATGGGAGAGTCTGCCTAGCTGGTGATGCCAGGGCCTGGTCAGGAAATCTCCCTCCCGACCTGGGGGGAGGACGAGCGTGACTCTGTGCGAGTGAACAGAATGACGACCCGAACAGGAGAGAGATGGGTCGGATGAGAATATTGAGAGTGACCAGCGTCTGAGAATAAGAATAACCAGAAATACCTGGTGGACAGGACTGCAGGGCCTTTATATGGGGGCTCAACAGCCGGCGTTTGACCTTCGTCAATTAACAATAAACTGGTTAGATCTGGACAGCTGTGTCCAGGTGTGGTCATGTCCGGGTGTGTCTTGGCCAGGTGTGGTTGTAGGTCAAGTCACCTGCTAACTCAAGTAATTAGCGGACGAGGTCAAGTTCCTTGGGTCCTGAACCAGGGTGTGTCAACCTGGTATGTGGTGGTACCACGCATGTACAGTGCTCCCTGCTATATGTGTTGTAATTCTCTGGGCTGTAAACTATGGTCTGATAATCACTCATTACACTGGCCACAAGGAACTGGCGGCCGGTGGCAAGTTGGGCGGGCGACTTGTTCACCACCCGCAGAGGCGTGTTCAGGTACTGGAGGAGGGCCTGGGATGTCCTATCGCAGTCCAGGCTACCCCCGGGCCCAGTGTTATCCCTGAGGAGCCTCTTGGCAGCCTTGACCCCAGCCTCTGCCCTGCCATTGGACTGGGGGAAGTGGGCCGACAAGATCTGCACCTCGACCCCCCATGACTTGAGGAAATCCGTCATCTCACCGCTGGCAAGGTTGGTACCTCCATCCGTGGAGATCTGCTCAGGTACCCCCCACCTCATGAAGTAACCCTGCAGACGGGCGATGATCTTTCCAGAGGTGGCCTCGTTGGGGAAGTGGGCAATCTCCAGCCACCCTGTGAGTCGGTCAGCATATGCTAGGTACGTGTGGCCCTGCAGGTGGAATAAATTGGCCACCACTTGTTGAAAGGGATAGTCTGGTGCTGGGGTCAAGACCAACAACTCCGGGGGCTGGGAAGAGGCGTGGGTCTTGCAAGCAGCACACCAGGACCGATGATACTGCAGGTCACCCTCCATGCCAGGCCAATAGACAGACTGCTGGGCCCACCGGAGCATGAAGTCGAGGCCCTGGTGCCCCACGTGCAGGTTAACAGCGACCCGGTGGCGGAGGGGGTCGGGGATGACAAGGCACACGCAGCCCTGGTCAAAGGTGTAGGTGACCAAACCCCTGACCACAGCCAACCTATCCTTCACTGAGAAGAACGGGCGCAGACAGGCCACCTCCTGTGACTTGTGGGGGCGCCAGTCGCCCGCCAGCACCCTCGACACTAGAATCTGGTACACTGGGTCATCCGCAGCCGCTTTGCACACTGTGTCTTCATCTATAGTGATGCACCCATCCTGATCCAGTGCTGTGATTGTGATTGTACACACTGCAGCGCACAGGTCCTCCTCTTGGTCCATGTCCTCCGCGTCGGGCACCGCCCTGAGGGAGGGGAAGCGGGATAAGGCGTCAGCTGCACAGTTCCGTTTCCCTGGCAATTACTTCACCGTGAGACGGTACTGCAGGGTCTTCTCTTTGAGCCTGAACAGGCGCGGATTCGCCACATCAGTGAGGGCTCTGTCCCCTAGCAAGCCAACTAAGTGGCGGTGGTCCGTCACCAAAATGAGGTTCTGGCAGCCAAGGAGGAACAGCCTAGCCTTGCGCAGGAACCATACCACTGCCAGGGCCCCCCCTTCCACTGCAGCATAGCTGGCCTCAGCCGTGCTAAGATGTAGGCTACCGCACAGAGCCAACCGCCACCCTCCCAAGCAGCAGCAGGGCGTCTCTGGCGAGGCATAAGCACAGTATTGTTGCAGGACGACGAAGCCGATGCTCTCCCTGCTCTAATCCATGACAGCTGCCGTAGGCCTGGATTTGTCGTAGTACACCAAGCCGTCCCTGGCCAACTGGCAGATGCTGTCCTGGCAAAACTTGAGCTGCAGCTGGTCGTCCCAATACACCCGCTTGCCCACTGGCTTCTTGAGGAGCTCACGGAAGGGCTCCATCACAGGTGTAGTGACAAGGAAGGGGGCCAACTGGTTAACCAGGCCATGCCAGGACCTGATGTCAGTTATTGATGGCTGATCAGGCATGGGGAAGTCCTTGATGGCTGACAGACGTTGGGCAGTGGGCTGGTACAGGTCCCACCCCAGGAGGAAACCCACAAACTCGGCTTCTCTCCTGCAGAACAAGAACTTTTCTGGTTTCAGTGTGATACCTGTGCGAGCGCAAGTCTCCAGAAAATCGTAGGTGTGCCAGAATGCCCCCTTCACACTGGAGTCATAGGAGAGTGTCATCCACGCACTTGTACTTGCGGGACACATCCTGAATAGCGTCGTCAAACCTTTTGGTGTAGGCATCTGACGCTGAACAATGTCCCATGGGCGTCCTGCAGTATCGAAAACGGCCCCATGGCGCGATGAACGTGGTCAGGCGTCTACTCTCCTCCTCCAACTCCACCTGATGAAATCCCCAGAAGGCGTTAGCGACGGTTTTGAATGAGTGCACTGGCACCCCAGACACCATGTCGAATGGTACAAGCATGTGGTGCGTCTCCCTCAGACAGCTTGCATTGAGGCGTTGGAAGTCCACAGTGCGCCTGGGCTGACTGTTTTTCTTGGCCACCACGACCATCCTGGCGCACCACTCCATAGCCTCACCAGCAGGCACCGGCTGGATGACGCCTCTCCTGACGTCCTCCTCCAACTGGGCCTTCACCTCCGCTTCCCAGTGTTTCGGAACAGGAGCAGGTGTGTGAGAGGAGTAGGGGGTTGTGCCGGGCGTCAGGTGGATACAGTGAGGGGGAACAGTCATGACAGGTAGTGGAGACCTGCTGGTGTTGAATGCGGTCGATGAAAAGTGCGTGAGCAGCCGTGCCTCCAACCTGGCCACATTCTCCTCCAAATGATGCAAGGGTATCTCAACTGGCCTAGGAGGGATATGACTGCTCTCAGGTAAAGGGATCGGAGGTCGGTCGTCGGCAGTGTGCTGCTCCCCTCCATCGCCCACGGCAGCCACAGCATGCCTATGGAGTGGGAAGTCGACAGGCAACAAGTTGAGGCACTTGCAGGCCTCCAATGACAGGTAGAGGGCCTTGGTTGTCTGCACGAAGTAGACCTCCTGGACGGTGGAACCCTCGCCCACACTGAGGGGGCAGGGGGCTGACCCCAGACACTTGAGCTGTTTGTTCGCCACGTCCCTCAGGCCATTACTGGCCCAAAGTTGCCCCGGACACAAATCGATGTCCCGGAGCAGGGATGCCACTGCCACACACACCATAGAACCCGTGTCAGCCACAGCCAGCACAGGGGTGGTGGGGGAATTGCCCCCAGCCTCGGTCACGAACGCTTGTAACTTAGGGTGGCGGGATAGCTGGGCTGTTGTCACTGTGACAGCACCTGACACATCCACAGAAGCGCTTAGGACTGACTTACTCCTACAACACCTTTTGAAGTGACCAACCTTAGAGCACTTATGACATGTGGCCCCACTTGCAGGGCAGTTACTTTTACCGGAGGCATGTGACATGCCGCAGTTCCCACAGTGTGCACGACTGGAGTGTATAGGTCGGGCGGCAGCTACCTCAGACTCACCTGTGATGTCATCACCAACCGCCGTTGCCTCCATGTCTGTTCCCGCCACTGCCTGACCAGACGTACGACACAATACACCAGCATCTCTCACTGCTGCCTCAAATAACATACACGCGTTTCTTAGCCCTTCAACACTATTATAACTCGAGTACCCCTGGAAAATTTCCCTTTTCAACACTGGGTTACTCAGGCCGATCATAACTTTACATAATAGCATGTACTCAGAGAGGTCGTTATCACAGGTGGGACATTTAAATTCACACTCCACTGCCTCTGCGAAGTACCATTGAAAATACCTTTTCATGGACTCCTCTTCACCTTGTTTGCTGTTGAAAAACTCGTTCCATTTCACAGCTTGGTTTGACGATTGAAGAACCTCTCCACTGATGGCGTCCAGGGCTTCTTTGGGCGAGAGCTGCTCCCACTGACCGCTGGGATATCTCAAGTCAATCAACCTTTGGAGTGCAGGGACACAGTTCAGGCGAATGTGGAGTGTGGCCTCCATTTGTGACCAACCGTTCAACATCACCCACAACTCCATAGACTGCCTCCATGTCCTAAACGCCGCTGCTGGCATTTCTGCCTGACACTTCTCTGGAGCGACTGCTGCTGAGGGCTTCATGACCGGCATAGGAGCATGACCGTGGCCGCCAGTAGCTAGAGATGCCATCTGAGCCATCAATGCACTCATGGTCTGCTGCTGGGCGCACGTGGTGTTCACCACCGGTGTAGAGGTGCCCTGGCGTCCCCTTGAAGGCGTCGAGAATCGTGGACGTGTAGCGGCCATGTTGGCGTTCTCGTTAGGGCTGTAATGGCGTGTCGGGCCCCGGCATCCTACTCACTGCGCCATGTGAGAGGTTTGAATAACAGACCAGGTTCTGACAACCGAGCGCTGCCACAGACAAGCTCACCCCTCAACACATGGGAAAACATATCGTACGATGGTACTCCGTCTCACAATCTCACAAGTTCCCTTCGGCATTTGTCGGTATCTATGTGCTATCTCTATGTACACTGCATTTTGCTATGAATAACGGCTTTTATACACCCACTCAGTCCTTTAAAAACAGAAAAATAAAATAAAACTTTCTTTGGGGCGGTAATAGAATGCCTTTAAGGATAGCCAAGCTTGTTGATTTTATTTATTTTTTATTTTAACTAGTATTTCCTTGTACTTTCTTTTCCCATTCTCATCGACGACTACCTGTATATCTTTTTGTGTCGGTAGTAGGCAGCTACCAAACAAGGAGGTACTACCACCTGGAAAGATATTGGAAGCATAATGTGTTGTCTAATGGTAGACCCTGCTGCCATATGGCATCACAAAAATTGTGACCAAGTCCCAGGTTGCTGATCAGACTTTCTGCCTCATTTACACACAATTGCAGGGTCTCAATTGTTTCTCTTACTTTGACAACACAACATACATATATTGTTTCTCACTCTTGATTATTTTTCATTTCTGTATTTCTATATGGTTTATTATTATTATTATTACATTTTTGCCCCCCAGGCCCCGATGTGGGTCAGTGACCTGTGCCCCGGTGGGCTAATCCCCGTAAGAAAAAAAAAAAAAAAATCTCCCTGTGAAATGGTGTATTGTAGGCACAGTTTCAGTCCATGAAAAAGCACACAAACAAAATAATATTTAAAGTCTCTGTGACACCTATAACACGACTTGGTTTCAGGAGGCAGTGGTGCTGTAGTGGATATTTCCCCTTCAACTACAACTGCCGTTTGTAGCTGACTAGCCAATGCCTCGTGGTCTAAGGTCGGCTACTAGCGACGCCTAACAAGCTATCAAGCCACTCCTACCTCCGCTATATAAGACCTCACCTCGCCGTGAATCTTCTTCTACCTACAGCCATGCAGTACGCAACACCTCCTCTGAGCAAGCTCCTCACCAACCAGCTCTCTCTACTCCACGCTTCTAACTACGCAGCAGCTTCCCAGCACCAAGCTGCACTGTACATTCAATACAATATATGTGCAGAGAACGCATTGTGAGTTTCCTTTCTCCGACCCATCCTGAGTGTGAGACAACATCACGAAACCCCACAGTGCCTTTCCAGCTTGCTGGCCAATTTGTATTCACTTTAAGTTATTTACAACCTCTTCTGCAGTCACTGATGACACTATGAAATGATTTAACTAAAGGCACAGTACTACACTCCCCGGTTGGCCTTTATCACAGTCATGACCACAACTCCGTAAAAAAAATAAAATACCTGTAAAAGTTTTGTCGTATGGCAGTGATTTTGTGGTTGTATGCCTATTGACCTGGGCTGTGTCCCCAACTCGGTGGAGATTGAGTTTTCAAAAATACAATTGCATCTAGCATTAAAAATTCTACATCGATTTACACTTTCACATCACTAAGACGATCTTGATGATCTTATGTAATCACTGTCCAAATTTCTGCGGCTCAACAATGAAGTCCCGAGTGCCGAACACTCTTTGTTACAGAGACGCAACACGACTCGACACACGCCTAACGCTTAACCAAACCTCCTTATGAGGGCAGGGCTCAGACTGAGGCACGTGCCTCGCACAACACTCATATCGGTCAAACTGATGCTGGATTTTCCAGCACCCCAGACAGTCTCAAAAAGTGAATTCTGGTATAGAGTATTGAAGTTTGGCATATCGAGATTCTACTGTTTACTGTGTATGCCACCACACCATGACAGGAGCTTGTTGAAGGTGACAGAAGTGCGAGAAGCAGCCAAATTCTCAAACTTTGGCTTAAATCTGGGTGTGTCCTTTAAATCAGAAATTTTTTAATTTAGATTTCTAAACTTTGACTAATTGTATTAATATTTTATTTATTTATTTTATAAACACATAGAGTACAGAATTAAGCATAAAATAATAATTTTGCTTCACCAAAGTTCTCTCTCTCAAAATGCAACCATTCATATTACATGTTTTCCTATGGGTTTGTTAAATTCACTTCACACAGTTTCACTTAGCATTATAACTTTTAGGAATGTATCTAATCATGTGAACTAAAGACTACCTGTAACGGCTCAAGAAAGAATACACATTCTTTAACATTTTATTAAACAAAACAACACTTAAGTGTTTAGTATAAAAATACATTACACAGAAGGGTTTTTGATAATTCATCAATGACACTATAAATCATGGTAATGTCAACTACATACTTCCTTAGTAAGCACTTCAATTCTGGTTAAACAATATAGGATATATACCTACAGTATACAGTACTTTGGATATTATAGGTCACTGTTCAGATCTTGAGAATCTATTAATACTTTGTTTAAGTAGTTTATATTTGAAATCGAAAATTTAATTTTAGACAACTAAAAACATATTATCAATTAACACTTGAAAGATTTACAAAAGTACTAAAAGTTTACAGTAATACTACATCACTAATAAGAGATATTGTGTAGCAAAATAAATCCTTACAAATATAATTATGAACTGTACTCTAATTTTTTTTTGGGATAATTTTAATACCCAATATGTACAGTATAGTCTTCATTTATGCCACGGGTTGGGGAAGTTTTTTGGGTATTACCCCAAAAATTTTTTGAGTAAAATGAAATTACCCCCAGACTTCAAAGTACACTAGTACAGTAAACAAAAACAAGCCAATTTGCTCCTAAAATTGTTGGATATGGTATGGAAGTGTCTCTCATACTGCATGCATTACCCCCAAATTTTTTAGATTTACCCCATTTGGGGAAATTTAGCCCTGTTCCCCGACCTCTGATTTACGCTGTCAATTGAACCCGTGGAGGTCCGCGTAAAACGAGAAACGCGTAAGCGAAATAACAGAACATATGGAATTAATTGAAATAGAGACTGGGCCGACCCCCAAACTCCACTTTTTCCGACACAATACCTACGTTGTAGTAAAAATAACATCTTAATTTTATGATGGTATGCACACAATAAATATTTAAGAGAAATACAGTCGCCGGTTAATGTCCATTCAAATAATGGACTCAACTCCCCCCCCCACCTCCCCTCTTCCCACGCTCTTGAGAAATGTTTGGGTGAAAACACTAGGTTTTTAGGTTTAGTAATAAATAATACCTCAGACTATGTTTAGGATAATATAATTGACATTGCTGGATTCCTTGCATGACTGCAAATAATTTGAATATAACATCATATATTTTGCACAAAAGATAAAATTTTTGCTCTCTAATAAAATTCTTAAATTAGATCTAAAATTTGTATGTCTAATGCAAATTTTAGCTTGTTTATATTCAAATTAATCACTATCTTATAAGAATTCCAGCAATGTAAATTATATTCTGGCCGGGTAATTTCTATGCATATTATGAGCTAAAAACAAATATCTTCAGTAAATAAACAAATTATACTTCACCCAGACACAATACGTTATGTTACGTACGTTGTAGTAAAAATAACATCTTAATTTTATGATGGTATGCACACACAATTAATATTTACGAGAAATATCAATAACATTAGGTTTTTTAACACTTACTTAGCAGAAGAGATGGCTGAGTACACGGGGATGGGCGGTTGGTTCCGAGGCAGAGGGCAGATTATTGGCCCTCACCTGTATCACTTGTATCACCTGTATCGCTATCCACCACAGAGGCTTGCAGGGCCTCTTTGTCAAACCCCTCAAAGTCCATATCCTCACTATCACTATCACTGACTTGGGCTGGCTGTGGTGGGTGGCGGGTGAAGAACTCGGTAATGTTTTGTTGAGTGGGCGACCTTGTGCGCACCCTGCCCGCGCCGCTTCCTGTGTAAATGATGGAATGAGCCACGTAAATAAAAACTGTCGGTCTGGTAAAGTGCCTCATAAATGACCAAACGCGTAAACCAAATCCGCGTAAATCGAGACTATACTGTATTTGAATATCAATATAAAGCAACCTAATTATTTTGATAATGAATTGATGCAATCAAATGTGTGTGTGTGTGTGATAACCCACATTGTGTTCTCAGAAGAGAGTATAAGAAATAAATTGTCAAAGTTAAAGATTCATAAAAGTCTCAGCCCGGACATGATGAATCCCAGTGATAAGAGAGTTGTGCAACGAGCTTGCTGAGCCCCTGAAGATCCTGTTCTTTAGAGGCCTGGATGAGCAAAAGGTCCCCAGTGATTGGAAAATGGCTTATGCGAGTCCTATATTCAAGAAGGTTGATCATTACCCCACGATTAACTATAGATCAGTGAGCCTGACCTGCATAGTGTGTAAAGTACTTGAGAGCATTATAAGAGGTGCCATGATGGAACATCTACTACGAAACAACCTTGTAAAGGATTTCCAACACAGTTTTATGCCGGGGCACTCCAGCTTAACAATTTTTCAAGATACTGGATGTTTGGACCCAAATTCTGGAACAGGGCGGCAATATACAGGTATACCCAAATTTGTTCAAGGCTTTCGACAGCAAACCCCCATAAAAGGCCGAGAATTAAACTGGAAAGGTACAGTATTCGGGGAAGTGTCCTTTCGTGGATCGGAGGCTTTCTGCATGATCACAAGAAGTGTGTGGTGATTAATGGTATGAAATCGTCAAGTGTACCTGTGACAAGCGGGGTACCACAGGGCAGTGTATTGGGCCCATTGTTTGTTTGTTTGTTTGTTTCATAAGTGACATACCAGAAGCTATACACTCTTCCATACAAATGTTTGCGAACGATGCCAAGTTATTTAGGAAAATTAAGAACCAAACAGACTTCGAAGAGCTGCAGCAATATCTCTGTGAGCTTCAAGAGTGGTCGAAGAAATGGCTGCCAAGTTTCAATATCATGAAGTGTAAGAGGATGTACTTGGGTTGTACTAATGGTAAGGAGGCGTATCATACGTCCCAACAGAACGAAGAAATTGCATTAATGGAGACCAAATGTGAAAAGGACCTGGGTGTGTATGCTGACAAAGAATTGAAGTTCTCGAGCCATTGTGAGAAAGAAGGTGAATCAAGCAATTAAAGTATTAGGTCTTATAAGAAGGTCATTCAGATATCTAGACTGACAGTCCTTCGTAACGATCTTCAAGAGTGAGGTGCTTCCCCTTCTCCACCTGGAGTACTGTCACCCCATTTGGTCTCCGAGATATTCTAAGGACTGTCACTTGATTGAAAATGTCCAAAGGAGGGCCACCAGGCCAGTGCCTGCACTTTGGCACCTCAGCTACCGAGAGAGATTAGAACGCCTGTAGCTGCCTAGCTTATACTACAGACAGGCAAGGGATGACATAATTGAAGTGTATAAACATCTCAAAGGGCACTACTCAGTCGAGTATGCATACTTGGAGCTGGCAGCCCCCCCCCCCCCCCACACACACACACAAAGGAGTCACAGCTCAAGGTTGAAGAAGCCATAAGTTCAGAAAACTGTGAGGGCAAACTTTTTTGGAGTGAGAATTGTGAACTCTTGGAACAACCAACCAGAGAGTGTTGATGGCACCAAGAGTGAGGTCTTTCAAGACCAGACTTGACCAACACTGGAGCAGATTCCGATACATTCAGATCCAGTGCATGCCCAATACTTGCCAACAAAGTGCAACAGAGACATGACCGACCACCCAAGCAGCTAACGAGCCAATCATTGGCAAAGAGGATAAAAGCAAGTACCTGTAAAAGTATTAAACGCTGGAAAATTATATATCAGGCAATCCATCTGAATAGTTGAAAAGGTTCATTTCTAAATACAGTAGTGTACTTCAAGATAAAAACCTTATGTAGAATAAAATCAGGAAGAAAAGGCACATTCTTTCATGTAAATACAGTGCCCTTATATATGAAATGTGACCAATTTAGTTGCATGGAAATACTGACCTGTACAGTCCAACTTTTCAATGCTTATTGCAACAGTTCTGTACTCTATTCATTATTAACTCGTAATACTATTCACCACAATGATAGTAGCCTACCATTCTAGGTTGGGGTGGTTTAACTTAACTAAAGCTAGACTGTATGAACCACTGACATCAATATTACAGTAATGTACTCATAACTACATTTTATTCCTTAGTACAGTGATATCTCTGTTAGCCAGAACAATTGGTGCAGAGCACTTCCGGGTAACGAGACGACTCTCTCAAAGCCGGAAAAAATATCCCTCATCCCTGGAATTTTCCGAGGAACGGAAATATGTTCTCGGAAGTTTCATTAATTGCCCATTACAACATCTCTCGAACCCGGAAAAAAATCCCCCATCCCCAGAACTTTTTGGTTGAGGGAAAAATTTTCTTGGAATTTCCAGAAAATGCGCCTGATTCTCATCTCTCAAACCCGGAAAAAAACTCCCCCATCCCCGGAATTTTCCCGAACTTTCCAGGTACCGGGAAAAATTTCATGGAATTTTCCGGAAATTGTGCCCCCTCGGAAAATCGTTCCCAAAGCTGGAACTTTCTGGAAAATTACGGCTCTGGAACGATTTTCTGAGAAAATTTAAATTCCGGCTATCAAAGAGTTCCGAGTTGGAGGGATTCCGGCTAACGGAGATACAGCTTTACTGTACAGTCAAAATTTCTAATTAGAATAAAACCTCTTTCATCCGCAACTAGGTATAAATTGGATGGTTTGAAAATTCTCCCATTCAGTTAAAGCTAACTGGAGCTATGGACAAACTCTCATTAGGAGGAGTAATGTAGACTCTCATTTATTTACATGCCACCCACTCACCCAGCATCCTGAGTCTTCCTACGGGCAGTGTCAGAAAGATTATTTACAGTATACAAAAAAAAGCACTGTAGCTTGCAAGAGTTGTCTTTACAGCCAGTAAATATTCTGTAGAAACTACTTAAAATTTTGCCATAATGCCAATAGCTGAGATAGTTTTCTTAAAAGGCATTATGTCTTTATGAACACTTTCAATAATATGACAACAAAATAGTAAAACTTGATTGGAAGTTACATTAATAATACTTACTGGTATAGTATTTCATCCATTCTATCACCATTCTGTTTCTGGCACCTTACTAATCTTGAGCTTACCTACAGCCAGCTTCACCTTCTCCCTTCTTTCTCATATTGTTTCCTTTTTCACACTTCAATCCACAACATACCAAACAGAATGCAGTACTGCACAGTAATTCTGCCTCCCCCTCATCAGTTACGCTTGGCATTATTCAAAATATTCTTCCCTTCTTCCTTCTACTTTGTCTTTATTCTGTAATACATCCACTCTTTTCACTCTTTAACTGCCTTTTCTATTTGTTCTCTTGGTTTCCTAATTCTTCTTAGTCTCTCCAGCACAGCTCTTGTTTTCTGTAGTCTTGTAACAAACTTTCCTCCATGTTTCATCTGCTCTTTTTGTGCACTCTTTCACCATTCTCTTTCTTATGAGTCATGTTCTCTCTTCTTTTGTCAATCCTTTCTTGCAACTGGTAGTCACATGCCACGGTGGTGGTTGTGTGCAGCAGTGGTGGTCCGGTAGTTACGGGCTGCCTCAACCACCGCCGCTGACTGTATGCATGCTGCAGAGAGTTCAGGTGTTGGTGCAGGATGAGGTGGGCACCAGACAGCTCACAGCCGGTGACATGGGTACACCACCTTCGACCCACCCCAAACAAATGTCTGGCCTCTCGAGTCTGTTGCGTCGAGCTAACCCCACTACCTGCACCCCTGGAGACAAGTCCCCACCTAGCCTCTTACGATTCATTTGATTAATTGAACATTGCTGTTCTCACTTTTCGAAAGAAGTTTACGCGTGCTGTACTTTCCCTTTGTAACTTGTCATTTTAATGTTTTAAAATAATAAAGTGCCTTGTACAAGAAAACTAGTTCCTGCCTGTCATTTATATCTAGTGGAGAAAACACCACATTGGTGACCCCGGAGCGACCATATAAGAGGCATGGCGGGTAAGGTCAGACTACCCTCACTTACCACGGAAGTGGAGGGGTGGTTAACACACGTTGAGGCAATCCTGGCAGGTACCACACTTACCCAACGTCAGAAGCACCACGCTCTCGTCTCGGCACTTCCCACTGATGTAGCCCTCAAGGTCCAGGAAGCTGTCATGAGGCCTCCAACAAAGGGGGCATTTAATCACCTGAAAGAGACCCTTATTAGTCGTTACAAGAGGCCTGATCATGTATACCTCTCTGTGATGGAGGGCTTGGTACTGGAGGACGACACACTGTCTTCACTGTGGGAGCGCATGACAACTATCAACTCCTGCTGTTCCACTCTGCTGCTGGAGCCCTTATTGTGTCAGTTTCTCTGTTACAAGCTGCCTGTTGGGGCCCAGGTGGCCCTCGCTACCACATCAGCCCTGTTAGAGACAGGAAGGCTTTCCTTGCCATGGCCGAGCTGGTATGTGAACACTTTCGTCAACAAGGATGTGTGCAGATGGCTGTGGTTGCAGCGGCTGGAAGGGGTATGGGCCAGTTACCCGGCTCACATGTGTCCGTGCCCCCGGTAGAGAAGAAAAACTTTAATGACGGTGTTGTGAGTATTGTGTCTAATATGGCAAGTTCATTGTCATACAGTGATATACTCCAACCTACTGTAGCTACAGTTGAGCCTAATACCTTTGAACAATTGCCCTTTAGGCATGATTCCCCAAGTATTGGTAGTCTAAGCCTGGTGATCCTATTTTTGCTTTATGTTGTGATAATCGTGATGGGAAAATACCTGTTAGCTCGTCAACCTCTGGAATGTATCGTTCAGTGTATGAGTAAAATCAGATTCCAAGCCAAAGTGGGTCCCAAGAGGTGGCAGGAGAAACCATGGAAAAGGTTCTCCGCCGTCTTGCAGAGCTAGGGTGTGTTGTCAATCGGGCCCAGGGGAGTAACACAAAATTTTCAGTTCCTGCTGGAAACCTGGGCTGGTATCATGCGACCTTTGGAAACCACGGCCGCCAGCGTTGACCACCATGCCAAATGGCGAGAAACGGGTGAGGCGGGAGTTGGTAACTGTCACCACTCCCGCTTTTCAAAAGGCTACTCTGCTCCACATTGCAGATCGGACATCTGGCACAAAGTTCTTGGTGGACACATGGGCATCCGTTAGCATTATACCACCAACTAAGCATGATCTCTCAAGTCGACATCCCGCCTATGTCCTTTTTGTTGCTAACGGAGCTCCAATTGCCACCTACAGCATGTGGGTGCTTGCCCTTAACCTTGGACTTCATCAGTTACTCAAGTGGGCTTCCGTGGTTGTGGATGTCACCCAACCAATCTTGGGGTACGATTGTCTGTCATCATAACCACATCGTGGATACCGTACTCGACGTCATTGTCTCAGGCATCAACCCACAAACGGCATTGTTTAAGATGTGGGCAGTTGAACCATGTCCTGACATCGCAAACGTGGCCCCTGTAGCGGCGTATCGGTGCCTTCTACGGGAGTATCCCGGCCTCACCTCCCCCGAATCAGCAACTGCCAGGGCGGGCCATGACATCCAGCATCACATCATTACCACTGGTCCGCCTATCTTCGCTCGTCCCCATCAACTACCTCCAGGGCGACTGAAGGTGGGGAGGGAAGAGTTCGGGGAGCTCCTGAAGGAGGGAACCATCAGGCCGTCCGACAGCCCCTGGGCATCCCCTCCCCATATGGTCCCGAAGCAAACACCAGGTGAATGGCGGGCTTGTGGTGACTACAGAGCACTAAACAACACTACGAGACCAGATTGTTACCCGATTCCTCATACTCAGGACTTCCATTCAGATCCCAATTGCACCTGAGGATGTTCCCAAGACCTCCATTACTACACCAGTGGCCTATTTGAATTTGTTAAGATGCCCTTCGGTTTTAGGAACGCTGCTTAGACATTCCAGAGATTTATGGATCATGCACTCAGGGATCTAGAATTTGTTAGTGTATATCGATGACGTTTTAGTTGCCTCCAGGGATCACAAAGAATACAAGTGCCACCTGTGGTGGGTTTTTCAGCGCCTGCAGAAGTATGGAATTAAGATTCATCCAGACAGGCGTGTCCTGGGGGCTGAAGCGTTGTATTTCTTGGGACATAGGGTCCCTACTGAGGGACTCGGACCATTCCCACAGAAAGTCAGCGCCATCATGGACTTCCCATGACCACTTACGAAAAAGAAATTACGGCAGTTCTTAGGAGTAGTCAATTATATCACTACTTCCTACCTCAGGCAGCAAACGTTTTGAGTCCACTTAATGACATGATAAAAGGGCTTACTAAAGATTCAAAGAAAGCACTTGCCTGGACCCCGGAGGCGGAAATGGCCTTCTGCGGCGTAATCCCCATCACGTTTTTCTCCGGATGCCTGGAACCCAGGAAGCTTGGGTATAGTGCCTTCGTCAGGGAGTTACTAGCAGTATATCTGACAGTGCAACACTTCCTACATTTCCTTGAGGGCCGTCAGTTTCGGATCCTGACCGATCACAAACCCCTCACATGGCAGTCGGATCACCACTCTCCACGAGTCGTCAGACAACTATCATACACTGCAGAGTTCACTTCAGATATAAGGCATATTAGCGGTCAGGGCAATGGTCCTGCAGATGCCCTGTCACGAAGCACTGACGCTGTGCTCCCACAACACCCATTTTCTGATTATCAACAAATTGCATAAGCACAGTGTACAGATGAGGAGCTCAACACGATGAACTAGGGCGAGTCGTCTCCCGGCCTGGAGCCTTCCCAGCTCCCCTTCAGCTCTGGTGTGTTGTAGCTCGTGATCACCCGAGGCCATTCATACCTGGTCCTTTTCACAAGGCAGTGTTTCAGCATTTCCATAGCCTCAGGCACCCCGGGACAAATGCAACCACAAGACTTTTGGCGCAAAAGGCTGTATGGCCAAGGATTTGGGCTGATGCCAGGGAGTGGATGAGACAGTGTGTGGACTGTCAGGCATCAAAAGTCCATAGGCACACGATCTTCCCCCTCGATTACCTTCTGTTACCTAGAGGACGTTTCCATACTGTCCACATGGATATCGTGGGACCTTTGCCACCATCCTGGGGCTATAGATATCTCCTGACATGTGTGGATCATTTTACTAGGTGGGCAGAAGCCATACCTGCTGCTGATGTCACTGCAGTGAAGACAGCCTGGGCATTTCTTATTGGCTGGGTGGCATGATTTGGCACACCTGGCATGATTATAACCAATCGGGGAGCACAACTCGAGTCTATCCTGTGGTGACAGCTCCTTCATCTTCTGGAGACGTCGCCTCAGCAGACCACTGCTTATCATCCCCAATCAAATTGAATGATAGAGCATTTTCATTGCCACCTTAAGGAGGGTCTGAAGTGCCAGCCTCATCCTTACTGGTGGGCAGAAGCTCTCCCACTTGTTCTCCTTTTTATCAGAGCTTAATACAAGGAGTACCTACATAGTTCACTTGCAGAGCTGACGTACAGGGAACTCCTCTGCCTGCCTGGAGAGTTCACCACCACCACCACGGACAGCGATTCTGCAATCAATGACCGACATGACTTCTTACAGGTTTTCACAGAACAATCACCCGCCTGCGCCTTGCAACTCCTCGCCAGCCTCATCCCCTGCACACACATTCCTAGTGGCCTCTAGCATGCGGAGCAGGTGTTTGTCAGGCGGGATGCAGTCAGCCCCCCACTGACTCGTCCGTATAACAGTCCCTTCCGTTTCCTCAAGGACACCTAAACATTTCACCATCGAGAGGATTGGCTGTAGACATGGTATCTATAGGCCGCCTGAAGCCTGCCTATGTCGATTTGGAGCCCTGTCCTTTACAGCATGCACAAACTCGACTCTTGCTCCAATTTATCCCTACTCCTCCAAACCATGTACTTCAGTTTACCCCTACTGTTATCCACATTCCCCCTACCCGAGACTGAACCTACCGACCCTCCTTTCTCCACACGTTACACCAATCTACCCAGTCGCACTCCTCCTGCTACTGAGAATTCCAGCCCTTACCCGAATGTTCCAAAGCATGTCACATTGGTTCCGCCTCAACCCTGCACCCTTGAGGCTCCTACTCGACCTGCCTTTCCTACTCCTCGTGAGACCCCAGCTTCTCTACAATCTGACCCTTCCATAGTAATCACTCAACCTGTATCTCCAACAGATCCACCTGGTGATGAGTTCTCCCGCAGGCACACAGTCACACTTTCTGGCCATGTTGTCGTTCCCCCAAACAGCATATAGCTACACATTGGAGGTCTCCCCTGGCCCGAGTGTCGTGGAGGACTCAGAAGGTTCCCCTGGCAAGTTGCTCCTCTCCGGGGGGGGGTAATAAACAGGAACACCCACACATGCCTACATCCATACACCCATGTAAGCAACCGTTAGATGTTTATTGTACTTGTCAGACCAGAATGGACTCAATTGGTTACAGCCTCAAGGAAAAACAGATTTAGGCCTGGAGGAGGTGTCATGAGGATAGCACCACCCATACCATGAACTAACCAATCAGAGAAACAACTTAAATTCCTTTGAAAAAACCCAGCTCTGAATGGACACTGAGAATGTCTGTTCGGCGGTGGGTATAAGAACATAAGAATTGAGGAAACTGCAGCGGGCCTATTGGCCCATACTGGGCAGTCCCATTTACACCCAACCCCTATTGCTCATATATCCATCCAACCTATGTTTGAAGCTATCCAGCATATTCGAGTTAATGATGATATTTGGTAACCTGTTCCACTCGTCCACTACTCTCTTTCCAAACCAATGTTTTCCTATTTCGTGCAGTGTTAGAAAGACAGGCAGTTTTAGCAGTTGATGTGATAAAGAGTGTGGAGGTTGTTCTGGATGGCCCTGGGAATGTCTTGCTGAGGTGTGGTAACGTGTATTTGAATGTTTTTCCTGTAGTCGAGCGGGTGTATCGGGAGTTCCTTTTATCCCCACTGTATCCCCAGTAAGAAATAGGACAAACACATATGATTTCATATTACGTCTTTGCTGAATTATTTAACTTGGAAGATATCTCTTTCCATTTCTCTTCCTAACTAATACATTAACCTAAAAAGGGGTCCCCCAGTAACAGATGGATGGATACCAAAGCATACAGAGTCAAGTAACCCACATTTAATTAACTCCAGCACTACCCCAGTTGAACAGAGTAAGTAGACCAACAACTTATGTTATTGGGGGGGGGGGGGGTTACTATGGTGGTTGTGTGCAGCAGTGGTGGGGTAGTTATGGGCTGCCTCAACCACTGCCGCAGACTGAACGCACACGGAATAGAGTTCAGGTGTTGGCGCAGGATAAGGTGGGCACCAGACAGCTCACAGCCGGTGACATGGGTACACCCACCTTAGACTCACCCCACACAAATGTCTGGCCTCTCGAGTACATTTGAGCAAACCCGCCTACCTGCATTGTGGAGACAAGTCCCCGCCTAGCTTCTTACGATTCATTTGATTAATTGAACATTGCTGTTCTCACTTTTTGTGAAGTTTACGCGTGGTGTACTTTCCGTTTGTAACTTGTCATTTAAGCGTTTTAAATTAATAAAGTGCCCTGTACAAGAAAACTAGTTCCTGCCTATATCTAGTTGAGAAAACACTACACCCTTCTGTTCTTAATGAGGAATGCCATCATTTTTATTTTCTTGTTCTACCTCACATGACTGAGTCTTTTGAGGAAATGCTTTTAAACAATTTTCTATACCTTGCATGTAGGAAAACATTAAAAAGTTATGGAAATATATCCTCATAGATACACGAGAAATACTGAAAGAATAAAAGAACCCCATTTTCCTGTGACAAAACTCTAACCCCTAAAAATGTCTGCAAAACTTAAATTTGAAGTGAGTTATTCTACAAGGCGATAAAACAAAGCAGCTTAAGGTCTAAAAAATTTCTCTCTACAATAATTACATTCCTTCTCACATGATAAGCAAGCACCTCATCAGTAATTAAAGTTAACTAAGCCCAAGATGATGCGGTAAGCAAACACAGTACAGTAAGAGCAAATGGTGCTTGGTAAAATACTTACAACCAATGCTTGAAGTGAAAGGTAACATGAGGTACACTTAGCCCCACTTCTTGAGCATTACCATTCTGAAGTGGTGTGTGATTACAGATTATATTATCTCATATAGAAGGAGTAAAACTTTACAAATTTTTCAATGAACTAATACAGTGGGAGCTATGTACTCAATCATAATCAACTAATAAGCCCACCTCTCCTCTTTTCACACAATTACATTCTCATCTGCATGTCTCATATGGCCTGTGTTACAAGTTTTACCCCTGGGGTATATACCCCACAACAAGTTTAGGATGGAGGGTCACATTGTTCTGGACATATTCTGCAACTGTTGAGATATATTTGTTGTGGGATCAATGTAAATCTCTCATGATTTGTATTTGCTTAGCATCTTAGTGGAGGCCTCTGGTAACTGCCACAAGGCAGTGCAGGCCACATGCAGGAGGAAACTAACACCATTATATTTGATTCTGGAGACCCTTCCATGCATAGTGACAAAGATATTATGAAAGATAACTTTCCTCAAGAGCTTGTTAAAGAGAGTTTGAGTGACAAGGATGAGGTATACGCTGGTGGTGGTGGGGTAGCCATGTGTCCACCCATGAGGCTCCCACATGGAAGTAGAGTGATTCTTTGTTTATTCCCTGACCCTTGAGCATTGATAGAGTAAATTAGGAGTTTATGATAAGAATCAAATGTTTTTAGGATACTCCCCCATCCAGTGGGCAATGATCATGAGCTGCCATCACTGTTCTCAAAGGGTTAATCCTAATTTATGGTCGTAAATTTTCAAATACAGGTCTAACACGCCGGATTATCTGTTTTGCCGGACCAACCGAGGTCAGGTGATAATAAATCAACAATACACCTCTGACCCACTAATGATACACCTCCTGTGTCTCTAAAGCGCCATGGACTGCTAGAAACTTAAATTAAACAAATATTAAATGTAAATTAAATGTGAAAAATCCATAATTTTGAGCAACATTACTGTATACACTTTGTACTCAAATGTACTACACAAGACTAAAATTTTTATCACTTGTGCAAACTATGTGATGTTCATACTCAAATTAATCAACATCTTACAATGATTCCACCAATGTAATTCATATTCTTTTAAGTCTCGTCTGCAACATTTTATAAGATAAAAACTTTAAGCCTAAACTGCCTTCACCCTGACTGTGAGGAACGGGAGGGGGGGGGGGGGGGTGTTGACATCTGTCAGGGAGGGGAGACAACACAGTGTGTAGTTTTTCCCTCATAAAATGTCACTGAATTAAATTTGCAGTATATAATTTGCATTGCTGTAATTCTTGTAAGATATTGATTATTTTAAGTATAAGCATCACAGTTTGCACTAGACATAAAATTTCTAATAATTAACTTATTACAGTAGGGTGTGTCATAGGAGGGAAGATCAGCTAAAACTAATGGCCCATCACTTTTTTGGTAGATTTTAGTGTATATAAACAGAAAATAATTTCAGTTTCAATATTTTGCAACCTTTTGCTAGGTAAATTTTAGCGTGAAATTTATCGAAAATCTAACGTACAGCTGCATTAGTGCATTACAATTAAATAGTGAACATTGCTTTCTGACTTCATTCTTTAACAACCCAACTAACAATATTTTTTTCTGTTTCAGATTCTGATGCATTTATAAGTTGATAATATTTGCGATGGCTGCTTGTGTCAGGACGAGGAACCAAAAGTCCAGCCATCTCAGTCACTATCTTGGGTCTGGGAGAGAGCTCCTGAAGTTGGAGTTGCCTACATTGAGAGATGCTTTGAGATACAGTGTTTTAATCAGGCAAATCAGTGAAAAGAACCAAAGAACTTACACAAACAAAGACATTGCCAGTGATATGACCAAAGCTGTCTTGGCACAGTACACTCTGGCTAACGCTCAGTTCAAGCCTCCAGTCATAACAAGTCAGAAGATTAGTGAGAGACTGCTAGCCAGTTGGGAAAAGGCAAGAGATATTTCTCTTGGGAGAGGAAAAGTTGCAGTTAAGGACAGCTTTGCCAAGCAACTGGACCAGTTATTTGACATAATTACTTGCAAGTGCCCAATTGTTCTCTGTCCTGAGTTTGGATGCGATCGTGACTGTAAATCCGAGGCCCACATCTCCTGTATTTGCAAGCGTGAACTGAAGATTCCTGTGATCGAACTGGCATTTGTCAAAGCACAGAGAGAGAAGACTGGCAGTATAGGGGCTCTCATGATTTCTAACCAAGATATTCCGGAGTCCAAGAGACAGGAGGATGCCACAGAGAGACAGAAGAGGAGAAGAGTTGCCGAGGAAAAGAGACTAGAGAAGGCCCAGGGTGAGGTAAAAAAGGCCGATGATTGGAGTCAAGCTGATTTAGAGTTTAATGACTTCCCCATGGCTGATCCGTGTGCTGGCCAGGAGAATGGTGACTTTGTCCCTAACCCAGAAAATAATGATCCCAAACCTTCCAGGCATAAGATTCAAAATAGGAAAGATATCCCGAGCATAGCTCTGGCCAGCATGCGACACCACACTGGTCTCAGAGAAACTGCAGAGATAGCAACAGCTGCCTGGATTGATGGTGGTTTGATAACACCTGATGATGTTCACCTGGTGATAGATCATAACAAAGTAAGGAGAGCTCAGGAGAAACTTGTCAGTAACCTAGAAGAGGAGTTTGATAAGGGGATAAGAGAAAATGGAATCAATTGTTTGTTCTTTGATGGGAGAAGGGATGACACAAAAGTGTTCATGAAAGTTGGAGATTCTGACAAGTTGTTCCCTGCCATGGTGAAGGAGGAACACTACTCCTGCTGCAGTGAACCAGGAGGGAAGTATTTGTGGCATTTCACTCCAGAGAAAGATGACATCAGGAAACCAGCTGAGATAGTGGCAGATAACATTGTGAACTGGCTCAGAGAGAGGAACGTAGACCAGACCCTGCAGGCCATTGGAGGGGACAGCACCAACACGAACACAAGGTGGCAAGGGGGGGTCATACAGTGGATAGAGCGGAAGATTGGGAGGAAGCTGGTCTGGATTGTTTGTGACCTCCACACCAACGAGTTGCCACTCAGACATCTGATC
This sequence comes from Homarus gammarus, assembly GCA_958450375.1. Lineage (NCBI taxonomy): Eukaryota > Metazoa > Arthropoda > Malacostraca > Decapoda > Nephropidae > Homarus > Homarus gammarus. The sequence continues at coordinate 1,154,948 of CAUDMG010003866.1, forward strand.
CAGGAGCTGGATGGCAAGACTCTTTCAAACAACAGATGGTCTGGTCCTCTTGGCAAGATGCTGGACTCTGCCACTGAGTTAGAAATAAATCCGAGCTTTGAAAAAATCACAGTTGGCCCTCCACTCGTTGAGCTTGCACATACTGTCATTGACGACCTGAGTACTGACCAGTACTATGGTTACATGATTTGCAGTGCCATCAAAACTGGGGTCATGCCTGATAGACTTGCTTACCTGTAGATAGGTCCAGTCTCACATTCTAGGTGGCTCACAACGGCTCTCAGGTTCTGCAGAATTTGGGTCGCTCATCATAAACTGAAAGGGAACCAGCTTCACAACCTGAGACTTATTGTCCAATTCATCGTGAGTGTCTACTTGCCAAATTGGTTCAACACCAAGGTCAAGTCATCGTTCTCCGAAGGTCCGAGGCATGTTCTCTTCCAGCTTGAGCTCCTGAGGAGTCAGCCAAGGAAGGTTGTTCAGATTGTGGAGCAGACTGTGAGGAGATCTTCCTGGTATGCTCATCCTGAGGCAGTTCTGCAGACAATGCTCTGCAGTAAGGATGAGGAGGAGAGAAGAGTGGCAGTCAAAAAGATCTTGGATATGAGACTTTTGAGAGAATCTGGGCATGACGAATCAGTTGGTGACGATTCCTTCAGGGTCAGGAAGACTCCTGAAGTCAATCTAGGTGCCAAGACCCTCACTGATCTCATAGATCTGGATAACATCCAGGCTGGCAGTGAGCCCCCTCTTACCTGCAGCCTCACCAATGTTCAAGTCAGAGCTTTCCTGGACGACCCCATGCATGCCCCTGCCTGGCCCTCGCACACCCAGAGTATAGAGCGTTGTGTACAGCAAGTGAGCGAGGCCAGCAGTCACGTGTACAGCCAGGAGAGGAGGGAAGGCTACATCCGAGCTCAGGTGGTCAGCAGGGAGGTGATGAGTAGAAACAGAAGCAAGAAAGACATGTTCTCTATGGTGTGCAGCAACACCGGGTCGTAGTAGTAAAACCAGTTTTTGTATTTGATGATTTTGTTTTCTGAAGGAATATTAAATTTAATAAATGTGTCAAGATCATTCGTTTCACTATTCTGGATCATTTTCATCCTAATAAATTAACCTGAGACATTTACTTTACTTTAAATAAGCTATTTAGTGGTGTTGGTAAAAGGGTGGGAATACTGAATTTTCATAAGATTTCAAGTTAAAATTTACCTAGCAAAAAATTAAAACTTTTCAAATCTGAAGATATCACATGATTCTGCACATAGAACTACATCATTAATACCATGGGCCGATTTTTCAAACTCAAACAAAAAAAATTCGCCTCCGTATGACACACCCTATTATTACAGGTTTACCCTTAGGACAATTATTTCTGACTTTTTTCGCAATATATATTTAGGATGGTGTGTGCATGTAAATGAGCAAAAATAAATGAAGAAGTTACATATATCTTCCCAAAAATATGAGTTAAAAAACTTGTACACAAATGTACTACACTAGACTAAAATTTCTACCTCCAGCAATGCAATTTATATTCTGCTATGTCTAGTCAGCTACATTTTATAAGATAAAAACTTATAAGCCTAAAACTACCTTCACCCTGGCTGGGAGGGAGGGAAGTTAAGTGCCCCTCATAATTTTGTCTGGACTAAAGGAGGTGCAGGTCCACCAGTTCCCGGATAATCGGTGGTGTACCTGTATTTCATAATCGAGAATCAGTCAGAGTTGTCACAAATACATGTACCAAATTTCTTAATCCATCTACTCAACTTGTTTGAAAATATTGTACATTCTCAAATGAAAATTATTAAGCTCACATAATTTTTTGCAAATTGAAAGAAGTTTTCAAGTAGCAATGAATGATTCAGTGCAAGTATTTCGACAGTATATAGAGGATAATGGGGGAATAATCCCATTAAAATTAAAACCATTACTGCCTGCCATCAATTCAGTAACCATAACAACAAGTGAATGTGAGCACTCTTTCAGCTGCATGAACACTACTGTTAATGCCACAAGAAATTGTCTGAGCATTAATACCTCATCACACTGGTTGGGCCAGTTTGATAAAATTTTAAGGAGGAAAAGAGTTTCCAAATTTAGATTTACAAACAACTATAATTGTATAAGTAGCCATAACTAAAAATGTTTAACACACTAATATTACCAACTCTTTCAATACATCATTCTCATACAGTACTCAAAGCAATCAAATTGGTAATACTGTACTATCACATGATACAATGTACTGGTTAGAAGAGAAAAGTCATGCATCTTAATTAAGAATTCTAAACAATGGAAAAACGTCATCACCATTTTATGTGCGAGTGTACCTCCACTTCTGGTTTTCCTCTTCGACCACTGTTAGTAACTGCCAGTAAATCTTTGAAATGGGAAACCTACACATTACCCTCAGCATTCTAATTATTAATATTTTGACAAAGTTGACAAACAAATTACAGTACTTAGATTACACACATCTAACTTTAAAACTGTCTTCACCACTGGATAAGATTTAAATTACATACATGAGAATCAAGTTGAATTTCAAAGACAAAGGACTGCCTTGAAAACTTACTGCATCATTTTTTAGTCTTGAGATATCATGTGAAGGAATAAAGCTCTTCTTGCCTTAGTGGCAAATAAAGGCACCGATATGAAAGCATTAATGGGGTCATCCTTTCTCTGACATTTCTCTTTGGCTACAATTGCATACTGTAGCTTGATCAACTGATTCCCCAGTAGGTTTGAGCATTCAACCAGAACACTTGAAGCATATGCCCATGGTACGAGCACGATGGTTCCAGTCTCAAATCAGAAATACAGATTTATGAAAGACTAATGAGACTTAGTTCACAAAGCATATACTTGAATGTTTTAAAAGCAGGGAGTGATGAAAATATTGTATAAGAATGGAGGAAATACGACCATACAGTATTATGAAATACAAAAAAAACTACATTCGAGTATCAAGAATTTGAAAGGAAAAAATCAAACAAAATGTTTCCCGAGCACAATACAGTACAGTGGTCAGTCGGTTAACGAACACAATTCATTCTACAGAGTCGTTCGTTAACCGAATCCATTATTTCAATGGGATATTGGGTAATTGGTTCCAACTCACAGAAAAGTATATGTACAAAGTACTGTATACCGGTAATAGAATTAACAAAACATTAAATATAAACTAAGTACAGTACTGTACTGTACTGTACTGTACAGTACTGTATACTGTACAATAATAAATAAAAAACAATAGAATACTTTATTTTAACTTACTTTGAGGGGTGTATGTTGTATTACCGGCAGCTTTGATTACATATCAAACAGCTGATTGTAGAGGCAGTCGATGATGACATGCCATATTCTTTACAGAGTACATTGGTTCTAATGCCTTCTTCATGTTTCATAATAATTTCTACACTGCATATTATCAATATGTTAACTAAATTTCAGAATGACCAATAATTTTAATGTAAAAATGCAAAAATATTCAAGAGACCAACAAAATCAATGTTCACTCCACTGTAAACAAAGTTAAACTGAGAAGCGTTGTTGGGTGATTCAATCAGCTGATGGGCACACAAAAACTGTTCCCTGTACTGTAGTATATATTATCAATATGTTAACTAAATTTCAGAATGCCCAATAATTTTAATATACAAAATGCAGAAATATTCAAGATACCAACTTTTTTTTATATTTACTTCACTGGAAACGAATGTAAACATAGAACCAATTACAGTACTGTATTGGTGGACTAGCCGATCAGCTGATGCGGACAACAAAACGTGTTTGTTGTAAGGATTTCGTCAAAGTTTTGTTCGTTAATCGAACTGAAAATCCTAATGGGAGCTAATTCGTTAACCGAAATTTCGTTAATCGAACCATTCGTTAACCGAGGGACCACTGTATTTTCAAATTAAAAATCCCCTCCAAATCTCAATAACTGACCTAGTCAGCTTCAATGTGGAAACAAGCTTGATCTTAAATTAAGTAATCTGGGCACCAACAAGTATCACCAAAAAAGCAATGTGGATTCTAATCAGGTGTGCTATCCTTATGTCTCAAAATAAATGTAAAAGTGCTGGTACTGTACTGAGTGCTGTAGGGTAAAAAGAAAACAAAGTGATTAGGATTAAAGAAAATGCAGAAATTCTATAAAAAAAAAAAAAAATAAAAAATAAATAAATAAATAAATAAAAAAAATAGAAAAAAAAAAAAAAGGGTCAGTCAATAAGTCAAACTCCCTGACTAATATGGTGTAGGAACCACAACAATTTATGACAAAGCAGTAATGTGATAAATAACTTCTGTTTTATGGGGATAGTGATTCAGATAAGGCCATATTGAAAAAGAAAAAACCTCTGTGAACCTAAATCAGTGAGTGTGTATAAACTATTAATGAATGTGGTCATTCAAACAGAAGTCACCAAGCTCATTTTGCCTCCGAGATGATAATGGCTCCATACAATACCAGCTGACTCGACTCTCCACTTCTTCAACCTACCTGTTCATCTTTCAACACTACAGCTCCACGTCTATTAGCATAATTGAATAAAGACTAAGAAAGCGGGTATCTTTGATTTCATCAGGGAGTTGTTACCCTGCCTTGCCAGCTGATCCCACCCTGTGGGTTGGCACTTGGAAGAATATCCACCCACCCATAAAACTTTGCTTCAACATACCTGATGGCAACAGGGTAACCAGAATTGTGCCCATCCCCTGATCTCTGCTGCATTTTCTAGGCCAGTGCCTTGAGTTTCTGATGTTAAGCAGAGGAAAATCCTGCTAAGGTTTTACCCATTAGTTGCCGTCACCTAACCTAACCCAATCCACGCAAGAGTGGAAAATGGATATAAAATGATGATGATGATAGTGTTGCATTTTGATATCCATATAAAAATTAAGGATAAATTGGACTACCTGAGTGCTTGGTACACTGGTAGTACATAGATGGAATGGTGACTGGCCCACATTGTTTACATGGCTACCACTCATTGGATGAACATATTACAGCACTTGTAGATTACTTAAGAGAGAAAACACTGAAAATTAACATTGTGCTCTGCAGCAATATACATCTGTATCTACAAGAAATTAGTTTATTAAAGAACTACCACCTGTAGTGAAATAATGAAACCAGCGATGAAATATGAGTGGTTGAAAACATCATGCAGCTGGCAGTATTCCCACTGCTTACTTGAGTATATGATGCAAGTGCACTTTATAATGTAACTTTCAATGTTCTATGAATCGGTAAATAAAATTCAATGCAATTTTATTTTACAACTTTGTTAAATATGTACAGTATATTTCCATTTATTGTAAGTATACTGATATTTGTAGTGGTGTTGAATTGTTCATCCCACACCAGTGACCGATTATGGGCCAAAACTTTGTCAAAATAAAAATAGATGAATTGCAGTAAATATATATATACCGTATATACTCGTCTATAACACCCCCTCGTGTATAGGTCGACCCTGATTTTTTGACCAAGAAATCGTTAATTTATGATATTCCTCGTTTATAGGTCGACCCAAGTTTTTGAGGGTAATGGAACAACAAAACCTTCAGTAAAAACACTACGTCCTATAAACTGAGGCTCGCCATGCCCGAAACACCGAGTGCCGAAGGCAAATTGTTTACCATTTATTATTACGACACGACACTTTACACCACTTTACACTGAAACGAGGGTAGTTTCAACAAAATTATTGTATATTTCCATTCAAGTATTTATTCAAGTCAATTAGGAGGGAATATTATTGTAATACAACAGTTTCTTAACTAAACCATTCAAAAAGCGATTACGGTAACATCTTTTGAACGAAAGAAAGTGAAAGTCATTGTTTTCGTCACGATTTGATCCCACTTTCCACTGTAATACGTATGTAATTTCAGCAAAAATATTACATTTCCGTGAATGCATTATATCAAGCACAATATGAATAGAATATCATTGTAATATAACAGAATTTTAACCGAAAACTATTAAAAAAACGAGCAACAACTCAAGAACATCGGAAGCTTAGGTAAAGTCTTTTGTTTTCGTCATGTATTTTATCCTATTTTACATTGAAATACATCACGTTTCAGCAAAACTACTATTTATTTCCGAGAATATATTCATTCAGGCGCAGTTTAGGTAAAATATACAGTGTGATGTAACAGTTTTTAACTGTAAACGATTCGAAAAACACGTACCCTCTAGCCCTGTTCAAGGAGAGGACTGGGAGAAGCTGTTTGGTGCTGCAGACGATGACAAGGAAAATGATTTTGATGGATTTTAATGAAAATATTCCGAAATATGGTATCGTAGTATTTATTCAAGTCAATTAGGATAGAATATTATTGTAATACAACAGTTTTTTAACTGAAAACTATTCGAAAAGCGATTATGGTAACATCTTTTGAACGAACGAAAGCGAAAGTCATTGTTTTCGTCACGATTTTATCCCACTTTCCACTAATACGTACGTCATTTCAGCAAAAATATTACATTTCCGTGAATGCATTATATCAAGCACAGTATGAATAGAATACCATTGTAATATAACAATATTTTAACCAAAAACTATTAAAAAAACGAGTAACTTCTCTTGAACATCGGAAGGTTAGGTAAAATCTTTTGTTTTCGTCATGTATTTTATCCTATTTTACATTAAAATACATCACGCTTCAGCAAAACTACTATTTATTTCCGAGAATATATTCATTTAGGCGCAGTTTAGGTAAAATATACGTGTGATGTAACAGTTTTTTTACTGAAAACGATTCGAAAAACACGTGTACCGTCTAGCTGATACTCAACAGCTGGTGGTGCGTGATGCGTCGTTGTAAACAATAGGAGGTTGAAGTAGATTACCGGGTATTATATTAAGTGTGAAATATCGAAAAGGTTTTTATTACCGGTATTTTTTGTAGATCAATGAGAACTGTGATACCGTATATGATATGATAAGTTAGCCTGTGCTAAGAACTTCAACATAGACTTCTGAAAACACGTCGTAAGGTAATTTAGCCTATTGTAAGATGGTGAGCTTCATCTGCTGAAGGAACTGCACAGCTTCTCATTACTAATTGGTACATATTTTACGTTTCCAATGTTTACTGGCAGTAAATGGTAAATATTTTTCATGTCTGAAGCTAAAAGTTGCTCCTCGCCCTTCCCATCATGCACGGGTTCAACCTAACAAAACTATTACGCATGTATAGGACGACCCCCAATTTTTTGCCAAAAAATTTGGTCTTAAAAACTCGAACTATACACGAGTATATACGGTATATGGGTTCCTAGAAGAGATACAGTATATGTATTAAATTTACAAAATTAGCTAATTTCCAAAAGCCCCTTGGTCCCAAGCATTTTGGATTCCTGACACTCAAAAGTACTGTACTGTTAATAATGTACTGTACTACTGTATATGCTTGTTTCTGACATGATGTAAGGAATTTGAAAATTTGCATCAATGACAGAATCCTACGGTGAGAATGTAACCAAAGAAAAACTAATGTTGGGACATGGTCAGTCCTTCAGTGCTTTCATAATGACTGACCGAGCCAAACAAACACAACCTAGAATAAGTTGATTACAAGAGAAACATCATATAATTTTGAAGAAATAAATGAAAAGGTATTATGTATGATACATGACATAAACATGAGAATAATGAATATGATTAAGTAAGTTTCATGTATACAGCAGGAAGACTTGAGACATCTTTTGTAATTTAGGGAAGTTAGTAGACACATATGTCTACAACATAATTTCAATACTTATTAATAAATCAATACACTGTAAAAACATGGTAAATGCAGTGTATATTTAGATACAATTTAGCAAAGAAATGCAACTCTTAATGTCAGTTAATAATATTTACTGCCTCAGAGAACCTGATAATTGTAAGGCTATTGGTTAGATTGGCTCTATGAATAATGTATGTATCCACTCTACAATGAACAAAATTATGAATATATAAGAGAGAGAGGCATCATTTGATGCAGTCAAGCATACAATTGTTTTAAATAAATCTCTATCATTATATTTTGTGAAAACTTTAACAGTATTTGAATTTAATTTTTGGTATTTTTTAAGCTAACCCTTTATTGTAGTAGAGGGTAATACAATAATTTACTTTCACAAAAATATAAACCTAAAAATTTAAACCATTTTATTAAAAAAGTCCATTGTATATCAACATGATATATATTAAATAGTAATACCATCTACACCATTTTAATAGCAAAACAGACACTCCCCTGCTAAACCTGTATGAAATTCAACTTTGTTTACCCAGCTCAAATTTCTTGAATATTTCTGAAGCGGTGAAGATGAAAGAATCAATAATGCCAGCAACAGTGAAGGTTCCACCAATGATAGCACACACCTGTAAGACCATGCAAATAATTTCATCAGAGATTTCAATACATTATAAGAATAAGAAGTCAGTGACTTAAAATTATATTAAAAATATAATTTCTAGGGGGCAAAATTTTTTTAATAAAATAAAATCTGTATATTTTTCTTGTTCACGGATTCAAACATCATAGACTGCATTTTAATCACATACGAGTGTTTTGTTAAATTTAGCTGTTACGCATGCAACTACTATAACCATGAATATTCACATGACTATCAATTATAAAATACTGTCTGACCCCAAGAAGAGTACTGTATATGCAGCAAAGAAACTCCCCTAGTTATGGATGGGTTCTGTTCCTGGAGGCTATCCATAACCAGAATTATCCATAGGTACTTATTGAAAACATGTAGTACATGCAATGTAGTGTACAGTACAGTATATACTGCACAATAACAATACCTACATACTTTTTATTAACATTTAAAAAGCAGCAATAGATGCATAGGATAGAAAAATAAGTACTGTACACTAAATACCATTAACTTCCGATTTGCTGATCCACACTGTAAGTAAGTTTTCCATCTCACAAATAACATGTGGGTGTTGCTTTGTTACCACAGTAGATTTTAAAGGCAATAGGCCTTTCACAAGTTCCTTTATATGAGCCCTATCCTTCACAAACATGTGTATGGTTGAGGTAGTGAGACAGAGTTCACATGAGAGCATGGCGATAGTTTTTCCTCCTTCATACTGTTTAATTACTTTCATTTTCTGCTCTAGATCTACTACTTTACATTTACGAGCAGGTCCTGCACTCTCAATATCACGTGGGTACTTTTCAGTCATTGTGCAACACAATTAAGGGCAATCTAAGAAAGAAAATTCCAAGATGATGTGCACTGTAGCCCAGCTCCCTTACACCAACTATATGGGTCTCTTCCGCACTACTTGACATCTGTAACAACAGATACTTGTCCACAACTTGAAAATGAACTTCCATAAAGTAAAAAATCCGTAACCAAGAGTGTCCGTACTGTATTATATTAAAGGCATGTAAAATGATAGTCTTACATGACAACAGTGTTCATGAACCACACTAAAATGACATATAAAAAAGAAAACTATTGACGTATGTATTAATTTTACAAAAAGTAAACTTTGTTTGAAATAAAATTAAAATGATACTCATTTGATAAAAAAGTCTAAAATCAGTTCTTAATTCAATAATTATCTAAAGAACTACTTGGTAGTATCAATAAATTACACAAATTTTTAGCTATAATGACATAGATCAATATTTAAAACCTTAGTTGATAGTCCTTCTTCCCTTTCTCTTTGCCACAATGTTGCTTCACCCTCTCTTTTACAGTTATTTTAACGGGCAATGTTCGGTGGATTTGGCATCCTGTGTATTGCCCACTGTGTCCACAGTTTGTGTGTGGATGTCGGTCACACTAGAATAACCCATTATAGTATATCTTTCCTTCCTCACACAGCCAAACTGTGGAATGCTCTGCCTTCTGTGTTTCCGTACTCTTACAATCTGTCTCACTTTAAAATACAAGTTCTTCTGGCATCTTCGTGGTGTAGCTTAATATACTGTACTGTAGACTATTTCTCTTCTATTTTTAATTTATTTTTATTCCTCCCCCTTCCCCCAAGGCCCCTTTGTGGGTCACTGACCTGTGCCCGGGTGGGCTGTTCCCCATAAAAAAGAAGGTAGTAGGCAGCTACCAAACAGGGAGGTACTACCGCCTGGGAAGATATTGGAAGCATAATGTGTTGTCTAATGGTAGACCCTGCTGCCATATGGCATTACAAAAATTGTGACCAAGTCCCAGGTTGCTTATCTGACTTTCTGCCTCATTTACACACAATTGCAGGGTTTCAATTGTTTCTCTTACTGTGACAACACAACATACATATATTGTTTCTCACTCTTGAAATATTTTTTTCGTTTTTGTATTTATTTATGGCAATTATTATTATTTTTATTTTTTTTTGTAATTTTTATTGATTTTTATTATTAATTATAATAATAATAACAATTATTATTTTTATTATTACCGGTATTATATTTTCACCCCCCAGGCCCTGATGTGGGTCAGTGAACTGTGCCCGGGTGGGCTAATCCCCGAAAAAAAAAAAAAAAATTATATATATTTATATACAGTATTACCCCGCTTTACGCGGTTTCGCTTTACGCGGTTTCACTTAACGCGATTTCTCATATACGCGGTGCCTCGCCAGAACCGAACTTTCACTTAACGCGGTTCATCTACTCATATACGCGGGAAGCGGCGCGGGCACGATGCACACAAGGTCACCCAGTCATCAAAACATTACCGAGTTCTTCACCCGCCACAGCCGGCCCAAGTCAGTGATAGTGATAATTATAGTGAGGATATGGACTTATATGGACTTTGAGGGGTTTGACAAAGAGGCCCTGCAAGCCTCTGTGGTGGATAGTGATACAATTGATACAAGTGATACAGGTGAGGGCCAATAATCTGCCCTCTGCCCAGCCATCTTTTCTACTAATGTAAGTGTTAAAAAACCTAATATTATTGATATTTCTCTTAATTATTAATTGTGTGTGCATACCATCATAAAGTTAAGATAATATTTTTACTACAACATAGTTGTGTGTCGTCAAAAAGTGGAGTTTGGGGGTCGGGCCAGTCTCTATTGGAATTAATCTCATATGTTCTGTTGTTCACTTAACGCGGTACCCTGTGGGTTCAATTGACCGCGTAAAGCGGGGTACAACTGTATATATATACAGTGACCCCTCGTTTAACGAACGCCTCGGTTAACGAAATTTCGGTTAACGAACTGCCTTCCATAAGGATGTTCAATTCAGTTAACGAACAAAAATTCGGTTAACGAATTTCTTACGAACTGACCTCAACATGTTTTCGCTTGCACTGACCGGGCAACCAGCTTTAGTATCAGTCCGCCAATACATTAATCGGTTCTAAGGCTTAAATTCCTTACTATTTTAGTAAATATCAAGAAGTTTATACAATTCAATAATTTTAAAAGTTTAATATTCAATTTTTTAGTCATTTTAACAATTATTGAACATAATTGAAGGTAAAGTGACTAGTTTAATGCGCGGCATCCAGCCTCTTAACACAGCAAACAGGCGTTAGTCTCTCTCTGTTTTCAGTGGAGGTAACATCTTGCTTGAGACTCTCTTCAACTAAATGCTTTTTTACTGTGTTTCCAAGCAAATTATTGGTCATTTTGAAATATATTTTACATATTGACAATATATAATGCGGTGCAGTGTTGATTTAAAGAAAATAATCTTGCAATACACCAAGAGAACTAAAATTTTATGGGTGAAATGGTGCCATGGGGTGACTTCTCTTCCACCCCAATGCCATCTCTTCTTCCTTCTCCTCCACCCCCATTTTAATTTCCATCATCATCATCATCATCATACAGGAGCCTTCTACATACACACCTCAAAGTAAGTGAACTTTTCTACCATTTTTGTTGAATTTAGGCAATTTTCGGTGAGCTGGAACCAATTACCCAAAAACCCATTGAAACAATGGTTTCGGTTAACGAACTTTTCGGTTAACGAACGACCTTCTGGAATGGATTGAGTTCGTTAACCAAGGGGGTCACTGTATATATATATATATATATATATATATATATATATATATATATATATATATATATATATATATATAATATATATATATATATATATATTTTACTGTGATTATTTTGCAATAGCCAAACGTCATCAATATTACTGTACATATCATAACATTATAATGTAAGAAATAAGAATTTCAACACAATGTGACACATCATTACTTTTAATCAAATTAGTTCTAAGTCATGTACATCTTATATATGGGATTAATGAAAGAAATACAATTAACTTGAAGCATTATCAATTTTGCAAGCACATAAAGTACAGCAAACTGTGTGAATTTCAAAATAACTTCTTCCTACTTTTTTCATGGAAAATTTGTCAATGATACTGTTTGTGTCAAGGGATTGTAGGAGGCCAGATTCAATGGATGATAATGAAAGTGAGTTTAATCTGATTTGTCCCATGGTAGACCTCAGGTGATTTTTCACCCTAGATAGAGTTGAGAAAGACCTCTCACCTTCACAATTTATTTAATCTTATTTTCTTCAATTTATTATAGGTCTTAGTCCGTGGCCCACCTGAGAACCACCCCATGGCCCACCAGTTGAAGACCACTGCGGGCCTATACTTATTGTACAGGGGCCCTTACGGTTGTGAATATATTATATAATGAAATACTCGGTGTACATATGAAACAAGGTTATACGCTGGCACGCTGCGAGACAAATTAGTTTCAGTGGGCCCCCAGATACCGGTGGGCCCTAGGCCAATGGCCTACTTGGCCTATTGGTAAATCCGGCCCTGGCTGTATAATTGATGTAGTGTTGGGAGGCAAAAACAACACTTTGACAAAGTCAAATCAAGCCTCCAGAGTGCTGGCAAGTTCAGGGTCATGACCAGGGATATTATCCATAATGAGAAGAGCCTTTAAAGGGAGTTTATTGGTGGTTATGTAGCTCTTCACAGAAGGGCAAAACACCTCAACAGCCCATTCATTAAAGAGCTGTCTTGTCACCCATGCCTTACGGAGGGACTTCCAATAAACTCAAAGCTGTCCTGTTACCACTTTTTGTTGCTTGAACACCCTGGGGTTCTCAGAGGTAGACAAGCATAGGCTTCAGTCGGAAATCCCGTGAAACATTGGCACCAAGCAATAGAGTGAGACGGTCCTTCATGGGTTTATGCCCAGGTAAAGAGGCTTCATCTCTGGTGATGAATGTCCTTTTGGGCATCTTTTTCCAGAACAGCCCAGTTTCGTCCACATTAAACACTTGCTGTGGAAGATAATTTTCTTCCTCCACCGGTTCCTTAAAGTCCACTACAAATTTTGCTGCTCCTTCTTTATCTGCACTGGCAGCCTCACCATGCCTAATAACACTGAAAATGTCAATTCTTTTCTTAAATTTTTCGAACCAACCCTTGCTGGCCCTAAACTCTTCAAACTCTGTGCCATTAGAATCAGGTTGCTCTTCCTTCAAATGTTCGTAAATTTCCCTGGCTCTTTCACAAATAAATTCTGTAGAAATTGAATCTCCTTTCATTAGTTTTTCCTTAATCCAAATGAGAAGTAACCTCTGTTTCTGCAATTAAGGATCTACCTTTAAACACTGGTAGATTTGTCTCTCACTTTCACTTCCTTGAACTTGTCTTTCTGTGCAAGAATTGTCGACACAGTTGATGCCGACATGCCATAGTCTTTACTAAGTCACATTTGTTCTCTTGCCTTGTTCAAGTTTCTTTATTATTTCCTGTTTTACCTGGATTGAAATCGCCTTTCTAGATTTCTTTGGACCCATGCTGGATTCAATTTCAACACTAAAATTTTAAGTTTAATTGCTGTAAATAAAGATTATTATATTTAAATCAACACTGCACTGCGCTATATATTATCAAAATGTTAAATAAATTTCAGAATGACCAATAATTGTACTGTAAAAACGTAAAAATAGTTTATGTTCCAGAGAGCCACAAGCAAGATGTTACCTCCACTGACCAGAAATACAAACTGACACCTTTGTGGGTGAGTCAAGTGGCTGATTGGCGCACCAAAAACTAGTTTCCTGTACTCCAATTATGTTAAATAAGTGTTAAAATGACTAAAAATTTTAATATAAAACTTGGAAAATTATTGAATAGTACAACCTTCACGATATTTACTCAAATGGGAACGAATTTAAGCCCTAGAACCGATTACTGTATAGGCGGACTAATATTCCAGCTGGTGAGCAAGCGAAAACATGTTGACATGATTTCGTAAGAATTTCGTAAACCAAATTTTTGTTCATTAACCGAAATGAAGATTTTCATGGAAGGTAATTCGTTAACCGAAATTTCGTTAACCGAGGCGTTCGTTGGATATTTTGTTGAAGCTGGGCATTTATGCCTCATACAAAGAAACAGTTCTGTTTGAAGCCTCGGCCGTCATGCAACAGTCTCCAGAAGTTATAGAAGGAGGTTTATCACAGTTTGTATTAAACAACGCTGATTTTGACGTGCGAACTATTGATAGTTATAACATGTTCCACTGTATGGGAGGTATACAATGCATTACCCCTTCAAAATCCATGCCAAGAATTGAGGCAATACAAAGGCAAGTCTGTTCCTTCAAAGGAAGCTCTTGCTTCTATGAACCAAATTCCAATACAGGTTTTTCACAAGAGAGGCAATTCAGGATCAAAAAATGTCATTGTCAAGGACCTTAACACCATGAGACCACTGTCAGAGAAAACAGTGATGCTGTCTACAAGTGACATTTTGTGGATATGTGGTCAATGGTTGCATATTCCAAATCTTCCTGGTTGGAGCAGATTTATGGAAGTAATCACTCGATCTTTTCCTTATGACACATCAATAGAAATTTTTTTACCATTTGCCAATTTGCCTGCCAGTGGTGCAATATACACAGTCCTACAGTTGGGATATCAATCAAAACAGTTGCTTTGTTACTTTCTACCAGCCTTTATATGCTAAAGCTCAGGAGATAGTATCTTCTAGTGTGGCCAGTAATGAAGATTTTTATTTTTGTCGTTAAGTATTAATCCTACACAAAAGCTGAATATACCAAAAAGTGCAGAATTTTATGCTCTTTAATTTTGATATCGAGTGTCATCTCTCAAAATCAATAGTTAATGAGTAAAACATGAGAAACTACGAACGGCTGCCATTTTTTCAAGATACAGTAGAAGTTCAAAAATCCGGAATGCTTGGGGATTGGGTCGGTCCGGATTTTCGGATTTTCCAGATTCTCAGGCAGTACTTTTAAAATTAAAATTTAAGGAAGAATAAAGAAGAGATGAACAGGTACATTTTGATAGTTTATTCATTAGCAAATATAGCATGCTTCATTTATCAAAACGAGCAGTTTTAAAGAAAAAGCTGTGAATTCTAGAATTTTACTCTTTGCCTCTTTTATATCATAAATTGTACTTTCCAATGTCGTATGTTTCCATTAGAACAATATTATTCACACCACCTTCTATTTTCTTAATTATTTCAAGTTTGTCACTCAATTTCAATGTGTTCTTCTTTCTCTTCACACAACGAAGTTTATCTACTTTAAGAGCCATTATTATGGGCTTGTACAGTACTCTGTAAATGGAAAGAGTAGGACTCAAAATTACATGCAGTGTCACAGTTTGATAGCTCGTTTTAAAGTGGCGACCGCGTTGTCACTGTGCAGCTGTGGCGCTCATGCATGCGCTTATACACACAAAAGCCAGCTAAATTAAAAAAAAAGAAAAAAAAAAAAGGGGAGTTTTCAAAAAGTCCAGATTCTCGGGTGGTCCGGATTTCTGGCATCCGGATTTTTGGACTTTTACTGTAGAGACAAAAGCTTACCTCAGATCGGTCAGGATGTCTGGTGTGTTGCTTAGAAACGTATTCTTACTATTTCTACCAAGTATCATTTCATTACGAATTTGTTCAACTTTCTTTCCTAATTTCCCCAGACTATATAGTTATACACCATCATCAGTGTTTTGTTTGGTTTTCACACTGTAAACAATGTACCCTAAGATATCTAAACATTTTATCCCACAATATCTCTGAGTTACATTGCCATCATGGGTCCAATGTGTGTAAAGTGCAAAGAATGAGCCTGAGCATAAGAGGAAATAAAACAAAAACAAACTAGAACATTTAGAGTTAGTTACAAGTTTCATAAAGAGCTATGAGTGGTGAGAATACAGCGAGCACTGTATGCATGTTGGGTCTGCCTTCTACCATTGTTTGTTCCCTGCTTAAAATGCAAGGCAAAACTGAACAGAGACCTAAATTGGCTACCAAACTTCCGGCAACAAAAATTACGAAGCAGAGTATTAGGTAATGTACAGTACATTCAACCAGGTATTATATAATTACCAACTTATTTTTTTTTTTATATCATAGGGTACAGTGGCAATGATTTAGAACATAATCCCCTTTATCACATTATTTCTGATAACAGATAATTCTCCCTCTTACATCCCATATATATTTACTGTATGTGACCCCCCCAAAAGAACTTTGCACAACCTAGAGGTTGATTACAAGCATAATGCAACTACTGTATACTGTAGTTTTACTGATGCACCGAGGCCTTTCATTACTTTTGCTAGTATGAACTTTCATCATTATTATCTTCTACTGAACATGCTTCATTCTCAAGATGAAAATCACATTTAATGTTTTTTAGTAAGCAAACACTTTTCCACCTACTGCTGAAAAAATGTGAACACATTTACTGAGGTCTAAGGAGTAAATAAATTTTTACTACAAATGCCTAGACAAATTAAATTTTCCACCAGGATGTCATACCAAAGCCTTGAGAATAAAATAAAGCTCTAGTATGGCAAACTAAAGTTTCAATGAAAATTTAGTAAATCACAATACTGTATCACAAGTAGCATACCTTACCGCTCCCAAACAGCCAATATTTTTCATCTGCAACAAAGATATATATAAAGACTCACAGTGGTGACAAAAGAGTAGAATGGTGGTCTTTTGGCATGATACTTGACTGTGATGGGCGTAAGGTCATATCTGAACCATACTGCTGGCACTACTCGACCTCCATGGCTGAATGACACATAGCTCTACAAAAGGAAACAAATGCACATTGAGAATTTGTTTTATTATTACAGAAAAGTAATACTGTACAGTATAAAATAATCTACCCATTTATTGATGAAACAATACCCAGTACAGATGGTTTTAGTAGCCAACACTAAGCTTGCTCCTACCCAGAATAGTAAGGACTCGAGTGAGCTAGTACTGTGTTGAGTGTAATGTAGGAATGATGGGATGAGAGTGAAGAGGTAAAAGTGCGAAGAAATGGGTTTGAGAAGTGAGTGAGTGAGTGTGTGCATGTGTGTGTGTGGGAGGGGGGGGGGGGAGGGCAATACTGTGTAGTATGGAGACTTGCAACCTGTCCAGGAATTCCACAATTAACACAAATGATACATTTTTAATAAGTATGATGCCAGTTGAAAATGTGTAAAGTAAACTTAATACCATACTGTACTATCAAAGTTAAAAAAAATTAATTTCAGAAGCCCTTAAAGCTTCAGTATCCACAGTTTAATTTTTTTTTAGCAAGTTTTGAGCATGAGTTTTCTATAATGTAGTTGTGTTTATTTCCACCGTCCACAAAACATGTCTGAAACTAATGAGTCCCCCATCCGAGATGTCCGTTTTCTCACCGCCTCAGTATGCCCGAGTCCTCCGCCTTTTCTCGAGTAGTACCGAGACTGTAATATCTCTCCGTATTTCATGTCATCTTATGAGATTTAAATTTACGAATGAATGTGTAAGTATAACATTAAGGTAGATATGTCTGCTTATAGATGAAATATTCAAGATCCATTGTGAGTGATGTTGAAGGCTTCAACTGTATTTACCTTGAGTAAAATTGTCATTAAGTTCTTGTGTTAGAATTTGCAGTAAAGACGTGATTCGTATTCCTGCCCGGGAAGGCAGACCCAGTTGACAGTTGCCACTAAAGTGAGCTCATTTTGAATTGAATTGAAATGAATTGTAACAGTTTATTTAGCCAGAAAAATACAGATACAGAGTGGATAATAATAACAATATTAACATGGCTGAGCCAGTTGAGAACCTGAGCTCTCTTTGAGGCACCTGATATATACTATACATTTATCTCAAGGAAGTACAGTCAACCCTCGCTTTACGCGGTCCCACTTTACGCGTTTCCACGTTTACGCGGTACCCTGCCGAACACGGAATGCTCACTTTCCGCGGTGTGTGTACCCTTTTACGCAGCGAGCGGCACGAGCAGAGTGCGCACAAGGTCGCCCAGTCATCAAAACATTACCGAGTTCTTCACCCGCCACCCACCACAGCCGGCCCAAGTCAGTGATAGTGAGGATATGGACTTATATGGACTTTGAGGGGTTTGACAAAGAGACCCTGCAAGCCTCTGTGGTGGATAGTGATACAATTGATACAAGTGATACAGGTGAGGGCCAATAATCTGCCCTCTGCCTCGGAACCAACCCCCCATCCCTGGGTGCCCAGCCATCTTTTCTACGAATGTAAGTGTTAAAAAACCTAATATTATTGATATTTCTCTTAATTATTAATTTGTGTGCATACCATCATAAAATTAAGAAGTTATTTTTACTACAACGTAGGTATTGTGTCTGAAAAAGTGGAGTTTGGGGGTCGGCCCGATCTCTATTTCAATTAATCCCATATGTTATGTTGTTCACTATACGTGTTTCTCACTTTACGTGGGCCGCCGTGGGTTCAATTGACCGCGTAAAGTGAGGGTTCACTGTATTATGTAATATTTAGTATCATCTGGAATAGTACAATAGCCTGGTAGTAATAAGTACATCTCATAATGTTACCACAGTTATCACTTCAATATTTATTTATTTTATTATTTATTATTTTTATTTTTTTTTTTTTTTTATTTTATTATTATTTTTTTTATTATTGTTTTTTTTTTATTTATTTATACATACATATACACATACCTATACATATATACACATACATACATACATATACATATATATATTTCATTAGCCCAATAAAGCACGCGGACTTCTACATACAATCAACACCTCAACCCGCCAGGATTCGAACCCACGGCCCACAAGCCTATGACTGTGACCGGGGAACGCTAACCGCTGGACCACCAGGATGCTAAAAGCAGTCCTAGACTTTGTTATATTTCACACAAAGCCTGTTCAACGAGCTTATGGCGCCGTGAACCTCTAATGGGGACCACCCACACCACTTAGGTGGTCAGAGTAACGTTTTACCAAATCCAGCTTCGAAACACGAGGATCCATATATATTTCATTAGCCCAATAAAGCACGCGGACTTCTACATACAATCAACACCTCAACCCGCCAGGATTGGAACCCACGGCCCACAAGCCTATGACTGTGACCGGGGAATGCTAACCGCTGGACCACCAGGATGCTAAAAGCAGTCCTAGACTTTGTTATATTTCACACAAAGCCTGTTCAACGAGCTTATGGCGCCGTGAACCTCTAATGGGGACCACCCACACCACTTAGGTGGTCAGAGTAACGTTTTACCAAATCCGGCTTCGAAACACGAGGATCCATATATATTTCATTAGCCCAATAAAGCACGCGGACTTCTACATACAATCAACACCTCAACCCGCCAGGACTGCTTTTAGCATCCTGGTGGTCCAGCGGTTAGCGTTCCCCGGTCACAGTCATAGGCTTGTGGGCCGTGGGTTCGAATCCTGGCGGGTTGAGGTGTTGATTGTATGTAGAAGTCCGCGTGCTTTATTGGGCTAATGAAATATATATGGATCCTCGTGTTTCGAAGCCGGATTTGGTAAAACGTTACTCTGACCACCTAAGTGGTGTGGGTGGTCCCCATTAGAGGTTCACGGCGCCATAAGCTCGTTGAACAGGCTTTGTGTGAAATATAACAAAGTCTAGGACTGCTTTTAGCATCCTGGTGGTCCAGCGGTTAGCGTTCCCCGGTCACAGTCATAGGCTTGTGGGCCGTGGGTTCGAATCCTGGCGGGTTGAGGTGTTGATTGTATGTAGAAGTCCGCGTGCTTTATTGGGCTAATGAAATATATATGGATCCTCGTGTTTCGAAGCCGGATTTGGTAAAACGTTACTCTGACCACCTAAGTGGTGTGGGTGGTCCCCATTAGAGGTTCACGGCGCCATAAGCTCGTTGAACAGGCTTTGTGTGAAATATAACAAAGTCTAGGACTGCTTTTAGCATCCTGGTGGTCCAGCGGTTAGCGTTCCCCGGTCACAGTCATAGGCTTGTGGGCCGTGGGTTCCAATCCTGGCGGGTTGAGGTGTTGATTGTATGTAGAAGTCCGCGTGCTTTATTGGGCTAATGAAATATATATGGATCCTCGTGTTTCGAAGCCGGATTTGGTAAAACGTTACTCTGACCACCTAAGTGGTGTGGGTGGTCCCCATTAGAGGTTCACGGTGCCATAAGCTCGTTGAACAGGCTTTGTGTGAAATATAACAAAGTCTAGGACTGCTTTTAGCATCCTGGTGGTCCAGCGGTTAGCGTTCCCCGGTCACAGTCATAGGCTTGTGGGCCGTGGGTTCGAATCCTGGCGGGTTGAGGTGTTGATTGTATGTAGAAGTCCGCGTGCTTTATTGGGCTAATGAAATATATATGGATCCTCGTGTTTCGAAGCCGAATTTGGTAAAACGTTACTCTGACCACCTAAGTGGTGTGGGTGGTCCCCATTAGAGGTTCACGGCGCCATAAGCTCGTTGAACAGGCTTTGTGTGAAATATAACAAAGTCTAGGACTGCTTTTAGCATCCTGGTGGTCCAGCGGTTAGCATTCCCCGGTCACAATCATAGGCTTGTGGGCCGTGGGTTCCAATCCTGGCGGGTTGAGGTGTTGATTGTATGTAGAAGTCCGCGTGCTTTATTGGGCTAATGAAATATATATGGATCCTCGTGTTTCGAAGCCGGATTTGGTAAAACGTTACTCTGACCACCTAAGTGGTGTGGGTGGTCCCCATTAGAGGTTCACGGTGCCATAAGCTCGTTGAACAGGCTTTGTGTGAAATATAACAAAGTCTAGGACTGCTTTTAGCATCCTGGTGGTCCAGCGGTTAGCGTTCCCCGGTCACAGTCATAGGCTTGTGGGCCGTGGGTTCGAATCCTGGCGGGTTGAGGTGTTGATTGTATGTAGAAGTCCGTGTGCTTTATTGGGCTAATGAAATATATATGGATCCTCGTGTTTCGAAGCCGGATTTGGTAAAACGTTACTCTGACCACCTAAGTGGTGTGGGTGGTCCCCATTAGAGGTTCACAGCGCAATAAGCTCGTTGAACAGGCTTTGTGTGAAATATAACAAAGTCTAGGACTGCTTTTAGCATCCTGGTGGTCCAGCGGTTAGCGTTCCCCGGTCACAGTCATAGGCTTGTGGGCCGTGGGTTCGAATCCTGGCGGGTTGAGGTGTTGATTGTATGTAGAAGTCCGCGTGCTTTATTGGGCTAATGAAATATATATGGATCCTCGTGTTTTGAAGCCGGATTTGGTAAAGCGTTACTCTGACCACCTAAGTGGTGTGGGTGGTCCCCATTAGAGGTTCACGGCGCCATAAGCTCGTTGAACAGGCTTTGTGTGAAATATAACCAAGTCTAGGACTGCTTTTAGCATCCTGGTGGTCCAGCGGTTAGCGTTCCCCGGTCACAGTCATAGGCTTGTGGGCCGTGGGTTCGAATCCTGGCGGGTTGAGGTGTTGATTATATATATATATATATATATGCTGATAACCACAAGGAAAGAAGAAAACACGAAGTTCCCAAGCGCTTTCGTGTAATTCACATCTTCAGGGGGTGAGTACAGACTAGAGAGAGTAATACAAATCAAGGTGTATATATACAGAGGAGGGTGAGACCAGGTCCACAATGGTCAGGTATTAGGTAATGACCCTACTAATCTTTAAATAGCACACAACGGTTGGTGGTCAGGTCAGATGGTCAAGTGACCCGCCTTCTCACCTGACCACAAATCTTCTTAATTACAAAATTGTCCAGCTTGTACATGCCGTTACTCAAATTCATGTTGAATGCTTCGGTATGTTTAATAAGACTAGATTCTATGATGTTCCTACTATCAATTGAATTACATGGTAATATTGAGGAGGCATTATCCCAGTCAATGCAATGCTTGTTATCCCTCAAATGAACAAACAGAGCATTGGATTCCTGGCCTGTCCTAACACTGTATTTGTGTTGTATAATTCTAGTTGCAAGATCTTTACCTGTCTGGCCTAAGTAAAAAATATTACATTCCTTGCAAGGAACTTTATAAATGCAACCAATTGTGTTGTTGGGGGGAGTTCTTGATTAACATTTGTTTAACAGTGCCTTGAGAATTTGCAGTCCAGAATTCATCGATGAGGAATACAAATACATATATAATATTGGCTCAAATCTTAAATACCCTAGATCTTTCATAGACAAATGCTTAAACATTACTAAGAAAACTTTTTATAGAACTGCTCCCAAGCCCACCCATGACCATAAGAATATCTTAATATTACCATTTCACAAAAATTTCTCACACATTCCTGCACAGCTAAAAACCTGGAACGTCAATGTGGCATTTAAAAACTCATGCACTGTTAAACAAATGTTAATCAAGAACTCCCCCAACAACACAATTGGTTGCATTTATAAAGTTCCTTGCAAGGAATGTAATATGTTTTACTTTGGCCAGACAGGTAAAGATCTTGCCGGAACCCAGGATGCTCACATTCCGCGGTGCGTGTACCCCTTTACGCGGAGAGCGGCTGGCGAGCCGCGCCATTTTTGGATCCAAACCTCCCGCCATCCACCATGTTCTGTAAGCGGCGCGAACATGGTGCGCACAAGGTCGTCCAGTCATCAAAACATTACCAGTTCTTCACCCGCCACCCACCACAGCCGGCCCAAGTCAGTGATAGTGATAATTATGGTGAGGATATGGACTTATATGGACTTTGGGGAGTTTGACAAAGAGGCCCTGCAAGCCTCTGTGGTGGATAGTGATACAATTGACACAGGTGAGGGCTAGTAATCTGCCCTCTGCCTCGGAACCAACCACCCATCCCCGTGTGCCCAGCCATTTTTTCCACTAATGTAAGTGTTAAAAAACCTAATATTATTGATATTTCTCTTAATTATTAATTGCGTGTGCATACCATCATAAAGTTAAGATAATATTTTTACTACAACATAGTTGTGTGTTGTCAAAAAGTGGAGTTTGGGGATCGGCCCGGACTCCATTTCAATTGATCCCATATGTTATGTTATTCACTTTACGCGGGACCCTCCGGGTTACATTAACTGCGTAAAGTGAGGGTTATATATATATATATATATATATATTTATATATATATATATATATACAGTCAACCCTCACTTAACGCGGTTAATGTAACCCACAGGGTACCGCGGAAAGTGAATAACATAACATATGGGATTAAATGAAATAGAGACCAGCTGACCCCCAAACTCCACTTTTTCCAACACAATACCTATGTTCTAGTAAAAATAACATCTTAATTTTATGATGGTACATGCACACAATAAATACTTAAGAGAAATAGAGAAATAGAGAAATAAAGTCGCCAAGTTAATGTCCATTTAAATAATGGACTCGACTCCCTCCCCCTCTTCTCACACTACACTCGCTGGCTCTTCCCTCTGAGAAATTTTTGGGGGAAAACCAGGTATAGAAATAAATAATACCTAAAACTAAAGTTAGAATAATATAATTGACATTGCTGGATTCCTTGTAAGACCAGGAATATTTTGAATATAAATGTCATATATTTTTCACAAAAGATAACATATTTACTCAGAGTAAACATTACATCTAAAATTTGTATGTCTAATGCAAAATCTATGATGTTTATATTCAAAATGATCATCAAATTGTAAGAATTCCAGCAATGTAAATTATATTCTGGCCGGATAATTTGTATGAATTTTATGAGCTAAATATAAAAATTATACTTCACCCGCGTAAAGGGGTACACCCACCGCGGAATGTGAGCATCCTGGGTTCTGGCAGGGCACCGCGGAAACATGGAAACGCGGAATGTGGGACCGTGTAAAGTGAGGGTTGACTGGATATATATCATATATATATATATATATATATATATAATATATATATATATATATATATATATATATATATACACACACACCTAGACCCCGACTTACGACTGCTTCAACTTACGACCGCCGCAGATTTTTTATTAAAAAAAAAAAAAAAAAAAAAAAAAAAAAAAAAAATTCAAATGACACGCACTTTCTATACTGAAACGTTTCCAGTTAATGTAGTCTCCATGATGTGAATTACACGAAAGCGCTAGGGAACTTCGTGTTTTCTTCTTTCCTGGTGGTTATCAGCATATACCTAGATCACGCGCACCTACAGTGATTTACTTGCATATATATATATATATATATATATATATGCAAGTAAATCACTGTAGGTGCGCGTGATCTAGGTATATGCTGATAACCACCAGGAAAGAAGAAAACACGAAGTTCCCAAGCGCTTTCGTGTAATTCACATCTTCAGGGGTGAGTACAGACTAGATAGAGTAATGCAGAACAAGATGAATATATACAGAGGAGGGTGAGACCAGGTCCACAATGGTCAGGTAATGACCCTACTAATCTTTAAATGGCACACAACGGTTGGTGGTTGGGTCAGATGGGACAGTGACCCGCCCTCTCACCTGATCACAAATCTTCTTAATTACAAAGTTGTCCAGCTTGTACAAGCCGTTACTCAAATTCATGTTGAATGCTTCGGTATGTTTAATAAGACTAGATTCTATGATGTTCCTACTATCAATTGAATTACATGGTAATATTGAGGAGGCATTATCCCAGTCAATGCAATGCTTGTTATCCCTCAAATGAACAAACAGAGCATTGGATTCCTGGCCTGTCCTGACACTGTATTTGTGTTGTTTAATTCTAGTTACAAGATCTTTACCTGTCTGGCCTAAGTAAAACATATTACATTCCTTGCAAGGAACTTTATAAATGCAACCAATTGTGTTGTTGGGGGAGTTCTTGATTAACATTTGTTTAACAGTGCATGAGTTTTTAAATGCCACATTGACGTTCCAAGATTTTAGCTGTGCCGGAATGTGTGAGAAATTTTTGTGAAATGGTAATATTAAGATATTCTTATGGTCATGGGTGGGCTTGGGATCAGTTCTATAAAAAGTTTTCTTAGTAATGTTTAAGCATTTGTCTATGAAAGATCTAGGGTATTTAAGGTTTGAGCCAATATTATATATATATTTGTATTCCTCATCGATGAATTCCGGACTGCAAATTCTCAAGGCACGTAAAAACATGCCTTGAGAATTTGCAGTCCGGAATTCATCGATGAGGAATACAAATATATATATATAATATTGGCTCAAACCTTAAATACCCTAGATCTTTCATAGACAAATGCTTAAACATTACTAAGAAAACTTTTTATAGAACTGATCCCAAGCCCACCCATGACCATAAGAATATCTTAATATTACCATTTCACAAAAATTTCTCACACATTCCAGCACAGCTAAAATCTTGGAACGTCAATGTGGCATTTAAAAACTCATGCACTGTTAAACAAATGTTAATCAAGAACTCCCCCAACAACACAATTGGTTGCATTTATAAAGTTCCTTGCAAGGAATGTAATATGTTTTACTTAGGCCAGACAGGTAAAGATCTTGTAACTAGAATTAAACAACACAAATACAGTGTCAGGACAGGCCAGGAATCCAATGCTCTGTTTGTTCATTTGAGGGATAACAAGCATTGCATTGACTGGGATAATGCCTCCTCAATATTACCATGTAATTCAATTGATAGTAGGAACATCATAGAATCTAGTCTTATTAAACATACCGAAGCATTCAACATGAATTTGAGTAACGGCTTGTACAAGCTGGACAACTTTGTAATTAAGAAGATTTGTGATCAGGTGAGAGGGCGGGTCACTGTCCCATCTGACCCAACCACCAACCGTTGTGTGCCATTTAAAGATTAGTAGGGTCATTACCTGACCATTGTGGACCTGGTCTCACCCTCCTCTGTATATATTCATCTTGTTCTGCATTACTCTATCTAGTCTGTACTCACCCCTGAAGATGTGAATTACACGAAAGCGCTTGGGAACTTCGTGTTTTCTTCTTTCCTGGTGGTTATCAGCATATATATATATATATATAATATACACACACACACAGGTGCTCCCCTACTTACGACTGCTTGGACTTACGTCCGTCGGTACTTACGACCTGCTCTGACATTACGACCGTGGCAGTCGTGACCAAAAATATTTTGGAATGACACGCGCATTTTCTATACTGAAACGTTTCTGTCCCAGGCGAGTGCGTGGCAGGCAGGCGGGCGGGCTTGGGTTGCCGCATGGGTGCACTCACTCAGTAGAGCGCCTAGTTGGTGTTTGGCTATCTTATCCTATATACTGATCGCGCTGTGAACTTTCGTTATTATCGTATATAATTGACTTTATAATGACTGGAAAGCATAAAAGTGAGAGTGCTGGTGGTACTCCAAAGAAAAGGAGACAGGCAATTACTTTTGAGATGAAAATGAAGATAATAACACAGCATGAGAATGGAAAGACTGTAGCAACAATCTCAAGTGACCTAGGTTTCTCACACTCGACCATATCCACTATTCTGAAGGACAAGGAACGTATTCGTGATATAGTGAAAGGAACAACACCAATAAAGGGAACTATAATTTCAGAGAAAAGACAAGGTCCTATTCACGGTATGGAAAAAGTATTGGTGATATGGATAGAAGACCAGATACAGAAGCGTGTACCCTTAAGCCTTCTAACCATACAGGCTAAAGCAAGAAGCCTGTTCCAAAGCCTGAAGGAGCAGGCGGGAGATGAATGTGATCAAACCTTTACAGGAAGTCATGGGTGGTTTGATAGATTTAAAAAACGCTACAGTCTACACAATGTTAAGGTGAGTGGAGAGGCAGCTAGTGCCGATGTTGGTGCTGCCGAAGCTTTTAAGGAGTTAGATGAAGTGATTGTGGAAGGGAATTATTTGCCTGAGCAAATATTCAATGTGGATGAGACTGGATTATTGTGGAAGCGCATGCCTGAGCGGACATACAGTTTCAAAGGAGTTATGAAAATGAAGTTATTTCGGATATTCGTAACAAGATAGTGGAGTTAGGTAAACAGCTGGAGTTAGAAATTGATATTGAAGATGTTGGACAGTTGGTTGAAAGTGTAGCAGAAGAGCTCAGTAACGAGGACCTTATTGAACTAGATGCACAGAAAATTGCAGAGGAAGAAGAGACAAAATGTAGAAGAAAAACCTGCACCCCTAAAAAGTTTTCAGTGAAACAAATGGCAGAGACATTTGCTACAATTAACAAAAGAATGCAAATGTTTGATGGCATGGATCAAAATTATGAGCGTTATGCCAAAGTTGACAGAATGGTCCAAGATTCACTTGCTTGCTACAGGAGATTTATAATGAAAAGAAAAAGCAAACTGTGCAGTCTAAATTGGACATCTATTTTAAGAAGTCCCCCAGTGCTGTCTCCTGACGCCCCACCAGTGCTGCCTCTTCACTCCCTCAAGATGATCCAATACCTTCAACCAGCAAGTTTCCACAGCACATAAACCTGTCTGAAGAAAGCAACATTGATGACCCACCCAGCCCTGTCTCCTCCTCTGCTTCATCCAATTAATATAGTCTCCATGTATCCTGTAAATAGAAAATTATGGGGGCCCCGTGTGCATTCAGCTGACTACATTTAAGGTAAGTGCTCAGTCACACTGTATCCATTCCTCATTATTTATTACTTTTACTGTACTGTATTTCATTGTAGATATTTTTTTTTTTTTAAATGTGAAAATTTATTTATTTTTATATTTTTTGTATTTTTATTTTTTTATCTATGTCGGACTTACAACCTGGATTTGGGTCCCTAACCCCGTTGTAAGTCGGGGAGCACCTGTTATATACAGTCATGCTGGCATTGTTTTTGTTAAAGCTTACAAAATCAGTGACTGATTGGTTCTACATATAAAATTGAAGAAAATAAGACCCTGATTGTAGCTGTAGTAAAATTAACGTAAAAAAAATTAATATGGTTGTTTGAAGTACCTGTAATGTTATTTAATGTTAATAAATGGAACAATATACCATAAGTAGCTAACCATTAATGGTAAAAAAAAAGTGAGACCGCATATGTAAGTGAGCACATGTGAAAACACATCGTCATTACTCTACATAAGAATATGAAAGCAACACTTATTTACTGCTCATATATATTGAAGGGCTAAATGTTGTACGAGAGAGAGAGAGAGAGAGAGAGAGAGAGAGAGAGAGAGAGAGAGAGAGAGAGAGAGAGAGAGAGAGCAGCCAAACTGCCGGATGTAAACAAACCTTAATTTCCCGCGGCTTTGTTTTTTTTAAGGAAATTAGCCCACCCGGGCATAGGTCGCTGACCCACATTGGGGCCTGAGGGGCAAAAATTTAATACTGTACTCCTGTAATAATAATAATAATTCAGATAAGTAAAAAAAAAAAAAGAGCTGCCTATCTACCTATTGGACAAACTAAAATCGTTCCGGACCACAGAATGCCGGACTAGAGAGGTACAACCTGTACCTGTATATGAAAAGAAATGAAGTAAAGAAAAGAATATAGACTTGAAAAATATAAGCAGAGAAATACAAGATATATACTTAAACCGTAGAAATAAAGACACAGCATATGAAATTATTAAATATATACACCAGAAAAGATTAATATAAAAGATACACGAGCAAGAATATAAGAAAGAAGAATATAAAGAATATAAATACAGTATATTGAAAAATAAAAGAGAAGAAATATATGAAATATAATAAATCTGAAGGATAGAATAAAAAGAAAAAGTCCGCTCATTACATTAATAAATGTATAAATTGCAAAAAGTTGGATGGTCCATCATTATTTTCATTTGCATTTTTTCATAAATACTATATACATATGTATATTAAAAAAATTCCCTGAAAATCTCTTGATTTTGTACCGTATTACTCATTAATGAGTCATCCATTATGCCACAAGTTGACTTGAGTTTCATTAACCACGTATACAATTCTGTGTAGTGATATCTTGTTGAGGGGGGCAGTCAGTCGGTATCTCATAGAATACCATATGGACAGGACTGATCCCCATCAGCTTTCGGTTGCCATTTAGGGATTTTTCCAAAGCAATTACCCATTAATATTTGGGATGAAATGATTGGGTATTAGGGCTTATTGTATTTATTTTTGTGTGCATTAAAGTCTCGACTAACGATGCTTGTAGATGTTAATGTAAAAAATACTGAAGGTATCTTTTATTGTATGTTATGTAGTGTATGTACAGTAGAAGTGACCATGCAGTCTCACACACACAGATGTGTTGGGGGGTGTGCATGAGTGGTGTTGGGGGGTGTGCATGAGTGGTGTTGGGGGGTGTGCATGAGTGGTGTTGGGGGGTGTGCATGAGTGGTGTTGGGGGTGTGCATGAGTGGTGTTGGGAGGTGTGCATGAGTGGTGTTGGGGGTGTGCATGAGTGGTGTTGGGGGTGTGCATGAGTGGTGTTGGGAGGTGTGCATGAGTGGTGTTGGGAGGTGTGCATGAGTGGTGTTGGGGGTGTGCATGAGTGGTGTTGGGGGTGTGCATGAGTGGTGTTGGGGGTGTGCATGAGTGGTGTTGGGGGTGTGCATGAGTGGTGTTGGGGGGTGTGCATGAGTGGTGTTGGGGGGTGTGCATGAGTGGTGTTGGGGGGTGTGCATGAGTGGTGTTGGGGGTGTGCATGAGTGGTGTTGGGGGGTGTGCGTGAGTGGTGTTGGAGGGTGTGCATGAGTGGTGTTGGAGGGTGTGCATGAGTGGTGTTGGGGGTGTGCATGAGTGGTGTTGGGGGTGTGCATGAGTGGTGTTGGAGGGTGTGCATGAGTGGTGTTGGAGGGTGTGCATGAGTGGTGTTGGGGGGTGTGCATGAGTGGTGTTGGGGGGTGTGCATGAGTGGTGTTGGGGGTGTGCATGAGTGGTGTTGGGGGGTGTGCATGAGTGGTGTTGGGGGGTGTGCATGAGTGGTGTTGGGGGGGTGTGCATGAGTGGTGTTGGGGGGTGTGCATGAGTGGTGTTGGGGGGTGTGCATGAGTGGTGTTGGGGGGTGTGCATGAGTGGTGTTGGGGGGTGTGCATGAGTGGTGTTGGGGGGTGTGCATGAGTGGTGTTGGGGGGTGTGCATGAGTGGTGTTGGGGGTGTGCATGAGTGGTGTTGGGGGTGTGCATGAGTGGTGTTGGGGGTGTGCATGAGTGGTGTTGGGGGGTGTGCATGAGTGGTGTTGGGGGTGTGCATGAGTGGTGTTGGGGGTGTGCATGAGTGGTGTTGGGGGTGTGCATGAGTGGTGTTGGGGGGTGTGCATGTGTGGTGTTGGGGGGTGTGCATGAGTGGTGTTGGGGGTGTGCATGAGTGGTGTTGGGGGGTGTGCATGAGTGGTGTTGGGGGGTGTGCATGAGTGGTGTTGGGGGGTGTGCATGAGTGGTGTTGGGGGTGTGCATGAGTGGTGTTGGGGGGTGTGCATGAGTGGTGTTGGGGGGTGTGCATGAGTGGTGTTGGGGGGTGTGCATGAGTGGTGTTGGGGGTGTGCATGAGTGGTGTTGGGGGGTGTGCATGAGTGGTGTTGGGGGGTGTGCATGAGTGGTGTTGGGGGGTGTGCATGAGTGGTGTTGGGGGGTGTGCACGAGTGGTGTTGGGGGGTGTGCATGAGTGGTGTTGGGGGGTGTGCATGAGTGGTGTTGGGGGGTGTGCATGAGTGGTGTTGGGGGGTGTGCATGAGTGGTGTTGGGGGGTGTGCATGAGTGGTGTTGGGGGTGTGCATGAGTGGTGTTGGGGGGTGTGCATGAGTGGTGTTGGGGGGTGTGCATGAGTCGTGTTGGGGGGTGTGCATGAGTCGTGTTGGAGGGTGTTATTTGTGTAGGTGGTGTTGGTGGGGGGTGAGTGGTGTTGGAGGGTGTGCATGAGTGGTGTTGGAGGGTGTGCACGAGTGGTGTTGGAGGGTGTGCACGAGTGGTGTTGGGGGTGTGCACGAGTGGTGTTGGGGGTTGTGCACGAGTGGTGTTGGGGGGTGTGCACGAGTGGTGTTGGGGGGTGTGCACGAGTCGTGTTGGAGGGTGTTATTTGTGTAGGTGGTGTTGGTGGGGGGTGAGTGGTGTTGGGGGTGTGCACGAGTGGTGTTGGGGGTTGTGCACGAGTGGTGTTGGGGGTGCGCACGAGTGGTGTTGGGGGGTGCGCACGAGTGGTGTTGGGGGTGCGCACGAGTGGTGTTGGGGGGTGCGCACGAGTGGTGTTGGGGGGTGCGCACGAGTGGTGTTGGGGGGTGCGCACGAGTGGTGTTGGGGGGTGCGCACGAGTGGTGTTGGGGGTGTGCGCACGAGTGGTGTTGGGGGGTGTGCACGAGTGGTGTTGGGGGGTGTGCACGAGTGGTGTTGGGGGGTGTGCACGAGTGGTGTTGGGGGGTGTGCACGAGTGGTGTTGGGGGGTGTGCACGAGTGGTGTTGGGGGGTGTGCACGAGTGGTGTTGGGGGGTGTGCACGAGTGGTGTTGGGGGGTGTGCACGAGTGGTGTTGGGGGGTGTGCACGAGTGGTGTTGGGGGGTGTGCACGAGTGGTGTTGGGGGGTGTGCACGAGTGGTGTTGGGGGGTGTGCACGAGTGGTGTTGGGGGGTGTGCACGAGTGGTGTTGGTGGGTGTGCACGAGTGGTGTTGGGGGGTGTGCACGAGTGGTGTTGGGGGGTGTGCACGAGTGGTGTTGGGGGGTGTGCATGAGTGGTGTTGGGGGGTGTGCATGAGTGGTGTTGGGGGGTGTGCATGAGTGGTGTTGGGGGGTGTGCATGAGTGGTGTTGGGGGGTGTGCATGAGTGGTGTTGGTGGGTGTGCATGAGTGGTGTTGTTGTGTTGACGGAAGAAGAGAATCTTTTGGGGGGTTTGGGTCACGTGGTTAGCCCCCCCCCCCCCCCCCAAGCTTGGCTAATTGTGATAGGGAGGTGAATTTGATATCATAATGGTCCTTAAATTCTCTACCAAACGTTTCCAATAAGATTAATTATTTTAGTAATTAACTGCGCACGCACACACACACACACACGTCATAGGATGAGGGCGTCGGCACTGCCCGTGGTCTCTTGACCATGGAGACAGCTGCCATCCCGGTTTGTCAGGCCCTTCCCTTTCCCCATCTGAATTTATCAACATCCTCCCACCAACAATACAGTGCAAAGATTGACCATCAACCCACAAGTGATAAACAAGAGTGACAATTTCAGCTCGAAAGAAAGAAACAACTGTTAGTGACAATCAGTGTTTAATGGTCAATGTTGACCTGACACGGACCTGACACACCCAGGGTCCGCAGTGCACTCACCACCACTAACACTGGATGAGAAGCCATGAAAGACTCTAAATTACACCAGGAGAGAAATGAGGACTCCCTACTCCACCCAGGTGAGGAACTATGAATTCCTAACTACATCACATGAGGAACAAGAACCATCTCCAACACCCTGTGTGAGCTGAAGGACCTACCCGGACCACGTGGTGCATCTGCAGCTGTAGTGAGGTAGCGGCTTAGCCATCCAGTCAGGTCACAAGAATGTTTACAAGACCAGCTCCCTCAGTACCAGATTTATAGTTAATCTATATGTTGACTATGTTTCTTATGTTTTTGTATTGAAAGCTTTTGTCAATCAAGTGCCCTACTCCCCGATTTCACCATATGTAACTTACGTATCTCTTTTCATTGTATATTTTCAGCCTTCGGTCTGCCATGTTATCTTAACCTTTAAGCCCTGGGTTAGGGTGCTGCTGGCAGTATTCCCCCCCCCCCCCCCATGGGGTTAAATCGTTAAAAATCAACTTTAAAAAAAAAAAAAAAAAAAAAAAAAAAAAAAAACCCTCCTAAGATGTCCCCACACACAACGCTTCCGTGACGCCTGCTGGACCACCACTCCACGACCCCCTGACGGAGAGACGATGATCCTCCCCATACTGGCCAGATATTTTGTAAATAACATTGATTATGTGTTAAAGGAATATCCTTCCTTCCTTAGGCTTTAGTAAGCCCCTTTATAATATTTATACTGTATATACTTGTCACACTTGCCAGATGCTTCTGGTGTCATTGTACAGGGGTACCTAGTGACAGCACTAGGATCCCGCTTCCTCTATCAAGGAATAAACAATTGAAATTGAAAAATTGAAATAAATAAATAAATAAAAAATAAAAAAATGGCGGGAAAATAGGCGTACATTCTGGAACGTCACCAGGGACCTAAGGGTTAATAAACCGTTAATTATTATTATTATTACGCACCAACCAACCACACACACAAAAGGGCGTGCAGAATCATGCTCGGCGCAGACTACTCCGGCTACAACAACGCTCTCTCCACCCTGGAATTGCCATCCCTCAGTGACCTCCACCACCAAGCACTAGCAAGGTTTGGCAGTGGACTACTGCACCATCCTCTTCATCGCCACCTCCTGCCACCGGCAGTCCTCCGCCCACCTCGCGCAGTCCGCCACTACAACAAAATTCAGCCCATAAGAGCCCGCACTGATAGATATAAGAACAACACCATCCCATCTATTGTTAAAATAATAAACAACTCCTAATTTATGTGCTGTACAGCCCTGTAAATGTATTGAACTTATATCATTGTCTAAATCAAATGTAAGCGTGAATATTTTTAGCCACCGGCTGCAACTCTATTAATAAACCGTTCATTATTATCATTTTTATTATTACACACACACTACTACTACTTTGCTGTCACTCGGAATCAAGTATGACGATCATGCAGCTATGATACAATGATGTGAGTTATAATTATGAACATTCATTATTCAATGACCTGTAGGTTATGGCACTTGGAGTACGATTAAACATCCCGCGGAAGTATTGTCTAGCCCGAGTGTCGCAGTATGATGCAACACTCTCTCTCTCAGTAGTAGGTATCTCTTTAAACACTGAACAGATTGCTCATTTGTGGTAACTGGATATTTTACTTCACACTTGCAATGCATGAAGTATGTTAGATAGTAAGTCAAGTAAGCACCGCTGACTCTAGTTTTGCTTGACATTCCACGGAGTTAACTACTTCCTCCTTTGAGAACCTTCTAGAAGCTTGACTCATAGATCGCTCTGGTAGCGAGTGCAGGAATTACTCTCTACGGGCGTGGCAAAACCAAGCCCTTAGTTAGTCTTGAACTGGACCCCTGAGAGCAAAGATCTACACCATTCTACACCTGACCACCTCAGTACAGGCTTGCCTTAACACAGAGCCTGCCTCAGTTACAGCGCAACCCACACCGAGAACTCTTCCAGTAATAGATCACAGGGCCAGTCTAATTAACTGTACAGTATTTAGACTTATATCACACTGTACATATACACCAATTCGGGGTATTATTATCCACCCCTTTTATGGAAGAAAAACCGCTCTGTTGGACCATAATTATCGACAGTCTCAGGCATCCTACTGATATCAAAGGGACTCTAAATAACTACGTACAAGCAAATTAATATTTAGTGAGACTGTATACTGACAAGTTTCACTCCTCACAGGCCTACAAGCCACAGACCTACAGGTGGTGGCAGCTTAGAAGGGATATTATCTAACCCCTGAAAAGAGTTACAGTGTCTACACCTTAATACAAGTTACGGCATCTACGTACGCCTACAAGTGTTCACATATACACCTACACAGGGTCTACAAGATCCAGAGAGCTTCCACCTGATTTATCACTACTGAGTTCCTGAGTAAACATATCGTCAGTTAAGTGCTCAATACAGTGATCAATGTCAGTGAAGCCCAGTGTAAAGTTCCAGACTTCCAATACAGCAAGGAAATTCCACCACGCCATCCGCGACATAGTGACTGACATCAAGAATCACCTTTCTCATAAAGCCTGATTCACGACATTCGCCGACCCCAAGGGAGAAGAATTACGTTTTCTCCACGACCTCAGCTGATCGTCTTGGAGGAGCACTACACACTTCCTAGCGGCCTTGAAACAGCTGGGACCACACACACACACACACACACACACACACACACACACACACACACACACACACACACACACACACACCCACACACCACTTCTGCCCAGCTGGGAGCAGCAAGATGACTCCTCACTCATCTACTACACAGTTCACACAATTGTCAGAACTATTATTAGTTAACCAGTGAAATGTTCAGTTCACGATTTACCTGAAGTCTTTTATAGTCATTTTGTTCTGGTAATTTTGACAATTTACATCCATATGTTATATTTTGTGTAACCAACGCTCTCTCTATGCCCCAGAGTTATAATTTACGACATAGATCGTCTTGTGCTTCTATTACCTCAGTGTTTAAAAGGTTTAGGAAAGGGATTAGAAGAGCCATTTTTAACATGTCTCGTCCAAATACCCCTCCACCCACCCAGGTGGTAAACCACACCTATACCAATCTCGACCTCAAGTACCCATTCTTTTCAGGGGAGTTAAGTGAGATTGAGGTTTGGTTTGTCAAAAGTGTAGAATTTGTTAGTCTCAGTGTTCAGGTACACATCCAACAGACCTTCAGATAATTAACTGTGCACACAATTTGATTGATCACAGGGATTCGCAGTCTGAGGCCATACACATTGCAGAATATGGAGATATGAGTAAGATCTCTACCTGGGCTGAATTTAAGAAAGCTTGGCGTTCAGTCTGTTCAAATGAAACGTCACAGATTTTTTTCAACGTTGCATGATTATTTGACAATGGAACGGAACTCTGGTGAAAAACCCTCAGTTTTTAGTGTGTGTTGATCGCACAAGACAAAACTTACTTTACTCACTCACAAAGTCTACATGGCCAGACCTACCTTCAGCTAATGGGAGTAACCCTGGTACAAGTGCTGAGTCCATTATCAAGTTTTTACAATTTAGTATCATTTTACGTAGTGTTCCTACACAGGTTATGCTTAAGGAGTCTGAAGATTCACAACTCCTGATATTACATTAATGGAGTTTCAGGAACTTAATAATCACAAGGGAGGTTTTTCTAAGGACGTTTTGGTTTGTGCAGTAACAAGTAAACCTAAGGAAAGCAATGAGCCATCCACATGTACCCACAAACCAAGACCTAAGAAAAAGGGACCAATAGTTTGTCACTTTTGTGGAGTCCCTGGTCACATTAAACCAAAATATCCAAGTATTAATTCTCACCATACTGTTTCAGCGGCTCCTGACGGGTGTGCTCCTGCTACGGGTTACCAGCCTATTACACCTTCTACACAGGGTACGGGTTCACAACCTAGGAAGAGTCTGTCAGCTCCGGCACCAGGGAACAAGTACTGTTGCATCCACAAAGTCCAGGCACATGACACACTTGAGTGCAGAAAGTATCAACAGTTCCTAGTCACAGATGTCATCTAACAC
Source organism: Homarus gammarus (assembly GCA_958450375.1). Lineage (NCBI taxonomy): Eukaryota > Metazoa > Arthropoda > Malacostraca > Decapoda > Nephropidae > Homarus > Homarus gammarus. Next base: position 1,191,446 of record CAUDMG010003866.1, read on the forward strand.
AGTTGTTCCTCCACAACAGGAAACACTCAGTTTGCCTCCTCAAGTAACCACTTAAATAATGATAGTATCTCAGTTTCCAGTACCTGTGATCCACAAGTGTTGTCTTTGTCACAGATCTTTAACACCTTTCTCCAGGCGCGAGGGAGAACAGGACCCATTGTGTGGGGTCAAGTGGATCAGACTAACATTTAAGTCTTTTTAGACACAGGTGCTGAAGTTAATGTCATTGATTCTCATTTTTTAAATACTTTAGCTACGGATTCCTATTCTTGGACAGACATTCAACTACCTCGTATTACAGGTATAGACGGCCCAGGCGTTAATGTTACAGGTGCAATCCAGTTTAAGTTTAAATTGGGGAATACACACATAGATTGTTTGATTTATGTTACGGACAGAATTTCCATTCCAGGGCATTTGTTAATCGGCTTTCCAACGATGAAAGCCCACTGTATAGTAATATTCCCACATGAGAATTTAATTACTGTCAACCAAGAAATCGTTAGTTTAGCCACATATGTACGTCAAACTCTCAGTACCGTACGGAATTACAGATTAACCGACGCGTCGTCTGAAGTTAACGAGGTTTCTGCCCCCACTAATTTAGACAGATAGATTCTTTCACACGGAAACAACCAATTAGGTGAAGTCTTCAATCCAGCGGTGGAGGCTGGCCCAAAAACTAACCAGTATTACTTCTCTGGTGTGCTCAGGGAAACTAACACATGATCTAAATTTGTATCCTGATCAGTTAACCGCAGCTTCTTTCAAGTTAGATACTAATTGGTTAGAACAAAGCGGTCTCGATCATACTAATCCTAGATTTAAGATTTGCTGTCTCGCCGAGCTGTCCACGGTGAAGGCAAGAGGGATGAACATAAAATGTTCACTATACCAGAGTCATGATGAAACGGTGAAACTCTACCTGGTCAGTAGACTCCCCTTTCCATCAATGTCTCAGGCGTGGTACAAAGGTTGTTGCATTCTCTGTTCTTTAGGGATCCATTAAGGAGGAAGAGCTCAATGATTTTCTAGTCGCTGTAACTAACACAGTGCCTAACGTACTCACAACACAATGTGATGCTAAACAATCATCTGACCCCCAGAACAACAAATCCCCCTCATTAATTAATGCTAGCCACATTCCTCCTACAGGATTCACAAAGGCCTTACCTACAGTTAGATTTGCTCAACAAATACAGGTCAGCCATAGCACTCAAGGGAGAACCTCTGGGACAGACCCACCTTGTTCAACACCACGTTAACATGCAACCAGGTACTAATCCCATCTACATACCTGTATACCACCTCCCTTATTCACAGAGAGCCACGTTGACAGGTGTGTGGAGGACATGCTTGCCCAAGGCGCAAAACAAGCATCTAATTCACTTTGGAATTCTCCATTGTTACTTGTCCCAAAGCCAGACAGTTCCTGGAAACCCTGCATAGACTATCGTCATCATAACAGAGTCACTATCCCCGATCATTTCCCAATGCCCGTGTTGGGAGATCTGTTGCAGAGTCTAGGACAGAGTAAAGTTTTTTCAACCCTGGACTTGCAATCAGGATTCTGGCAGGTACCACTGAACGAGGAAAATGGACCCTTAACGGCCTTCAGTACACCCTTGGGACATTGGGAATTCCTATGCATACCTTTTGGACTACATAGTAGCCCGATTACATTTTCTAGGTTGATGACAAGTATCTTTCATTCCATATTAGGCTCTGAAGTCCTAATTTACCTGGATGACATAATTGTCATGTCTCCGGACGTGTCCTCACACCTCATGAGACTGGAACATGTGTTAGCTAAACTACAAGATGCTAATTTAAAGTTAAAATTGTCAAAATGTAAGATTTTACAACCTAGAATAAAATATTTAGGGCATGTGGTTGACCAAGATGGAGTTAGTGTTGATGCAAGCAAAGTTGAGGCCATCCATAAATATCCTATACCACAGTCCGCAGTTAATGTATGTTCTTTCGTTGCAATGGCAGGTTTTTATCGTTCCTTTATACAGGGATTTTCAAAAATAGCTCTTCCTTTAACTAGTTTGCTCAAGAAGGATGTACCTCTCCCGTGGGAAGACCCAAAACATAGTGCTTTTGTTGAGTTGAAAGACCGCCTTACTAGAGCACCCATTATTTGTTTACCAGACTTGTCAAAACCTTTTATGATAACCACAGACGGCAGCTACAGTGGGTTAGGGGCAGTGTTTTCACAAGAGAGTAAAGGGAAGCAACTTCCAATAGAGTATGCTAGTCGTACTCTCCCACATTTCCTTTTATCTCTCATTCACCTAGTGAGGAGGTAGCTGAGACAATTAATAACCACTTTGCTACCATATGTCATACCCTACCCAGTCTTGACTTCACTCTCGTCCCAGCCTACTTACCTTCCCCCTCCTCCCCTCCAAGTGTTCAACCATTTGAAATTGCCAACAAACTCCTGAAATTTAAATCCAAATCCTCTACAATCCCAATTGACCTCCCAATCAAAATTTACGAGGCGTTTGCAGTCGAACTTGCCACCCCCTGTTCCATTATTAATGCATCCCTCAGACAAAGCAAATGCCCTAATGAATGGAAAACCGCATATGTCACACCTATCCCCAAGGTCCCCACCCCACAGCACCCTAGTGACCTCAGGCCAGTTTCCATTACCCCCATACCCAGTCTACTCTGTGAAGACTTTGTTTTTGAGTGGGCATTTGCTAGTATTTATCAGTCAATTGATCCACAGCAATTTGGCAATATGAGGACCTCCTCTACATCACACTGTTTAGTTTATTTCCTGGATTTTCTGCACAAAAACCTGGAGAAACGGAGGACATCACTGGCAGTTGCCCTTGTTGACTTCAGGAAGGCTTTCGACCTTGTTGATCACTGCACTGTTATCAACAAGGCCATGGCACTAGGGCTGCCCACCGACCTTGTCTCATGGCTCACTGATTTCCTAAGTGAGCGTCGTCAAGCAGTGAGGGACCAAGGTTCTGTCTCCACATTCCAACACCTCACCTGTGATGTTCCCCAGGGGACCAAGATGGGACCACTGTGCTTCCTAATCCTGATCAACGACGCTCTGTTTGACACTCCTCACAGGTGGAAGTACGTGGATGACTGGACTGTAGGGGTTACAGTGGACAAAACATCACAGGCCTACTCATCGCTACAAGGCACCCTAGACAGGCTACAGGCATGGACTACGGAGAACAAGGTCACCATCAATCACACCAACACCGTAGTCATGCACATCAATACCGCCACCACTTCAGTGCAAGCTCCAGCAGTTACAGTGGGTGCCCATCCTCTCCAGTTAGTTCAGTCTACCAAACTCCTGGGTGTAACTATAGAACACAAACTGGACTGGAAGGCCCATGTAAACAACACAATCAAGGCAGCCTTGTACCGACTCTACATGCTACGACGACTCAGGTCACTTGGGGCACCCACACCAGAGCTGAGGACTACCTACAATGCCTTTATTCTCCCAAAATTAACGTATGCATCACCAGCCTGGTCGTCTTCTCTCAACTCTACCCAACAACGTCAGCTAGAGAAGGTACAGAAGAGAGCCTGCAGAATCATGCTCGGCGCAGACTTCTCCGGCTACAACAACGCTCTCTCCACCCTGGAAATGCCATCCCTCAGTGACCTCCACCACCACGCACTAGCAGGGTTTGGCAGTGAACTACTGCACCATCCTCGTCATCGCCACCTGCAGTCCGCCACTACTGCAAAATTCAGCCCATAAGAGCCCACACTGATAGATATAAGAATAGCACCATCCCATCTATTGTTAAAATAATAAACAACTCCTGATTTATGTACTGTACAGCCCTGTAAATGTATTGAATGTATAACATTATTTCTAAATCACTAATCCCCCCCCCCCAAGAAAGGGTGACCTAACATTCCATCTGAAACTCAGTAATATGAGACCACTAATCCCCCACCCTACCTCCACCTGACATTGTTGAGTCAGGTCAGGTCAGGTCCCCCCCCCCCCCCCCCAAAAAAAAAAATTACTTTAACTTTCATCTTTATTCAAGACATTTTCAGAAAATTCTCTCGATTTTCAACCTTGGAAATTTTTTTTCCTAAATCTGGAATCTTTTTTAATTTACGGCTTTGGGGATGATTTTCCGAGCAAATTTCAATTCCGGTTATCAGAGATTTCCAGGTTTGAAGGATTCCGGCCAACAGAGATATTACTGTATTTTTCATAAGAAGTGCTCGGCAACACACACGCAGTCTGTCGCCAGGCTGTCTTAGTGCTTGGTAGAGCAAGTAATGCATATAAATAATTATTGGAATAACAATTCCACAAATAAATACATTTATAACATAATCATTGCATTATTTTTCAGTAATACTACACTACTTTTAGCAATATTACTTTGATACAACATGATAAAATGGACAAACAATGAAAATGAAACAAAAAAAAAGTAGGTACCATATATACTCGTCTATAACCCTCCCTCGTTTATAGGTCGACCCTGGTTTTTTGACCAAGAAATCGTTAATTTATGATATTCCTCGTTTATAGTTCGACCCACGTTTTTGAGGGTAATGGAACAACAAAACCTTCACTAAAAACGTTCTACGTCCTATAAACTGAGGCTCGCCGTGCATGAAACAGGAGTGCCGAAGGCAAATTGTTTACCATTTATTATTACGACACTTTACACTGCAACGCGGGTAGTTTCAACAAAAATATTGTATATTTCCATTCAAGTATTTATTCAAGTCAATTAGGAGGGAATATTATTGTAATACAACAGTTTTTTAACTAAACCATTCGAAAAGCGATTACGGTAACATCTTTTGAATGAAAGAAAGCGAAAGTCATTGCTTTCATCACGATTTTATCCCACTTTCCACTGTAATACGTACGTAATTTCAGCAAAAATATTACATTTCCGTGAATGTATTATATCAAGCACAGTATGAATAGAATATCATTGTAATATAACAGAATTTTAACAGAAAACACTTAAAAAATGAGTAACATCTCAAGAACAGAAGCTTAGGTAAAGTCTTTTGTTTTCGTCATGTATTTTATCCTATTTTACATTGAAATACATCACGTTTCAGCAAAACTAATATTTATTTCCGAAAATATATTCATTCAGGCGCAGTTTAGGTAAAATATACGTGTGATGTAATAGTTTTTTAACTGAAAACGATTTGAAAAACACGTACCCTCTAGCCCTGTTCAAGGAGAGGACTGGGAGAAGCTGTTTGGTGCTGCAGACGATGACAAGGAAAATGATTTTGATGGATTTTAATGAAAATATTCAGAAATATGGTATCGTAGTATTTATTCAAGTCAATTAGGATAGAATATTATCGTAAAACAACAGTTTTTTAATTGAAAACCATTCGAAAAGCGATTACGGTAACATCTTTTGAACGAAAGAAAGCGAAAGTCATTGTTTTCGTCACGATTGTATCCCACTTTCCACTGTCATACGTACGTCATTTCAGCAAAAATATTACATTTCCGAGAATGCATTATATCAAGCACAGTATGAATAGAATACCATTGTAATATAACAATATTTTAACCAAAAACTATTAAAAAAACGAGTAACTTCTCTTGACCATCAGAAGGTTAGGTAAAATCTTTTGTTTTCGTCATGTATTTTATCCTATTTTACATTAAAATACATCACGTTTCAGCAAGACTACTATTTATTTCCTAGAATATATTCATTCGGGCACAGTTAAGGTAAAATATACATGTGATGTAACAGTTTTTTAACTGAAAACAATTCAAAAAACACGTGTACCGTCTAGCTGATACAGCTGGTGGTGCGTGATGCGTCGTTGTAAACAATAGGAGGTTGAAGTAGATTACCGGGTATTATATTAAGTGTGAAATATCAAAAAGGTTTTTATTACCGGTATTTTTTGTGGATCAATGAGAACTGTGATACCGTATATGATATGATAAGTTAGCCTGTGCTAAGAACTTCAACATAGACTTCTGAAAGCACGTTGTAAGGTAATTTAGCCTATTGTAAGTTGGTGAGCCTCATTTACTGAAGGAACTGCACAACTTTTCATTACTAATTGGTACATATTTTACGTTTCCATTGTTTACTGGAAGTAAATGGTAAATATTTTTCATGTCTGAAGCTAAAAGTTGCTCCTCGCCCTTCCCATCATGCACGGGTTCAACCTAACAAAACTATTACGCATGTATAGGACGACCCCCAATTTTTTGCCTAAAAATTCGGTCTTAAAAACTCGAACTATACACGAGTATATACGGTATTTACATTCAGGAAGCTTCCTGTGGCCAAGTGTGTGGTGTGACATGCAAATAGTCATGCTGGAACCTGATATCCCGTGCTGGGCATTCAAAAAATGCCGCGAAAGGGCGTGCATTCCGTAATGACAACGGGGGCGCCTTAGAAGGGGGTTCTGGAATGTCAACCAGGGCGTTGGGGGTTAAATAAAAACAAACCCGCGTGCCCAGCCCTCGCCACGTGGCTACCACCCAAGTGTCCTGTTACTATCACTTTAGTTAAATGATTAATGTTAAAGTAGACAGTATGTTCTGATAGAAAAACCTGGGTGGTGGCAGCTACTGTGAGAAGAAGATTGTAACATAACAAAGGGTTTTCCAGGTAAGACCTAGGTCAGAAGATAACTAGATCAGTGAAAAGTAACAAAGAACAGAAAGTAGAGAGAGAAAAGTATAAAGGAAGAATAACTAAGAAATAGAAACAGGTATAGAGAAATACAAAACAAAGGAAGAGTTAAAGAAAGAATTAAGAAATAAAGAGGTAAGTAAAAAAGAGAAGAATATTCCCCTGTATATATAAACTCAAAATTACTTTCCCACGACAAATGGTTAACAGCAGTGGGTATCTATGTTAAAAACAGTTTCACCCGACACTAGAGTGGTCAAAACGACCCACCATAAAAATCAACATGAGCCATTTCATAGGATGTGTGTTGTAGCAGCCTACATTATTCTAAGGTTCATGAAATAATATCCATCTTCATACTGCTTAGCTCCACACCCAGAGATATGGAGTTAGTATGGATACAGTATTTTTAAAACACCTTTACCAAAAATCACTGATTGCAATGTGACATGGGTGAATTGTTTGTGATGAAAATTGTTTTTATTTTATTGTGAAATGTTTATCGCTGATTTCTTTTTTGTAATGTACAGTATAAAAAAGGTTGCGGAACCTCGGTATAGACCAAGTTTTTCTACCGATTGTGTTAAACTGGAAATGGATCACGTTTTGTAAAAGGAGATCCCCAGTTGGCAAAGTGTAAAATGGAAGCACGTTGAGTGGACACAGGTTAACTGGGGAATAACTGTAATGTTTAAATGATAAACATGTACAGTACTGCTACTCATTAAAAAAAAATAACTAAAAATACTAAATACTGTATATTAAATTTCATTTCTGAGGCTCACCCTGTAGGCATAAGTGTACTGGTAAGCTATGAGCTGATTTCCACTGGGTTCTTCATAAATAGTTGGCACAACTTTCATAACATAGTCATGGGACTCCAATGCTGAAAAAGAGAAGAATTACATAAAATGACAAAGACAACTGAAAAAACATCTAGTGTACTCAGTTTTCCTTTTACTATTCAAAGGTTTTTCCTGCCTGGAGTCTGTTGGCTGGAATGGATACCAAATCACATTCTCCTACCTTATGTCTAACTCAGTTCATTTTTATACAGTATACAGTGCTCCTTTCTTCAGAGCAACATTCTCGTAACATTCAGGACATGCAGTTTTCTAGTAATTCAACATACTACAGTAATGCATCAGCCATTATGAAGGGGATGAGCCTCATGTTATCCAATATCCCAAACAATTTAGAATAAAAAAGGTCCTACAAAGCAAAAAAGTAATTTGAAGCTGAAACAAAGTCTGATTAAACTATGAAAAAAAAAGGCAAAGAGTTCACCAAGGTGGCAGCAAAACTCAGCAACCAGTAGCAGATCAGATTCTATAAACTGTGACATGTTAAGGATGTCTGAGGTGGGAGGCACTTAGTTAGCAGCTGTATACCGTAATACTATGTCACAAATGCATAAACCTAATTAGAATACTGTACAGCACTTACCATTGCCATCAATCTTTGCACGACCATAAAGAGGGTTGAAAGTGCCAGGAACATTCGGATTATCAATCTTGCTCCCAAAGCGTACTTCATGAATCACATGACCAAAGTCAATGTCTTCTGGCTGCTTATCAGCTGAATGTGTTGACACATGGAAATTACCTGCAAGTGAAAAAAATGGCAGAGTTATAACACAAACCAAATTATAGTATTCCTCTAAAGTTTTCATCTCAACTAAATCTTAGTGAAAATGAAGGATTAGATCCCAAAATACCATTTTACAGATGAGACCAAAATTAGGTAACTTACATATTAATTCCTTTCCCTTTCACAACTACAGTACAGACACTCCATGGGTAATGGATGACTCGGGTTACTGGTATCCAAATTACAGACACTCTCCCCCAAGTCTAATTTTGGAAGATGCAGAGTTGCTGACAAAAGTATCTGAGAGCATTCCATACTGAACATGAACAGTAAGCAATGTACTGTAGAGCAGGCTAGTGTGTGACAATGTGTCAGTGCTTATATATATATGTACAGTAATACCTCGCTTTACGCGTTTCAGTTTTACGCTTTTCTACATTTATGCGGTACCCTGCCAGAACCGGAATTCCCACTTTACGCGGTGCATCTACTCATATACGCGGGAAGCGGCGTGGGCAGGGTCGCCCAGTCATCAAAACATTACCGAGATCTTCACCCGCCAACCACCACAGCCGGCCCAAGTCAGTGATAGTGAGGATATGAACTTATATGGTCTTTGAGGGGTTTGACAAAGAGGCCCTGCAAGCCTCTGTGGTGGATAGTGATACAATTGAAACAAGTGATACAGGTGAGGGCCAATAATCTGCCCTCTGCCTCGGAACCAACCCGCCATCCTTTCTACTAATGTAAGTGTTAAAAAACCTAATATTATTGATATTTCTCTTAATTATTAATTGTGTGTGCATACCATCATAAAATTAATTACAGTTGTACCCCACTTAACGCGGTAAATAAAACCCAGAGGGTCCCGCGTTAAGTGAAAACCTCGTTAAGTGAACAACAGAACATATGGGATTAATTCCAATAGAAACTGGCCCATCCCCAAACTCCACTTTTCCGACACAATACCTATGTTCTAGTAAAAATAACATCTTAATTTTATGATGGTACATGCACACAATTAATACTTAAGAGAAATAGAGAAATACAGTCGCCAAGTTAATGTCCATTCAAATAATGGACTTGACTCCCTCCCCCTCTTCTCACAGTACACTTGCTGGCTCTTCCCTCTGAGAAATTTTGGGGGGAAAACCAGGTATAGTAATAAATAATTCCTCAAACTAAAGTTAGGATAATATAATTGACATTGCTGGATTCCTTGTAAGACCAGGAATATTTTGAATACAATTGTCATATATTTTGCACAAAAGATAACATATTTACTCAGAATAAACTTTACATCTAAAATTTGTATGTCTAATGCAAAATATATGATGTTTATATTCAAAATGATCACCAAATTATAAGAATTCCAGCAATGTAAATTATATTCTGGCCGGGTAATTTGTATGAATTTTATGAGCTAAAACAAATATCTTCAGTTAATAAAAAAAAAAATATTCTTCACGACACTATCTGTCAATCAAAGTACCCCACCTTGCCTTCCCCCCCCCTCTTCCAACCACGCGGTCAGTCCCCACCCTCCACCAATCCTCCCTTCAAGAGTTTTTAACATTTAGTATTAAATAATACCTCAGATTAAAGTTAGGATAATATAATTGACATTGCTGGATTCCTTGTAAGACCAGGAATATTTTGAATATAAATGTCATATATTTTGCACAAAAGATAACATATTTACTCAAGAGTAAACATTACATCTAAAATTTGTATGTCTAATGCAAAGTCTATGATGTTTATATTCAAAATGATCATCAAATTATAAGAATTCCAGCAATGTAAATTATATTCTGACTGGGTAATTTGTATGAATTTTATGAGCTAAAACAAATATCTTCAGTTAATAAAAAAAAAAAAAATATTCTTCACTGTAACAGATGGTCGGTCGGTCGGTCCCTCCCCCCCACCAACCGTCTCACCAGATGTGTGGGAAAACAGAATATTTACCTTTTAGTAATAAATAATACCTCAAACTAAAGTTAGGATAATATAATTGACATTGCTGGATTCCTTGTAAGACCAGGAATATTTTGAATACAAATGTCATATATTTTGCACAAAAAATAACATATTTACTCAGAATAAACTTTATATCTAAAATTTGTATGTCTAATGCAAAATCTATGATGTTTATATTCAAAATGATCATCAAATTGTAAGAATTCCAGCAATGTAAATTATATTCTGGCTGGGTAATTTGTATGAATTTTATGAGCTAAAACAGGCAGTCATGCAGGGTGGCGGGTGGGGGGAATCTAAAAATAGCTCTCGAGCCGGACACTCACCGCATATATGTGGAAAAAACCCGCGTTAAGTGAAAGTTCAGCTCGGGCGAGGCACCGCGTATATGGTAAAACGCGCTAAGTGAAACCGCGTTAGGCGGGGTAATACTGTAGTTATTTTTACTACAACATAGGTACAGTGAGTTCTGCTATAATGAGTGTTTTGACAATGCGAATTGGCTCTAACGCGATTGATGAATAGAGGAACAATATTCGTAAAACGCAAACGCGTTTGCTCTAACGCGATTCCACTCGAACGGTTGTTGTCGCTTGGCGCGGGGTTATGCAGTGTTTACAGTTCACGTTCGACATCACATGTTCAATTGAGTTATGTGTTTTGTTTGTGAACAATTGCAGAAATAATGTATGTAATATTTATGTATACGGTATACCTGTACAGTATATGTAAATTGTAAAATTCTAAATAAGAGAGAAAATCAAATTACGTAGCGTTTTACACCCGCGCTCTCTTTACATCACACACAGAGTTTACAGTTCACATTCGACATCACATGTTCAATTGATTTATGTGTTTTGTTTGTGAAGACTTGCAGAAATAATTTATGTAATATTTATGTGTGTGTGATGTAAACAGAGCGCTTGGCCTCTCTCTCTCTCTCTATATGAATGGAATTCGTGGTTTAGAGTGAGTGATACGAATGTCGTAACATTACTTGGCTGAAGGCGCCTGAATACTACTAAACACATAAATACTATGTTAATTGATCACTGTATAATAAATTCATTCACTCATAATTTCAAATTCCCGTATCATCCTGTGTTATATATAGAAATACTTGAGTCCCTGAGCGAGTACACAAAAAGAAAACGGAGGACTAAGACATCCTGAAGTGGATAGAGAACGGGCATCTCTACTGGGGGACTCAAACGTTTCTCATGTTTTGTGGGCGCTCTAGCATAATATGAATAATATGTAAATTACATATATATGTACAGTAAATGTAAATTGTAAAAATTTAAATAGAAGAGAAAAACTAAATACGTAACATTTAAAGTGAACTGTACAGTGTTGTCGCTTGGCGCGGGGTTATGCAGTGTTTACAGTTCACGTTTGACATCACATGTTCAATTGATTTGTGTGTTTTGTTTGTGAAGAATTTCAGAAATAATTTATGTAATATTTATGTATACAGTACACCTGTACAGTACATGTAAATTGTAAAATTTTAAATAAGAGAGGAAAAACAAAATACGTAGCGTTTTAGACCCGTGCGCTCTGTTTACTCCACAAGATCAGTCTGAAACACGAGTGAAGTTTTTAAGCGTCCTCAGTGATTTCTGATTACTGTTTCACCAATTTTGTGACTATGGAAAAGAAGAATATCTCTGGGAAGCGTTCTGGTGATCACATTTCCGGTGGTGATCGTAAAAGAAAGGCTATAACACTTGAAGAAAAGCTTGATGTTATCAAGTGTGTTGAAAATAAGGAAAGAAAATGTGATATTGTGCGTGCAACGGGAATAAAGGAATCTACTTTACGTACCATTAGAGACAATGCAGCAAAGATTAAAGCAAGCTGTATTGCTGCAAAAACTTGAGTGCTAGCAAAGGTGTGAGATCACTGCCAAAGGAACTTGAGGAGATGGAATGGCTTCTACATGTAAGTGTTTGGATAGAAGATCAAACAAAAAGCGATCTGGGACCAGCTTCCTCACCATTAAAGAGAAAGCCTTATCAATATATGAGGACCTAAAGAAAAACTGCACATGATGATGATGATGCCAACTCCTGTCTGCATTACTCCTCAACCACAACATCACCCTTCTCCCCCATCAAGTTATATTCATATTTTTTCAAGGTAAAGTGTAACATTTACTGTGTGATTTCATTATTAGATATGAATGTAACATTTATTTAGACTGCTATCCTTTGTGTTAGGCTAACTACGAAATTTTTTTCGATTTCGAGTATTCTGCACCTAACCCTATTTTCCCCACAAGCCATGTTATTTTTATTACGCGAATTTCTATAACACGATGTTTTACAAGAACACAACTATCGCGTTATAGCAGAACTGACTGTACAGTATTGTGTCTGAAAAAGTGGAGTTTGGGGGTCGGCCCAGTCTCTATTCCAATGAATCCCATATGTTCTGTTGTTCACTTTACTTGTTTCCCGCTTTACAAGGGCCTCCGCGGGTTCAATTGACCGCGTAAAGCGGGGTTACACTGTACAGTAAAGTCTAGACTTATGCGGATTTCGCTTATGCGTTTGGTCATTTACGCGGCACTTTGCCAGACCGACAATATTTATTTACGCGGTATTTTCCATCATTTACGTGGGAAGCGGCGCAGGTAGGGTGCGCACAAGGTCGCCCAGTCAACAAAACATTACCAGTTCTTCACCCACCACCCACCACAGCCAGCCCAAGTCAGTGATAGTAAGGATATGGACTTTGAGGGGTTTGACAAAGAGGCCCTGCAAGCCTCTGTGGTGGATAGTGATGCAGGTGATGCAGGTGAGGGCCAATAATCTGCCCTCTGCCTCAGAACAAACCCCCATCCCCGCGTGCCCAGCCATCTCTTCTACTAACGTAAGTGTTAAAAAACCTAATATTATTGATATTTCTCTTAAATATTAATTGTGTGTGCATACCATCATAAAATTAAGATGTTATTTTTACTACAATGTACATATTGTGTCTGGGTGAAGTATAATTTGTTTATTTACTTGAGATATTTGTTTTTAGCTCATAAAATTCATAGAAATTACCCAGCCAGAATATAATTTGCATTGCTGGAATTCTTATAAGATAATGATTAATTTGAATATAAACAAGCTAAAATTTGCATTCGACATACAAATTTTAGGTCTAATTTAAGAATTTTATTAGAGAGAGCAAAAATTTTATCTTTTGTGCAAAATATATGACGTTTATATTCAAATTATTCACTATCTTGCAAGGAATCCAGCAATGTAAATTATATTCTCCTAAATGTAGTCTGAGGTATTAATTAATACTAACCTAAATGCCTAGTCCTTTTCCCCAAACATTTCTCTGGGAGGGAGGGAGGGAGCCAGCGAGCGTGGGAAAGCGGAGGGGGGGGGGGGGGGGGGGGAGAGGTTGAGTCCATTATTTGAACGGACATTAACCGGCAACTGTATTTCTCTTAAATATTAATTGTGTGTGCATACCATCATAAAATTAAGATGTTATTTTTACTACAACATAGGTATTGTGTCGGAAAAAGTGTAGTTTGGGGGTCGGCCCAGTCTCTATTTCAATTAATCCCATATGTTCTGTTATTTCGTTTACACATTTCTCGGTTTACGCGGACCTCCAAGGGTTCAATTGACCGCGTAAATCGAGACTATGTATGTATGTATGTATGTATGTATGTATGTATGCATGCATGCACGCACACACATAATCCTTTATCCGAAAACCTTTGAAAACCTTAAGTTTTTTTAGTGGAGCAAAACATTATTATTATTATTTATACATTTTTTTTTTTTTTTTTTTACACCACCCGGGCACAGGTCGAACGACCCACAACAGGGCCTAGAAGGCAAAAAAAATAAGAACAAAGAAATTAAAAACCGAGAAGAAAAAGGTTATACAGTGGTCCCTCGGTTAACGAACTCAATTCGTTCCAGAGGGTCGTTCGTTAACCGAAACCATTGTTTCAATGGGATATTGGGCAATTGGTTCCAGCTCACAGAAAAGTATATACAAAGTAAAGCCAAAAATGCATAAAGTCAGAAACACTCCTAAAATTCCCCTAAATCGCCCTTAAATCACTATATATATATATACAGTACTGTATACGTTCATATACACTAGAAGTCTTAAATCACTACTGTAATGTGATACAGGTGATTAATTTTATCTCTTGGGCAAAATATATGACGTTTATATTCAAATTATTGGCTGTCTTGCAAAGATTCCAGCAATGTAAATTATATTCTCCTAACTTTAGTCTGAGATATTATATAAGATAAACACTTTAAAGCCTACTGAAAACCCCCAAACCTTTGCTGGGAGGGAGGGGAGGGAGGGAGGGAGGGGTGACAGTGACATGTTTGGCAGTTGGCTCCTGTGGTGTGAAGTATTTAATTGTTCATTTACGTCCTTTAGATTGAGTTTTTGTTTTTTGCTTATAAAATTTAATAGAAGTGACCGGGGAGAATTTAATTTGCATTGCTGGAATTCTTATAAGATAGTGATTAATTTGAGTGTAAGCATGCCATAGTTTGCACTAGATAAAATTTTTTGTAATTATTTTGTACATTATTCTGATTACATTTACAGCTCAGTTTTGCCCTTAGGACAGTGGGTGCATGTAAATGAGTTTCAATAAATGAATAAAGTTACATATATGAGCCAAAAATAATAGTTGAAAAACTTTATGTAGACAAAGCTTGGCTAGCTAAATTTTAGAATGACCAATGATTTTAATACTGTATAAATAAATGCACAAATATTAAAGAGCACAATTTTCTTGATATTTACCCCAATGGAAATGAATGTAAACATAGTAGAGATTACTGAATTGGCTCAGTACCTCCTCAGCTTATCAGCTGATGTTCAAAACAAAACATGATTTTCGTAAGGATTTCGTTAATCGAATTCTTTTTTCATTAACCGAATTGAAGATTCTTATGGAAGGTAATTCGTTAACAAAAATTTTGTTAACGGAGGCATTAGTTAACCGAAGGACCACATATAAATGTTCTCAAATGTACTAGCTAAAGGACTAAAAAATTTATCTTTCTTGCAAAATATGTGATGTACATACTAAAATTATTTGCTATCTTGCAAGGATTCCAGCAATGTGAATTATATTCTGCAAAGTTTAGTCTGAAATTTTACGAGCCTAAAACACCTTCACCACTGGCAAGGGGGAGGTGATGTGTTGACAGCCAGGCAGGGAGGAGGAGGGGAGGGAGGTGGGGTATGGACCAGCTAGTGCCAAAGGTTGCCTAGTAGTATTTATTTATCTGTCATATAGAGGGAGCTTAAGTTTTTCTCTTATAAAATGTCACTGAATTGACTTGGGAGAATATAACTTACATGGCTGGAATTCTTATAAGATAGTGATTAATTAGACAAAAAAAATAGTAATTATTTAGTACATTTGAGTACAGTACATGTTTGTCCTTGGGGTAATTATTTCTTTTACTCTTTTTCACAATATGTATTTAGGATGGTGTGTGCATTTAAATGAATAAAACTAAATGAAGAAACTTATGTATATCTACCCAAAAATACAAGTTGAAAAACTTGTACTGAAATGTACTACATTACATAGGATTAAAATTTTTATCTCTTGTGCAAAATATATGATGTCTGTATTCAAATTATTCACTGCTCCAAGAATTCCAGCAATGCAAGTTATATTCTGCTAATTTTAGTCTGTAATATTTTATAGGATAAAAACTTTAAGCCTAAATCTACTTTCACACTATTTTGGGGAGGCTTCTTAACCCAGGACCCCCAATTTTTGTCAGAATCTTCCAAAATCCGGATTTACCGGGTACGGATCTTCAAGGGTTTACTGTATACTGTATCTCCCCTTATATAATGGTAGTCAATGAGAAAATGGCTTTGATTTATAAAAGGTTTTTCAGGAATGTATCCCTTTCGTAAATTGAAGCACTCCTGGATTACATTTGTCCAGTGAGTGGGAGCCAATGTAAACAATATCAGTCATGCTCATTAACCTCTTGTGTACGGGCTCCTCTCTGTGCCAAATAAAATATTAACCCTTAGGCCCCGGGTGACGTTTCAGAACGTCCGCCTATTTTCCAGCCATTTTTTTTTCTTTTATTATTTTTGGAAAAGTTGATTTTTTCTCGATATAACCCCGCAGGGGGGAACGGGGGGGGGGGGGTTACTGCCAGCAGCACCCTAACCCGGGGCATAAGTGTTAAAATTGATGTTCCCAATATGAAAGGGTTAATAGGCACAACTCATCTACCAAACACCCAAATTTCCCTTATTTATTCTGAATTTGTACTGAGTACTGTACAGTACAGTCAACCCTCGCTTTACGCGGTCCCACATTCAGCGTTTCCACGTTTACGCGGTACCCTGCCGAAACCGGAATGCTCACATTCCGCGGTGCATGTACCCCTTTACCCGGAGAGCAGCTGGCGAGCCGCACCATTTTTGGATCCAAACCTCCCGCCATCTCCCGCCATGTTGTGTAAGTGGCGCGAGCAGGGTGCGCACAAGGTCGCCCAGTCATCAAAACATTACCGAGTTCTTCACCCGCCACCCACCACAGCCGGCCGAAGTCAGTGATAGTGATAATTATAGTGAGGATATGGACTTATATGGACTTTGAGGGGTTTAACAAAGGCCCTGCAAGCCTCTGTGGTGGATAATTATACAATTGATACAGGTGAGGGCCAATAATCTGCCCTCTGCCTCGGAACCAACCCCCCATCCCCGTGTGTCCAGCCATCTTTTCTACTAATGTAAGTGTTAAAAAACCTAATATTATCGATATTTCTCTTAATTATTAATTGTGTGTGCATACCATCATAAAATTAAGAAGTTATTTTTACTACAACATAGGTATTGTGTCAGAAAAAGTGGAGTTTGGGGGTCGGCCCGGTCTCTATTTCAATTAATCCCATATGTTATGTTGTTCACTTTACGAGTTTCTCACTTTCCGCGGTACCCTGTGGGTTGAATTAACCGCGTAAAGTGAGGGTTCACTGTATAGTCTGGATTTACGCAGTCAATTAAACCCGTGAAGGTCCATGTAAAACGAGGAATTCATAAACGAAATAACAGAACATAAGGGATTAATTGAAATAGAGACTGGGCCGACCCCCAGACTACACTTTTTCCGACACAATACGTACGTTGTAGTAAAAATAACATCTTAATTTTATGATGGTATGGACACACACATAATATATAAGCTAAATATCAATAAGAGAATAATATTCTGTACAGGTATAAGAGAAATATCAAGGTTTTTAACACTTACGTTAGTAGAAGAGATGGCTGGGCACACTGAGATGGGGGCTGGTTCCGAGGCAGAGAGCAGATTAGTGGCCCTCAGGTGAATTACTTGTATCACTATCCACCACAGAAGTTAGCAGGGCCTCCCTGACAAACCCATCAAAGTCCATATCGTCACTGTCACTGACATGGGCTGGCTATGGTTGTGGTGGGTTGCGGGCAAAGAACTCGGTTATGTTACGTTGACGGCTTGCATTGATGTGGTCGTGATACATCTGGATATATGGCTCCATAGATTGCAACAGATGGTTATTGGAGACTTTGTATCAGTGATTCACTGGGTCTTTGAAAAAGATGACCTTGAGTTTCTCGGCCAACTCGATGGCCTCCTTTACATCACCATGTGTTAACTTCTGTTCTTCTTGTTCTGCCGTACCACCTGCCTCCTCACTGACGTCATCATCTTCCATCAACTCGTCCGCAGTCACCTCAGGTTGCCTAATTACCTCCAGGATGTCGTCGTCGGTGGTCTCGGAGAAGCCTGCAGCTCTAACACTCTGTGTAGCCTCTCTTGCAATGTCCAATGCCACAGCAACAGACTGAGCCTCTCCAGCCACTGCTTGACTCTGCCTCCCACCTGTGATACCCTGCAACACATACCACCACGCGAGACGAATCGTTGCCACAGACAGCAGCCCCCAAGCCTCCACAAAGAAATCAACACCTTTCTTGACGTTGAACATCTTCCAAAACTGTTTGACTCGCACTTCATGCTAAGCCAACTCTTGTTCTGGATCCTCGCTCTCGGTGCCACTCAGAAGCTTCCGCAATCCATCCTTGGTGTTGGTCAAGTCGTTCAGGAACCGAACCTTCTTTGCGGAGAAAGCAGCCTTGACGTTACATATCAACTCCTAATCCATGGGCTGGATTAACCACTTTTGCATTGGGGTGATGATCCAACAGTAGGGGCGAGTATCCTGGTGCGTTGTCAAGGAGCAACAAAATGTTGAATGGCACATTATTTAGCGAGCAGAATTTCTTCACGTCAGGAACGAAACAGTCGTCAAACCAGGAGAGGGACAGACCAGTGAACATCCACGCCTTCCTTGAGGTTAGCCAGTGGACATTTAACTTGCTCATGTCCATGTTTTTGTAGGCGTGCAGTGTGCGGGCTGTGTGGACCACAGACAACTTGAGCTTACAGGTGCCGGAGGCATTGGTAGTGAACAGGACGGTGATGCGCTCCTTCTCCAACTTCCGGCCCCTACACTTGCTGGCAGACCTGACTACGAATGTCTTGGAAGGTAATTTCTTCCAAAAGAGCACGGATTCATCCATGTTGAACACCTGGTCGTCGGTGTACTGTCCATCCTCCATAATTTCTTGTAAGAATGGAGGAAAATCCATCGCCACAGCACGGTCAGCACTCTCTCCTTCACCAACAATTTCAACGTTCATGACCTTGTTACGACATTTAAACCCTTGCAACCACCCAGCGGAAGCAGTGAAGGGTTTGGGCTCTGCAATTCCCATCTTTTGCGCCACTGATACGTACAGTTCTCTCGCGTAGTCCTGCACTGCCTGCGTGTCGACCGCCACGTTCCTTCTCGCCTGACGAATCAAGTAGCTCACCAATAAATTCTCCATCTTGAGCAGCACCTTATTCTGACAATACTTGACCAACGAGGCACCTGCAGACTTTGTGATGTTCATGTGTTCTTTTATCTTGGCGGCATCCTTCTTGATGGTGCCGATCGTAGATTCGTTAACGCCATGCTGTCGCGCCAGATCGACCTGCCTCGTTCCTTTTTCTAACTCCTGAACGATTTTATATTTCACTTCGTAGCTTAAGGCGCGTCGCACCTTCTTGGGCTTGGGGCGGCTTGGTCCAGGTAATTCAAGGTTTTTCTGGGGTGGTGGGGGTCCAGCAGATGCCATTGTTGTACAGATTAGCAGGCACAAGAGAGAACTGTATACGCGGAGACTGAAGACAATGAGACTGGCGCACCTCAGGTCAGCGACTTATTCCCTCTGGTGGCAGGGCACGTCATGTTACATTGGACCAATCACAGCTAGCGGCGGAGGGAATGTGTGGGTGGTGAGGATGTGTGGCCCAATCACAGTCCGATACGTCATATGACTTCAGCGTTAACGTAAGAGCGACATACTGCGCACCCTCCCCGCGTACGGTCAAGAATGTACCGCGTAAATAATAATTGGCGAGTATAGACAGCGGTGGCATGAGGGCAACCAGCGTGCAACCCGTCCGCGCTGCTTGCCGCGTAAATGATGAAATGTACCGCGTAACTAATAATTGCCGGTCTGGCCAGGTGCCGCATAAATGACTAAACGCGTAAAGGAAATCTGCGTAAAATGAGACTGTACTGTATATGGAGAACAAAATGCAGAACCACTCTTCTATCATCTTATTCTTTATTTATATACTGTATACAGTCTCTCCTCGACTTACGACTACCCAGACATACGGTCGTATAAAATATTTTTCACATTACGTATTTTCGAGTCCCGGCGTTAGTGATCGCGCTGTGTACTGACAAAATTGTTGTTTGTAATTTCCTTTAAAATGGCTGGCAAACGTAAAAGTGAGAGTTCTCGTAGTGCTGAGAAGATAAAGAGACATCTATTTTAGAATTTCCATGTATTATTTTCGCCTTTTCGACTTACGACCAATTCAAATCAAGACCTGAAACGTTGAGCTGAAATGTTGAAAGATGAAAAAGTGGAGGTTACAATCAGCTGTCTTATCGTCTGCCACTCTCTGGACATAATTACTTAATTGAAAATATGGTCTCGATTACTCTTTTAAGTGAAAACAACATCACATTACTCAAACTGATGACACCAGTCGTTACTGCCAGCTGCACCAAGTTTTCAGTCTTATATTTCATTGCTGGTTTCATTACTGTACTTTACTATTTTCTTCTTCACTAAACTTACTTTCAGTACTTAGATACATGTAGTTGCTAAACAGTCGTTAATTTATAGATGAACAGGTAGGATGAAGTTTGCAGTTATGGGCATCTCAGAGCATAAACAATCTTGATGAATCCTGATGTTTGAATAACCATACTGTACTGTACTCATAAATAGTTCATCCATGATGGATACTTTGGCTTCACTGAAGGTTTGTTTTACATATAGTCTTATCTTATTCACCATCAGCAGAAAACTTACAGTTAAACATATACTGTACAGTATAGTATTTGTGGAATATACACATTTCTATTCTCAAATTGCCACTTTAAAAAAATATATATATATTCATGAAATGACTGAAGTGTTTAACTCACACCTTGAGGCACAAAAAAACTGATCAATTTAATGGTGACTTTAGGAGACTTTCTTACACTGGTCTCCTCTTTTACAATACCTGAAAAGGTTTTTTTTTAAGTTTCTACCTTTACAAAAACAACATTCTTTTTCTATATTAAGCAAATACACTGCCTTTTAATGGCAACCTCAAACTCTGATACAGACTAACCTTTTCATGCAAGAGGAATTGGATTTTTCCCTAAATTCAAAGGACACTTACAACACTCCTGTAGCTATAATACACACACTTCCTTTCAACTAACCTGGCACTTTATTTATGAGGAAATTTGCTTCAAAGAGGCAGCCTTCTTCACCGATGGGATTTTTTTTAGTATTCTCGACAAAACCAACCTCATGTCTACCAAGATCATCCTGGATATCCAGACCAATATCTGTCAAAGACACCAAGTAAATATCAGTAAAAAAATTGCCACATTTTATGTGCAGTCAGTAAAATAAGTATTGACCACCACAAGGTTGGTGGAATAGAAAATGAGCAATAACAACCAACTGACGCCAGTAACCACAGGTATACGTTTACAGTTTTGTCAAGATGTTTTATATTGTTACACACGACAAGGTGATCAATCCTTTTCTCAATGATAGGGATTAAAATTTAATGATTTATAAATAAAGCCACAGTAAAGGTAAGATGGAGAGGTTTCACAACATTGAATACCTTTTATAATGTTGAAAATAATGTTGAACAGGAATTACAAAGGATGTAAAATTATACCCATTTAAAGTTGAAGAATAAATAATATACAGTACAAAATCATGAAATCCAGGTGACCCTTGCTTTATGTGACTTCACTTGGTGCCATTTTGCTATTATACAAAGACCCTATTTCTCCCATTCTCTCATTTAGCATGAGAAATATTCAATCATGTGACTGGATAATGCGATGTATTTGAGGCGCAGGAGGCCCTGTGGGAGTGGGTGAAACGGTGAATGAGGAGCCATGTGAGGCAGCTCCTGTGTTCCTTCATTCAGTACCATGGTGTTCATTGTTGTGTGCAACTCTACACTACTCTCATCTCATCTTAGAGTGTATGGATTTTCCATTATTATTGACAAGTGCAATGTTGTCTAAGCCAGTTGTTCTCAGCATTTTAGATTTTATGCTCCACTAATAATTTTGTCAAAAAACACCCGTCTGTTCTCAGTGATAAAATAAATTCCCTTTTTTTCCGAAGGTATATATTTTTCACATTTAAATAGAATAAGGCAACTCCCTTTTTCTGAATTCCTAATTAATTACTTTTGAAACCTTGAGTCCCACCTACAGTAGATAACCTTTACATCCCACAAGTTGAGAAACATTGGTTTTTAGCACCATTCTAGTGCATATCCTAAAACAACTGTCTATCCATCAAAGAAGCAAACAATTACCATTTTAACATTAGTAACTTGGTCCTGTATGTGCCCATGGGGCTAACACACCACACATGATTTATGTCAAGAAAATAATGAACTCGGTGATGCACTCAACATCGAAAAGATAACAAGATGAGTATGAAACTTTCAGCTGATCAGAATGTAGACCAGAACCAAATGGAAATACAGATCTCAAATGGTTACACATCCCTGCAGATGGTAAGTACTCAAGTACAGTAGACCTTCAATATAGTACAAATTGATACTGCTGCATTGCACTTTTATATAGTATGGCACCCTAAATTACTCCCATTTTCATTCTTGCACATTGTAACCGCAGAAAAATTCAATTCAAGTAAATGAACCACAGTGTTCATTACTTGACGACAAGTGTTTACAGAGTACAGTAGCCTGTACAGGGTATTTTGTATTTTAACCAAATATTTTGTTATACCCTACAGCAGGGGTGTCAAAATTCCGGCCCAACACACTCTTGCATGCAGCCCGCGGCCCATTTGCTGCTCCAGCCTTACCTTGAGGAGCTAAAACTAAATAGTGAGTGTATCCCTCAGCTGAATAAAATAGTCTGCTGTTTCCTAGAACAAAATACTCAATCAACATCCGCCTTTTGAACGGCAACTATCCGAGAGTAATCTTTCTCACTTTCCGACCTTGAAGTCCATGCAAGGCACACCTGAGTTTAATGAATGAGTTCCAAGAAAGATTTGCTGACTTTAAATGACTTGAGAAGGATTTTTTTAATTTTATGGGATCCATTCTCTGTTGGTGTTAATGAGGTACCAGAACATCTTCAGTTAAAATTAATTGAGCTTCAGTGTGATTTTGTGTTGAACAAGTTTTTGAGTGTTTATGTTGGCACATTTTATCAATATTTTGGACCAAATTATCCCAAGATTAAATGTTTTGCCTCAAAGATTATGTCAATGTTTGGAAGTACATATGTCTGTGAACAACTCTTTTCTGTGATGAACTTGAACAAGTCTCGGCTTCAGTCTCAACTTGCTGATGAGCACCTTAATTCAATACTGAAGGTTGCTACAGCTCAGTCGTTAGCGCCAAACTTTGATGCACTGGTCCATAACAAGAGGTGCCAATTACCAGGAAGCAGCAGTAGCAAACAATAAGATTGATCAAGGTAAGTGAACACGTGATTTGTTTGTTTCTAAGGGTTTCGCACGAGCACAGACTAAATCCACCTTTCTTCTTTTGTCGTACTACTCACCTAAGAGGTGATTGCGAAGTGCTCATAATTATGTTACTTGGCCCGCATACTGTGTACAGTACTCATATTAAATCTGGCCCGCCTTGGCAAATGAGTTTGACACCCCTACCCTACAGTACTATGAACAAAAAATTAAAGAAAGTAATATAGATGATGCTGCTGCATCTGATTTTATTAGGGTAAAGCATGCTATCTGAGTAAAATATGTCAGCTAAAATTCTACTTTACGAAACAATCTACTGTATTTCACGCAAGATTTGGCAACTCTACACCTGAAATTTAAGTATAGAATATTCTTCAATTTAACTTTCCATAAACTATTACATAAGAGTTAATGTAGAGAAACTGGATAATCAGGCATCTGACTCTGTGACTGTGTGTATGGTGGGGTGAATGATGAATCTACTTGTCTTCTCATGAGTGAGAATTAAGGTATACTGTATGGTTATTGCAGGAGAATGACATATGGACAACTTATAAGTACTGTAGACTACTTAAACTAATTGTGTTAGAGAATAATGAAGCAATTTTGTTTCAAGTATTTGCAGAAACTAATAATAGTGATATCCCCATTAGATGGAACAATTGGTGCAGAGCACGTCCGAGGGTGAGAGATTTCCGGCTAACCAGACGACTTTCTCAAACGCGGAAAATTCCTTATCCCCAGAATCTTTTCTGGTTACTGGGAAAAGTTTCCGAGTGTCTAAACTAGACATCTTGCACACACAGACACTAGCCCACTTACCCAGATTGTTTCTGGGTGCTGGGGATGTTTTCCACAAGTCTAAACTACCAGAGTCCATAAATGCAGTTCAAATTAAATTAGAAACTCCATTTATTTACTATAATAATCCAAAATAGTTTACTTAAAAGTTTGGTTAAATAAATATATTTGCAAATTTATAATCTATATGATATAGGAGTGATTGAAACTGTGTTACAGCAAAACTGGGATTTTCCACTCCCATGGAGCTGTGGGGGATTAGTGGGTTTCGCCTAACTGACCTGACTTGACGCAATGTCAGGTGGAGGTAGGGTGGGGTATTAGTGGTCTCATATTACTGACCTTCTGATGGAATGTCAGGTCACCCTTTCTTGGGTAGGGGATCAGTGGATCTCATGACCTGAAGATGTCTTGAATAAACACAAAACCTAAAGTATTTTTAGGAAGATTGTGATAAGTATAAGTATAAACGAGCAAAGTTGTATCCCTTCAACATTTTAAAATATGGAGTGAGAAAGCAGAAAGGTGTGGGTGATGAGAGAGATGGAGTGGAAATGAGTGTTACCAAGTGCTGATATTTAACTCACTATCATGGGGTAGGGGGTAGTAGTAATAGTAGTAGAGGTCCTGGAGCACATTCCTATTAAATACATGCACTGGTAATATATTGTTCTCTTAATGTAATACAGCTTTATGTAAACATGTTTTAAAACATCCCCAACATAAAATGGGAGCACCTCTCAGATGATGAAACCTGCAGGGATCAGTTTGCTTATAATAGAAGCAAAGCAAACAAATTAAAACTTTAATGTTTACAACCTATCAGTCAAATAAGCCTATACTGTAATATGAGGACAAACTTACAGTGGTTCCTCATTATATGAGTTTGGCATGTGCAAATTTGGTTATAAGCAAGGACCCCTTGCTATTAAAGATTCATCATATGCAAGAAAAATTTGGTTATCTGCCATTGAACACATAAAATTAAGGTCTGCGCCATTTCCTGCCTTTGAGTATCTTGTTTCCCACAAGCCACCACTCAATTGTTGAGTGTGGTAGATTGTGGGTACAAGAGAGCTCATGCACATAAGTCACTGTACAGTACTGAGTGGATATGTGCTGCTATTGTATACTGTAATGGGTGGCTTGTGTATCTGCCATTAAAATCCATATTACTTTATTGATATGGCTTCCAAGCATACTGTTAATTCATCTTCTAGCAATTTTCCATCTATGAAATGCAAAAGGACAGCAAGACATTAGAAATTAGATTGTCAACTTTGAAAGCTGGTGAAGGAACACCAGCACTTGGTCAACAACTCTTGTTCTTTGTCAATTGTGAGTCTGCGCTACACAAATCTGCCTGTTTGTGACACTAATCTGCCCATCAAAATGGTTAACCAACCAAAATATGAGTTAGCATGGGTTGCCACAAATTGATATGCATCAACCCCCATATGGCCTGCCACCATATCCAATCCTCTTCAACAGAGCATTAATGTAACTATTTCATAGACTTACTGTATAGTCAAATATCATAAAACAGTATCAGGTGGGCTTGTATTGAAAATAGTACATTTTTTTTAATATACTATACAGGCATTAACATTTCTTAAATAATACAGTAGTACTGTATGCTTTAGGGGATAAAGTGCACTATGTGTATATTTATATTATCTCAATATCTATTAGGTTTGTTTTTAATAAAAATTTGTATTTATACAACAGATATTTCTTTTACAGATATGTGGAGAAGAATATTACAGGCATTCAGTGGCTAGCATATCTCCTTTAATGGAGGAGTACTTACATCTATACTGCATTCATCTTGTTATTTTATTGTATAAAATGGTTGTTTAAATATCATGACAGTTGTAAAAATGGGTCTGAAGCAGTAGAGTACATTGTGAATGCATCCCTTTTTTATACATTGAAATACTTGTACTGTATTTGTTTGTTTTATGCGAACTTTTTAAAGAACACAGCCTTCACATATAACGAGAATCCCCTGTATATGCACTGATATGTCTTGCTATAAAATGCTGAAGATCAGAGAAATCTTACAATCACATTTAAGCCGTGGTAATGAGATCTTGATGTAAACGGGAATCCTGTCAGTTGACTCACCAGGGTTATCTACATACAACTCTGACACTCTGGAAAATAGTAAAGTTGATTAACAGAATGCCTAATAATTAAGAAATAACACATTACCACACATATCCTATTCAATCCATATGTTGCATGACCACTTTACCACATAAACCCTCCTGAATTCAGTTCAACAGTTGTTTAAAATAGGTATTTTGGCATACGTACTAACTGTAGCGAACCCACATAAGTGTGGGTGTGAAAAATGGTCGTAAAATGATGATGATGGTTATGATGAATACTGTACAGAAGGTTGCATTCACCAATGAAAAATAAATATTCAATGGTGATCATGTGTTCCTATAAGTTACGTATGTGATTTTTCCGGTATGGTTTCACCATCAACAAGAGCATACAGTATGTTATTTATTTGAAGCTTAGCAAGGGCAGTTCCCACCTCCAAGAAGATTAGGGATAATTAAAGAGTAAAATCATCATCATTAACATTTTATGGCTGCATTCCACACATTTGTGAGTTAGCCGTGATTACCTGATAGCAGATTTCCAAGCTCATGGTCTGTTGCAACCTCTTCTGTCAGGTTCTTAATTCTGTCATTTCTTATAACCTCTCCCTATGTTACTCTTGGCCTGCCCCTAACTCCCCCCCCCCCTCCTCCACATATAGACTAATGCACCTCTTAACCCAATTAGTCTCCTCCATTCACTCCACATGCCTAAACAAAATCAGCCTACCTCTATGCAAAACTTTGCCAATACTGTACTGTACTCTCAATACTCAGCTGCCCTCTTAACTCTGAACAGGGCTTCCTATCTTTCAGTATCATTTTACACATTCATCTCACCATTCTCATTTCAGCTTGTTCAATCCATTATGTCATCCTCTTAACTCCCCATTTTTCACTTCCATACAATATTACATTTCTCATGCCAGCTACATACACATTTCCTTTTATGCAGAGGAATGATCCTCTTACCATCAATATAGACAACAAATTCCTAAAATTCCTCTAGATTTTTTTTAATGTATGAAATTAAATATATTTCAAGAGGCAATTCCTGTGTAAACCTTAACATGGATGTACAATGCAATGAGTTATAACAACAAGTTATACTGTACTCACATTTCTCCTGAGAGAAAGTGAAGGAGCTCCGAGGTGAAGAGGATCAACATGAACGTAATGCATGTTACACTAATCACAGCCCCTGTCAGTGTGGGCTGTGTTAAATCTTTCGGTACTTTACGGTAAATGTCAAGTCTGGAAAAATAGAAGCAAAAAATTTAATTAATACTACGTATACAATACTGTACTAGATCTTATGCCAGAGTACCTTGTAATAAGTATTACAATGGCTGCCAAAAAATATTGTTATTTCAGTACACTTTACTGAAAAAGCATAAAATTCTGAGAAAAAATTATGTACAGTACATAGCTAAGACATTATACACACAAGTCTAAAAGGACGATCCAAGACATCAAGAAAAGGAAGCAGCATCTACACAAGTTAGCCACCAGAAAACAAATACCTTATACAGTAAAGCCTCGAATAACGACGTTAATGTGTCCTCCAATATTGCAGTGTAAGGTGAATCGTCTTATCGCGAATCATTAATTACCATTAAAATAAAGCAATAATAATGAGATGTGTTCCCAAGTGTGACCTTTTCATATCTTTTGTGTGGCTTTTTACCCTCTTACCCCCCAAACAATACAATTAATGAAAAGTGCAAAGTACTGTATATTCTTTAAATAATGTTTCTGAATGCATCTTATACAATATAAATGAATAATAATATGGTCACACAAGAGAAGATGGGACGCCATTGTTTTCGTTTGTGTTTACAGCCGGGAGTCCGGGAAATTAGTTGTACACGAGAAAATGAAGAAAATAAGACCCTGGTTGTAGCTGTAGTAAATTTAATGTAAAAAAAAATTAATATATATGTTTTAAGTAACAATATTTAATGTTAATAAATGGAACAATCGAAGTAGCTAACCACTAATGGCAAAGAAAAAAAAAGAGATGGATTGGGAACGCCAACATATACGTGCGCATTTAAGGATACCGCGTCACTTATCTTAAGAACATGTACAAAAGATTCATTATTGTTTATTACTGAATATGTATTTGATTGAAATAATGTTTATATATGTGAAATGAACAATGCAATTCATTAATAATACATAGAATATTAAAACACATACGAGGAGACAAGATGGCATTGTTTTCGTGAGTGACGATGGTTCTACATAAGAAACTGAAGAAAATAAGATCCTGGTTGTAGCTGTAGTGAAATTAATTTAAAAAAATTGAATACCTGTATATATGTTGTAAGTAATGCTATTTAATGTTATCAAATGGAACACTCGGAGTAGCTAACCACTAATGGTAAAGAAATAAGGCGAGATGATTGGGAACGCCAACGTATGAACAGCAAGTGCGTACATGTGAAAACATATAATTTCTCAACATATGAATAAGAAAGCAACACTTATTTACTGTTCATATATGTTTTTTTTAAATAATATTTACGAATGTAAAAATAAAATTCTATTCACCAATGGCGTTAAAGTCTAAAATATAAGGACAACCAATGAGTATTGTGCGAGTTTTTACTCAGATGACGAAGTCATCAGGTTCAACTCTGGCTGAAGCTGTAGCTTTCCATAAAGCTGTTGCTGAAACTGTTACTGAACCTGAAGTTGATGTTGAAGCTGCTTATGATGCTGAATTTGGTGAAGCTTAAGTTGATGGTTTAGGCCTTCGAATAATAAAGCTATCGAAAGAACCTTGCACAGCTGCTTTCTTTTCTCATTATACATCTTTATGTAGAGGTCATTTGCATTTATTTAAATTTTAATGCTTTGTTCTGTTAATGGATCCACTTCAGAAAATATGTCCATATAATATCCACAGACCTCTCACCCATTTCATATCGTTTTAACACATCTAGTTTCTCAGCTAAGCTTATACACTTTGTTAGCTTTTGAACCAGCACTACCATCACTTGCTCTCTTGCTCATGTTGAATAGGGATGCAAAAATGCTGTAAGAAACCTGAGAAAGTTTTTCTCGTGTTCCTGTTCCAGAAGCGTGAAAACAAAAGGCCCGCCAAGCTCCGACTGTTGTTTACCACTCATTAGCAAGGCAGCTTCTTTGCGCAAGGCGCTCTTCATCTTTTTTACAGTAATTTTTTTACAATACATATCGGGATTTAGTTATTAATAATATGAAAATGTAATTTTATTTTAATTTTATTATATTTTGGTCGTAAACATGAATGAAATGAGGATGTAAACTGAATTGGGCCCTAAATTATCTAGGGTTTTAAATACAAATGAAATGAGGATGTAAACTGAATTGGGCCCTAAATTATCTAGGGTTTTAAATATGAATGAAATGAGGATGTAAACTGAATTGGGCCCTAAATTATCTAAGGTTTCAAATACGAATGAAATGAGGATGTAATCTGAATTGGGTCCTAAATTATCTAGGGTTTCAAATACGAAAAGTTGTTGGTCGAACCGTTGTTATCCGAGGCTTCCCTGTATCCAGAAATCGTAACCACTTGTTGTTACTTGCACCATATGCACCCAGGATGTCACTGCTCTCATCTGGCACTAAGATTTAATACAGAATGTAAGGGTAAAGATAAAATACTGACCCTATTCTTAATCTTCACTGATCTTAATTCAACATAATTTACACAATTCAAAGCTTGACTAAACAAGTACAGGTAGTCGTCGACTTACGACCTATGCGACTTACGTCTGTTCGACTTTACGACCGGCGGTACGACAGTTTTGGCCCCAGCCTCCTGACGCTGCCGGGAGCTGGAGCCGCGCGCATCCCCGCGCTCAATTACAAACACGCTCGCTGGTACAGCACACTTCCCTCCGTGTCTGTTTGCCTTGTGCCTTTCTTTTGTCTTGGAAATTTTTCTTGAACCACCACCCCCCCCAAGATGTCTACCAAGAGGAAACTGTCTTCATCTACTCCTCAACCTGCCAAGAAGCAAAGAAAGGCCATTGATTTAAACACTAAAATGATGGTGATTAAACAGCACGAAGGGGGTAAGAAAGTGAATGTGATTGCACGTGATCTGACGCTATCACACTCTACTGTGTCGACGATTTTGAAGGATAAAGAAAGGATTCGTGAAGCTGTGAAAGGTTCTGCACCCATGCAAGCGACAGTTATAACGAAGCAACGGACTGGGCCTCTCCACGAAATGGAGAAATTACTTTACATTTGGATGGAAGATCAGATCCAGAAACAGACACCGTTAAGCCTTTTTACTGTGCAGACGAAGGCTAGAAGTCTATTTCAGACTTTGAAGGAGCGCGCCGGAGAAGACTAGTCAAGAATTTGCAGCAAGTACTGGCTGGTTCAAGAAATTCAAGAAAAGATTTCAATTTCATAATGTTCGAGTGACTGGGGAAGCAGCGAGTGCAGACGAGGAAGGAGCACGCAAGTTTGTTGACAGTCTGGATGAATTAATTACGGATGAGGGATATCTAGCAGAGCAGATATTTAATGTGGATGAAACGGGATTGTATTGGAAACGGATGCCAGAACGCACTTACATCCAAAAAGAAGCCAAAAGCATGTCTGGATTTAAAGCATTTAAGGATAGGCTTACTCTGCTGCTTGGCGGGAACATCGCGGGGTTTAAGCTGAAACCTTTCCTAATCTTCCATTCAGAAAACCCGCGGGCGTTGAAAAATGTAAACAAGCACACGCTGCCCGTTTACTTTCGTTCTAACCGTAAAGCATGGATGACACAGGCACTGTTTGAAGACTGGTTTGTAAATTGTTTTATTCCTCAAGTTCGTGAATATTGTTTGACGAAAGAAATTCCTTTCAAGATTTTATTGCTACTGGACAATGCGCCTGGACATCCACCTCATCTATCAGATATTCATCCGGACGTGAAAGTGATTTTTATGCCGCCAAACACGACTTCAATTTTGCAGCCTATGGACCAAGGTTCAATTGCTACTTTCAAGGCTATCTATCTCCGAACCACCTTTGCCCAAGCCATAGACGCTATAGATGCCGACCCAGAACTATCGTTGCGTGACTTTTGGAAACAGTACAACATTCTTAAGGGTATCAAGAATCTGGCAAACGCCTGGGAGGCTGTGACGGAGAAGTGCATGAATGGCATCTGGAAAAAGTGTGTTAAGCGCTATGTTCATACTTTTGCAGGATTTGACAGTGAAAATGAGCTTGAAGTTATTCGGGAAAAAATAGTAAAACTGGCAAAAGATCTTTCTTTGGAATGTGAAGTGGAAGATGTTGAGGAGTTGCTAGACCAAGAATCAGAAGAACTTACAAATGAAGAGCTAATCGAATTGGAAGAAGAAAAAGTAGCAGAAGAAGAAAGGAGAGAAGCAGCGGATAAAGAAGAGGAGGAGGAGCCACAAAGGACGTTCACCACTAAGGGATTATCAGAAGGTTTATCTCTACTAAATAAACTTCTTGCCCATTTTGAAGGAATGGACCCAAACATCGAACGATTTGCAAGGATTGAGCGGATGGCACGCAATTCGTTTCGTCCGTATCAAGAAATTTACGAGGAGAAGAAGAAACGAACAATTCAGACAAAGCTCACCATGTTCATGAAAAAAACAACTCCTCCGGCTACCCCAAAGGCTGCCCCAGCTGACGACCCCGACGATCCACAGCCAAGCACCAGCGGCCAATAAGATGTTTTTTGTATGTTTGTATGTGTTTGTATGTTTTGCAACTAAAATGTTTTATATGTTTTGCACCTGTATTTTTTTTTTTTTGTATGTTGTGTAAATAATAAACCAATTGTACTGTAATATGCAGTGATTTACTTAAACCTGACGACCGTAACAATAATGAACAAAGAAAATGTTGATAAAATATGACTTAAAGATGATTATATTATCATTACACATTATAATATACGTAAGGTAATTATAACATAGGCCGACTTACGACCAGATCAACTTACGACCGGGCGGCCGTAACCAATCTAGGTCGTAAGTCGACGACTACCTGTATACGATATTGTACCTTACAATTATTCAAGGAACCAAATTTGAAGTGGAAAACTTTTGTAAAGTAAAGTACAGTATCTGTAAACTGATTATTTTCTTAAGTAGATTTCCAGCTCATAAATATTTTACTGTATAATTTCCTCAACAGAATCCAAATTTCTAAAGCACTAAGTGTTACATCATTTATGGCAATGATACCAATAATCCATAGTCTGAAAGAGTTCTTCTACATTTTGTAAGGTATAGTACAGTAATCGTCATTTCCTACTGTAATACTTACCGGGTATGCCTTTTATGGGTACAGAAATACTGCAATGAGATTAAAAAAAATATCCTTCACATTATTTCTATTTAGAGTACCTATTGTAGAGTCTCGTTCAAGATTCTTCAAACACTGCTGGAGACAGCTGGCAACTCAAGGCCGTTTGTTTATAGAACGTAGTAAAAATTATGAATGAATGTAAAACGTTATCGGTGATTGGTTACCTAGTTTCGTGTTACTTAATTAATGGGTGGGCTTTGTTGTTTAGTATTATATTAAACAGTGATCCCTCGGTTAACGAAATTTCGGTTAACAAATTACCTTCCATAAGATTCTTCACTTCGGTTAACGAGCAATCCCTCGATTAACGAATTCCTTACGAGCGCTCCTCAATATGTTTTCGCTTGCTCACTAGCTGTCGTATTAGTCCGCCAATACAATAATCGGTTCTAGGGCTTAAATTCCTTACCATTTTAGTAAATATCAAGAAGGTTCCACTATTCAATCATTTTAAAAGTTTTATATTCTTTTTTTGTCATTTTAACAATTATTGAACATAATTGAAGTACAGGAAATAGTTTTATGCGCGCCAAACAGCCACTCAACACACCAAGCTTGGCGTCAGTTTGTTTACAGGTTCAAAGGAAGGAACATCTTGTTTGAGACTCTTCAACATAAACGCTTTTTTCTGTGTTTCCAGTCAAATTATTAGTCATTTTGAAATATATTTCCCATATTGATAATATATAGCGCAGCGCAGTGTTGATTTAAAGAAAATAATCTTGAATTACACCAAGTGAACAAAAATTTTATGGGTGAAATGGCAGCATGGGGTGACTTCTCTTCCACCCCAATGCCTTCTCTTCTCCCTTCTCCTCCACCCCAATTCTAATTCCCATCATCATCATCATCATCAACCAGGAGCCTTCTACATGCACACCTCAAAGTAGGTGTACTTTACTGCATTTATTTTTAGTGTAAGTAATTTTCGGTGAGCTGGAACCAATTACCCAAAACCCATTGAAACAATGGTTTTGGTTAACGAATTTTTCGGTTAACGAGCAACTTTCTGAAACGAATTGTGCTCGTTAACCGAGGGACCACTGTACTACGTACTATAGTAAACAAACGGCCTTAGAGTTGCCAGGTGTCTCCAGCAGTGTTTGAAGAATCTTGAACGAGACTGTACAGTACATGTAATCTGTATACTGTATTTTATATAATAAATATACTACAGCTACAGTAATCCATTACCAACTCTAAGCTTCGCATCTCTAATATTGTGTACCTAGGTTTTATATTTTGTACACTGTTTTACCAACCTCTGTATCCTGTTTCAAGGATCCACGGCTTTCAGATTTATAGCCCAGAATGAGGGCTATTCTATTGATCAGGTTCAATTCACTTCATAGTACTGTACTGTACAAGCTGAACCTCTCCACTCTGGCACCCTTGGGACCTGACCAGAGCCACACCATGGGTGGTCAATATATTACCATGCTAAAAATGATGCAAGTTCATACCGTATACACACAGCCTCGGGAACATGGGCCCACTTGACACTCAACACAGCCCAGCTAGGACGCTTAAAGTGAAAAACATAACATATGGGATTAATTGAAATAGAGACCGGGCCGACCCCCAAACTCCACTTTTTCAAACACAATACCTACAGTCTGCGCAGAAAATTAAGGCACAAATTAGGTTGAGTCATCACTTTTAGCACAAATTGTTTTACCCTCAAGATAGGGATAAATTTTGATGAGAAATATTTAGTCACAATTCTAACGGCATCTGGAACCCTTAGGCGACAGTTGTCACATAGCAACAACCGCTCAGTCTTTGTTTAGGTTGCGTGGGTGGAAGGTTTTTGTACCCATGTGAGCGCCACGTGCCGTGATTTTACGCCTGAGTTACAGTGCTTTATCGTGTGATTTCTGGGTCTTTAAGATGTCCAGGAGAGTTACTAAGCGTGAGGATGTTGCACAGGTGATTGGTTTATACAAGACTAATCATAAAGTTACTGAAATTGTTGAATTAACCGGTGTGTGCTGCCGGTCAGTGCAAAAATTCATCTCGGAGTTTGAAGCAAACAGCCAGGAAGAGTTGCCTACCCCTAAACCCAGGTCTGGGCGACCACAGCTTAGGTCTCCTAGAACCAGGAAGGTGATTGCTAGGCAAGTTAATGCTAACCCTAAGCTCAAGGCACGGAAATTAAAGCAAGCTAACCCCGGACTCCTTGGTAACATCTCCTTAAGGTCGGTGCAGCAGCTTCTTCATGACGATCTCGGTTATCGCGCCTACCCGACCACGCCGTAAGCCTCTGCTGACTGCTGCTGCCCAGGAGAAGAGGATCACTTTTGCAAAGAAGTACAGTGTCTGCTCCCTTCAGGAGTGGAGGAACGTCCTGTGGAGTGACGAAGCCATGTTTACAGTGAGTGGTTGTGGTCACGATAGGGTGTACTGCCGGCCAGACTCTGACCCGCTCGACCCCAGGTACACCGTCAAGACGGTCAAGCATCCTGATTCAGTGATGGTATGGGGTTGTTTCACTTATTACGGTGTTGGTGAGTTGGTTGTGCTTGAAAAAAAAAAGTTAACCAGGGTGTGTACCTCGAGCTTCTCTGTGACGTTCTGCCTGACTCGTTTGAGAAAACGCGCCGACATGTTCATGCAGGACGGTGCTCCCTGCCACACAGCCAAGTTGGTTACTTAGTGGTTGGAGGATTGCCAGGTTTCATATTTTAAGGACTGGCCTGGCAATTCCCCCGACATCAACCCTATTGAGAACCTTTGGGGGCTCATGAAACGTCGCCTATGTGACCTCGACAGCTCGTCCGTCCCCAAGCTCACCACAGCAATTAAGCAACTGTGGGCCAATTTCACCCCACAGCACCTGCAAAACCTTGCAGACAGTGTTCCACAACGACTGAAAGAGGTGCTGGGAAACACAACAAAATACTAAGAGGGGTGGGTGAGTGTTATTTTCATTTTTTTATTGCCTTACCATGATTTTTTTTTTTTTTCCACGGTGTGCCTTAACTTTTCGCGTAGACTGTACGTTGTAGTAAAAATAACTTCTTAATTATAAGATGGTACGCACACACAATTAATAATTAAGAGAAATATCAATAATATATGTTTTTTAACACTTACATTAGTAGAAAAGATGGCTGGGCACACGGGGACGGGGTGTTGGTTCCGAGGCAGAGGGCAGATTATTGGCCCTCACCTGTATCACTTGTATCAATTGTATCACTATCCACCACAGAGGCTTGCAGGGCCTCTTTGTCAAACCCCTCGAAGTCCATATCCTCACTATCACTGACTTGGGCCGGCTGTGGTGGGTGAAGAACTCGGTAATGTTTTGATGACTGGGCGACCCTGTGCGCACCCTGCCCGCGCCGCTCTCTTTGTAAATGAGTACATGCACCGCGTAAAGTGAGCATTCCGGGTCTGGCAGGGTACCGCGTAAACATGGAAACGCGTAAAAAAAACGTGTAAAGCGGGGTAATACTGTGTACTGTAATATTATTTTGTTCTTGTTTATAAGTATCATTTTAGTTTATTTCATTATTAGGATAAAACCACCATGTTATATTATGTTCATTGTTTCCTCTTTGAATTGTTACAACATTTGCTTTTGTGTTATTTCAGATAGTAATACCCCGCTTTACGCGTTTCAGTTTTACGCTTTTCTACATTTACGCGGTACCCCGCCAGAACCAGAATGTTCACTTTACGCGATGTGTCTACTCGTATACGTGGAGAGCGGCTGGCGGTCATCTCGCGCCGCGCCATTTTTGGATTCAAACCTCCCGCCATCCCGCCATGTTGGGTAAGCGGCGCAAGTAGGTTGCACAGTGTATGTCTTTGTTGCGTTATCGGTGACGTCATATGACGTATCGGACTGTGATTAGGCCACGCATCCTTACCTCCCTCTCCGCTAGCTGTGATTGGTTTTATGTAATATGACGTGCCCTGCCGCAGGAGCGATGAAGCCCCTTGACCTACACGCGTCAGTTACACCCCTCCCGGCTACACCGTGTATATCGTTATCTATTGTTTCATAAGAATGTCTGCCACCAGACCACCACCACCAAAGAAAAACCTTGCATTACCTGGACCCAGCCGCCCTAAGCCAAAGAAGATACGACGTGCCCTAAGCTGCGAGGTGAAGTACAAGATCATCCGAGAGTTGGAGAAAGGAGCAAGACAGGTTGATTTGGCGCGCCAGCATGGTGTGAACGAATCTACGATCCGGACGATAAAGAAGGATGCAGCCAAGATAAAAGAACACATGAACATCACAAAGTCTACAGGTGCTTCAATGATCAAGTATTGCCACAACAAGGTGCTTCTCAAGACGGAGAAGTTACTTGTGAGCTACTTGATTCGTCAGGCAAGAAGGAACATGGCGGTCAACACGCGCTCAGTTCAGGAGTACGCACGTGAACTGTACGCAGCAGTGTCACGTAAGATGAGAATTGCAGAGCCTAAACCCTTCAGTGCTTCCTCTGGGTGGCTGCACAGGTTTAAGAAGACGAACAAGATCACCAACATTAACATTGGTGGTGAAGAAGCTAGTGCTGACCGTGTTGCGGCTAGGGATTTTCCTCCTTTCTTACCTGAGATTATGGAGGTAGGACAGTACAAGGACGACCAGGTGTTCAACATGGACGAATCCGGTCTCTTTTGGAAAAAGCTACCTACCAAGACCTTCGTTGTCAAGTCTGCCAGCAAGTGTCGGGGCCGGAAGTTGCAGAAGGAGCGCATCACCGTCCTGTTTACCACCAATGCCTCCGGTTCCTGTAAACTCAAGTTATCGGTGGTCCACACAGCACGCAAGCCGCACGTCTACAAGAGCATGGACATGACCAAGCTAAATGTCCACTGGCTGACAGGCACGTAAGGCGTGGATGTTCTCTACACTGTCCCTCTCCTGGTTTGATGACTGTTTTGTTCCCGACGTGAAGAAATTCTGTGAGCAACAGAATGTTCCATTCAAGATTTTGTTGCTGCTGGACAATGCACCAGGACACTCGCCCCTACTGTTAGATCGTCACCCCAACGTAAAAGTGGTCTTCCTTCCTCCCAACACTACGTCATTAATCCAGCCCATGGACCAAGAATTAATCCGCAATGTGAAAGCTGCATTCTCTGCAAAGAAGTTTAAGCTCCTGAACGATTATACCAACACCAAGGATGAGTTGCGTAACCTGGGTGACACCGATAGCAAGAGCGAAGAGGACAAGGAACTACAGTTGGCAGAGCAAGAAGTACTTGTGAAACACTTTTGGAGGAAATTTAACGTCAAGAAAGCTGTGAACTTCTTGGTGGAGGCATGGGATCAGCTGTCTGTAGCAACGGTTAGTCACGCATGGAGACATGTATTGCAAGGTATCCCAGGTGGGAGGCAGAGTCAACCTGTGACTGGTGAGGTTCAGACTGTTGCGGTAGCAGTGGACCTTGCCAGAGAAGCTACGCAGAGTGTTACAGCTGCAGGCTTCTCCGAGACCACCAACGAAGACATTATGGAGGTGATAAGGGATCCTGATGTGACTGCCGAGATGTTAGAAGACTATCACGTCAGTGAAGAGACAGGCGGTGCATCATCCCGAGAAGAACACAAGTTATCGCATGGTAATGTAAGGGGTGCCATCGAGTGTGTAGAGAAACTGAAGCTCCTCCTTTCCGACGACCCTGACGATAACTGGTATGAAGTCTTCACTACCCAGCTGTTGCAGACTATGGAGCCCTACATCAAGGTGTATCACGACAACATGAACACTAGCCATCAACAAAGCATTACCGAATTCTTCGCCCGCAACCCACCACAGCCAGACCAAGCCAGTGATAGTGACAGTGATGGTGACTTTGAGGGATTTGTCAGGGAGGCCCTGACAAGTGTGGATGTGACTCACCTGAGGGCCAGTAGTCTGCCTTCTGCCTCGGAACCAGCTTCCATTCCTGTACGCCGACCCATCTCTTCTCTAACGTAAGTGTTAAAACCTAACCTTGATTTTTCCTAACATAACCTAACCTTAGGTAAGTGTTAAACTTCGATTATTTTCTAACCTAACCTACCATGACGTGAGTGTTAAACCTTGATTTTTCTTTTACCTGGAACAGTATAGTATTATTCTCTTATTGATATTTCTCTTCTATATTTTGTGTGTGTGTGCATACCATCATAAAGTTAAGATGTTATTTTTACTAAAACGTGCGTATTGTGTCGGGAAAAAATGGAGTTTGGGGGTTGGCCCAGTCTCTATTTCAATTAATCCCATATGTTCTGTTGTTCACTTTACGCGTTTCCCACTTTACGCAGGCCTCTGTGGGTTCAATTGACCGCGTAAAGCGGGGTTACACTGTATGTAGTGAAATGAGTCAAGTAAAGCTTGGATGTAGCAACCAAATGTTTTATTTACCGCAATTTACTTGACTCATCTCAGCCTACCATGGAGAAGCTACTAAGACCCACACGTCTGTATATTGATCCTAACTCGCCTACAGCAGCCAAGGAGTGAAAGCACTGGCATCGCACATTCATAAACTTAATTGAGGAGTATGGAGAAAATGCTCCTGACAAACTCAGAACTCTGGTGAACAGTGTATTGCATACTGTGTATGAATTTATTGAGGAGTGTACAAGTTTTGAAAATGCCATATCTATGCTCGAAAGTGTGTATGTGAAAACTCCCAACGAGATCTTTGCTAGACACCTCTTAGCTCCACGGAGGCAGCAGCCTGGTGAGACCCTTGATGAGTTTCTAAGAGAACTACGCAGACTCAGTAAAGACTGTAACTTGAAACCAGTTACTGCGGAACAGTATCGTGAAGAATTAATCCGTGATGCCTTCACCAATGATATTTCCTCATCACTCATCTGGCAACGTCTTCTGGAGAACAAGACACTCGGCCCAGCGTAATGCTGATGCCTACTCATCACCAAGTGCACACACTGCTGCACTAGTTGTACAACCCCAGACAAAAGAAAAACTACCCTATGAGTATCATACACTAGCTACTGTCTACACTGCTTGAAAGAAATGTTACTTCTGTGGCGGTGTGTTTCACATTAGAAACAAGTGCCCGGCACGTGATGCTACCTGCCATACTTGCAGCAAGGAAGGGCATTTTGCTAAAGTCTGTCGGTCAAAGACATCCGTGAGTACTACTGCTACATTGTACAATCCTACTGTTCTTGCTATTACAGCTGCATTCCTCAGAGCCTCTCACATGCAGCCACTGAAGTCACAGTAAATGGACACAAGCTGAAGGCACTAATTGATTCATGTAGTTCTGATAATTTCATAAGTGAAAGCACCGCAAAAAAATTAAATATGATGGTGTATCCATCAGTTTAGGAGATCTCTATGGCATCAATGTCATTAAGTACCAGCTCTTCGGGGTTTTCTAATGTAACTTTGGAGCTCAATGGCCAAATGTATCCACCTACCAGCCTTGGGGTCTCAAAAGACCTGTGTTGTGAACTGCTTTTGGACCAAAACTTTCAGAAACAACACTAAAGTCTGACATTCGAGTATGGAGGACATAAACCAGAGCTCACAGTTGCTGGTACCAATTCAGTCTGCACTCTCAGCAGCTTTGTTGGACAAACCATCGCTTTTTCCAAACCTGCCCCAGAATGTAAATCCACTGCAACCAAATCGCGACGCTTCAGAAGAAAGACCGCTTGTTCATTAACCAACAAACATCTCACTTACTGTCAGAGGTATCATTGAAGCAAGCTCATCTCCATGGCGTGCCAAGGTTGTTGTGGCGAAAGATCCTCTTGAGACACAAGAAGAGACTCTGCATTGACTACTCTCAGACCATTAATATACGGAACTAGATGCTCATCCACTGCCGAGGATAGACGACATGGTCAATAATCTTGCCAATTACAGTGTTTTCTACATTCGACTTGAAAAGTGCCAATCACCAAGTTCCAATAAAGGAATCTGACAAGAAGTACACAGCTTATGAAGCTGATGAGAGACTGTATCAGTTCTGTAGAATACCATTTGGTGTCACAAATGGAGTTGCTGTTTTTCAATGTTTGATGGACAAGCTTGTGGAAGAAGAAAATCTCAAGAATATGTTCCCATACTTGGACAACATTACAATTGCCGGACATACCCAGGCTGAACACGACGAACATCTTCGGAAATTTCTAGAAGTCGCTGAGCGCAGAAACTTGACACTCAATGAATCTAAATCCATAAAATCGGTAACCTCCATCAATGTTCTTGGCTATTGTGAAGGGAGTGGTACCATAATGCCAGACCCAGAGAGGATGCGTCCGCTCCA
Organism: Homarus gammarus; assembly: GCA_958450375.1. Lineage (NCBI taxonomy): Eukaryota > Metazoa > Arthropoda > Malacostraca > Decapoda > Nephropidae > Homarus > Homarus gammarus. The sequence goes on from CAUDMG010003866.1 coordinate 1,232,343, forward strand.
TGAATTGCCACCATCCACAAATGTAGGATCTCTGCGGAGGGCACTGAGAACGTTCGCCTTTTAAGAAAAATGGATCCCCAATTTCTCAGACATGTTTCAACCTTTGGTAAGAAGTAAGATGTTCCCACTGGGCGAAACAGCCTTGACAGCATTTGAATTCTTAAAAAAACGACTTGTGGATGCAACTCTACGATCTGTCGATGAGGACCTGCCATTTGTAGTGGAGTGCGATGCCTCAGAAGTAGCTATTTCAGCAGTCTTGAACCAAGGTGGCCATCCTGTTGTATTCTAGTCCTGGACTTTGCAGGGTAGTGAGCTACATTACCCAGCTGTAGAGAAAGAGGCTACTGCCATTATAGAGGCAGTGCGTACATGGAGCCATTTCCTAGCCAGGCGTCATTTTGTGCTGATCACTGACCAACGCTCTGTAGCATTTATGCTGGACAGCAGAAGGCGAACTAAAATGAAGAATATTAAAATACAAGAATGGAGGTTGGAGATTGTATCCTTCAGCTACACCATACGGTATCGCCCTGGAAACGAAAATGTGGCTCCTGATACGCTGACCAGAGCATTTTGCCGTTCAACATTTCCTGCATCTACTCTCGCTGAAATCCATAATGGACTCTGCCATCCTGGAGTGACTCGGCTCCTACACTTTGTGAGATCAAAACACCTCATACTCAACAGAAGATGTAAAAAGAACATGTACATCTTGCAAAGCCTGCACAGAATTAAAGCCCCAGTTCTACCGCCCATCGGAAGGGACACTCATCAAAGCTACTCGGCATTGATTTCAAGGGGCCTCTACCATCAGCGACCCATAATCCTTTTATGTTTACAGTCGTTGGCGAGTACTCACGCTTCCCTTTTGCATTCCCATGCCCAAACATGCACATGACAACTGTGATCAACTGCCTTGAAACAAGATTTAGCCTTTGTGGAATGCCCAACTTTATACACTCAGACAGAGGTACCTCCTTTATGTCCCGGGAACTCGAGGCATACCTTTCTCAAAAGCTTGTCGCAACAAGCAGGACAACACCATACCATCCCACAGGGAATGCACAGGTCAAACAGTACAATGGTATCATATGGAAGGCTATTTGTCTAACACTGAAGTTACACGATCTAGCAGATCAACACTGGGAATTGGTGCTTCCAGACGCGCTACACTCAATTAGATCACCTTTGTCTACTTCAACTAATACAACCCCACATGAGCGGTTTTTTGGATTTCAATGACGCTCAACTCACGGTAGTTCACTACCATCATAGCTTATGTCCCCTGGACCAGTGCTGCTTCGACGTTTTGTCTGGTCTAGCAAGAATGAACCTCTAGTAGACCAAGTTGAGCTCGTGGATGTAAACTCAACATATGCTAGCATTAGGTATCCAGATGGACGCCAATCTACAGTATCTGTCTGTGATTTGGCCCCGTGTCCAACGAGTCTGACAACTCCTGTGAAGCAACATGAAGTCGAATCTGATCACATGAATCAGCCCTCTCGAGTCCATGACAATGGGACGAGAATGATGGATTGCCCTACTACACCTAGTATTCAAGGTCGTGACTTACCGTGTGAAATACCCAGTGAAGATGTTCCCCCTTCCCCAGTGACACCCAGAAGGTCTACTCGAGTACCAAAGTCTCCCAATCGTTATGGCTGGGATTAAGATAATGTATTGAAGTAAATTAGTATCTTGATGAGAAGTGTGTATTTGAATTATCTGCTGTGTTTACCTACTATTAGTGTACATTTTCGAGGAGGGAAGAATGTGATATTTTTAAAATATCATTATGGAAAATACTGTAATATTATTTTGTTCTTGTTTGTAAGTATCATTTTGTGTTATTTCAGATATGTAGTGAAATGAGTTAAATAAAGCTTGGATGTAGCAACCAAGTGTTTTATTTACCACAGTGCATATAACCAAGTTAAAAAAAATTAAGAAAGTTACATATACTTGTACTGTACTGTTCTTGAAATTACGATTGAAAAATAACCATAACATAGCTCATAGTTTAGCCTGGTATATGCCACCAGCAATGTTAACAGTTGTATCAGTTATTTGTATATTAAAGTGGCATATAGAGTGAATGAGGTTCTGCTCTTCATGCAGCAACTTAAAGAATGAATCTAGGGGTATGGTAGTCAAGCCCAGGATAAAGGAGTTTACTGGTAGCTAATGTTCACTGTAAATGTCCCGCGGAGGAGGAAGGTGGGAGCGGAGGAGGGAGGGAGAGGAGGAGGAGGGTGGTGAGTCACTGAGACTCTCCAACGAGCCAAGAGAGCGTAGCGCGGCCAGACGATGAGGGGAACGCGCCGTAGAAAGTAGCCCGTGATGAAGCAAAACGACGTAGTATCGGATCACCGGGAAGTTAAACGAATTTTTGGTCTCTAAAATTTAGCGACGTAGTACCGAAACAACGTGTAAACTTGACTGAGTAATGACCTTTGAAATGTTTAAACATTCTAATCATATCATCCCTTGCCCCTATGTAACAAAGTAGGTAACTGAAAAAATTTTCTACTCTTTCTTGGGTTAACAAAGCATCTTCAGTACCACCATCAGCTCATATTGGTCACCAGTGCCCAAGTCAACGAGCCACAATCCTTAAATGAGTTACGACCTATTGCCATCACCCCAATATCTGTGAAAGTTTCGTTTTTGACTAAGCCTATGCAAATATTGCAGCCTCCATAGACCCTCAGCAATTTGGCAAAATGAAAACTTCTTCCACCACTCACTGTCTTGTCACCTTCCTTGACTACATACACCGCCATCTGGAGAAAAGAAAGACGTCTGTGGTTGTCACCTACATTGACTTCACCAAGGCATTTGACCTAGTAGACCACAATTTAATCATCAACAAAGCTATCGAACTCAGATTTTTAAATACTGTAGTCTTATACCATGGCTTATAGACTTCCTTAGTGACCGATGCCAAGCCGTACGCTTCCGAGAGGCTGTCTCCACTTTTCAGTCACTTACCTGTGGCGTCCCCCAAAGCACCAAGATGGGACCACTCTGCTTCTTCATGCTTATCAATGATGCCTTAAGAGAAACCTCTGCTCGCTGGAAATATGTAGACACCTCCACCATTGGGATCAGTGTGAACAACTAGGCTCCTGACTACACCGCCCTACAGAATATATTGAACAGTTTCCAAAATTGGGCCACCAACAACCATGTCACCGTCAACCATACCTCTCCCCTGACCTTGTTCCACCCCCCTCCATTACTTTGGACCCTAACACACTCCACGTTGTGGACTCCACTAAGCTCCTCGGCGTCATTATAGATAAACTAAATTGGTAAATGCACCTCAGTACAATTGTCAAATCCTCCAGTTTTCGTCTCCACCTCCTCAAGTCCCTCGGAGTTCCTTATCTCGAGCTCCTCAGTGTTTACTCAACATTCATACTTCCCAAGCTCACCTATGCCTCCCCTGCCTGGTTTTCCTCCTTAAATGTCACACAATGGAAACACCCCAAAAAAAGTGCATGCAAGATTATTCTCTCCCATTTCTACTCCACATATCAAGAAGCACTCAATACACTGACCCTCTCTGACCACCACCACGACCTCATCTGCAAATTTGGTGGGAAGCTTCTGCACCATCCACGACGCAGGCTCTGGCTTCCATCCGAGAATAGCTGTCTGACACTACCACATCGAGCCCATACAAGCATGTACTGATCGTGATAAGAACAGCCCAATCGCAACCACTGTAAAAATTATCAAGAACTTGTAGTCAAAGTCAACCAGTGGATTCACTCCCAGCCAATCTTACCTTTTTGCACTGTTACTATGTTGGATATTTTGCCATGACCAGCTAAGAACCTACTAAAGCTATTTTATTGTGAGTGTGCTCTGATTGGCTAATCGTCCACTACCGGCGAACAGCGCGAGAACTATATTTGACAGTGACTCTGGCACCATTTGTCATTTATTTTGCCATGAGTCGATCGTTGTGCATGGAAACTTATCATTATAAAAGAGGCGACATTTACTAGAGCCTAATAGAACCTGACCTAACCAACCAAAGAAACCTATCTTAATTAACTAACTTCCTAGCTGAGGGGCAGACCCCCCCCCCCCCGTCATATTAAACAGAAAGTACTTAGCCAATCAGAGCGAACTCACAGTAAAATAGTGTTAGTTGGAACTTAGCCGGTCATGGCAAATATCCACTACGTATTATGTATCATATTTGTATCACTTATGTTACTTGTATATTATTTGTCAATCAAGTGATCCATTCCCCAATTATGTAACTATATTTTCAGCCTTCTAGCTGCCATGCTCATTCAATAAACTGTTAATTATTAATATGGGAAAGTTACAGTTTCAGCCACAACTACTGTTCAACCATAGTTTTTTGTTTTGCCCCCATAGAACATGACCTAACCAACCAAAGAAACCTACCTAACTTCCTGGCCGCCTCCACCATATTAAACATAAAGTGGTTAATATTGACAACTGACCCGCAAATGCGTTATTTGTTTTGATGTTTATTTTCTTACTATATTTTCATCATTGAGTTCTGATATGAAAATCATTTCGTGCAAATGTTTTGTTTGGTAGAAAATTAGGCACCTAGGTGGGCACTAGTTTGTCTTCTCAGCGGAAATGCGGTGGTGACGTCTCATCCCAAAATGTAAACAGCCAATCATACCGACGTATTTCAAAACACTCCGCCGCCCGGGCCAGATCAACTACGATGCTCAGTGTATGCTTAGGGGCAGTTCGGTATGAGCAGCTGCTCTCACATCCACAAAAATCGTAGTATTACACCATATCACGATAAGTTCTTTCTGTTTAATACACCGGGGTTCCAGGGGGGGTTTGTTTAGTTAGGTTGGTAAGGTCTTCTAACAACACTTCTGCTGCTTGTTTTTCTTATCAACTAAGGTTAGGTTAGGTTTAATTTAGAAATAACCACTTTTTAACACATTCACACAAACTATGATAGTGTGCACTATAAAATGCAATGAGGTAAATATTTAGTATTTGCCACCCACCTAATTGGCTTTTGAAAAAGGGTTTTTATTGTGTAAATCATCGTGTTAAATACAGGGTGTCTATAAAGACTGTGTACAATTTAAAATGTTAATAACTTCAGTTCTATAGTTCATAAAAACAATCTGTAAAATGCTAGAGGCAATTTATTCAAGTTTTATCACGATCAAAGAAATTTTTTTTTTCTAGACAATCAACCCAACACTATACGGTCTGGCTTCAAAACTGTATCGTGCTTTGTATCTGTAATGATGGAGGATATATTGAAAATTCAAATCCTAAGATTACAGTTGTTAGAACTTGAATAAATTGCCTCTCTATTGCATTTTAGATTGTTTTTATCTCCTACAAAACTGAAGTTTTCAGCATTTTAAACTGCACACAAACTTTATAGACAACCCGTACAAATATGACCTTCATTGCCGTCGGAAATGAGCAGTTGTTGAGATTATTAAAAAACCTAGTAGATCAATGTAGAAAAACACCTAACCTAACCCCTAATGTTAAGTAACAGATACAGGAGGTTAAGAGAGATGTGACTTAAATGAGGAAGTGGTGTCTTCGTCAGTGTCCGTCTCTTACCACAGTACCATACATGGTGATCTACACAGTACTAACACTCTGACCTACATCTTGGACACTTTACAGATGAAACAAGAACTCTGTGAGCCCTAAAAATGACAACGGCTGCTGTTTCATTGTCCAAAATACGCTGAATAATGCGTCAGCCAGCCAATGTGCACTCGAGAGCCATAGTTTCGATGCACACTCTACCCCTACTCCTGGATCGAGGGAAGTCGTAGTCAGGGCTGTAAACCGAACGGTCCCTCTTGTATAGTGATGGTAAATAAACTGTTGTGAAGACACTAAAAAACCTGTATCATGCATATATTCTCTCACATATTACATCATGAACTGCTATTCGTAAAATCCAGCGAAGCTTCTAGCTACCACATTGCACCACTGAAAGATGAATGGGGGGGGGAAGTGAGAGTGGGGGGGGGGGAGTGAGAGTGGGGGGGGGGGGAGTGAGAGTGGGGGGGGGGGGAGTGAGAGTGGGGGGGGGGAGTGAGAGTGGGGGGGGAGTGAGTGGGGGGGGGAAGTGAGAGTGAGGGGGGTGGGAAGTGAGAGTGAGGGGGGGGAAGTGAGAGTGAGGGGGGGAAGTGAGAGTGGGGGGGGGGGGGAAGTGAGAGTGGGGGGGTGAGAGTGGGGGGGGGAAAGTGAGAGTGGGGGGGGGGGGGACGTTCGGTATGAAGCCAAGGCTACGACTTCCATCGAGCCAGTAGGGGTAGAGGGTGCATTGAAACTATGGCGCGCGAGTGTACATCCATCTCACACAGATGTCATCTTCCAGCTGGCCGCGAATGGAGAATTGTGCTGGCTAGCGCACGAGTATTACGTCACATTGGCACTCATGCTGATAGGCCAAATATTATAAAATAAAAATTCAAATTACTCTAAAACTATACATTTCCAGTGGAAACGTTATAAAAAAAATTTCCCCTTTATCTCCCTATACTGTATACAGTAATACCCCGCTTAACACGGTTTCGCTTAGAGCGATTTCAAGTAAACGCGGTGCCTCGCCAGAGCCGAACTTTCACTTAACGCGGGTTTTTTCCACGTATACGCGGAGAGTGTCCAGCTCCAGACTCTATTTTTAGATTCACCCCACCCCCCACCCGGCCTGCCTGTTTTAGCTCATAAAATTCATACAAATTACCCGGCCAGAATATAATTTACATTGCTGGAATTCTTACAATATGATGATCATTTTGAATATAAACATCATAGATTTTGCACTAGACATACAAATTTTAGATATAATGTTTACTCTTGAGTAAATATGTTATTTTTTGTGCAAAATATATGACATTTGTATTCAAAATATTCCTGGTCTTACAAGGAATCCAGCAATGTCAATTATATTATCGTAACTTTAGTTTGAGGTATTATATATTACTAAAAAGGTAAATATTCTGGTCTTCCCACACATCTGGTAGGGAGGGAGGGACACCGACCATCTGTTACCATGTGAAGAATATTTTTTTTTATTAACTGAAGATATTTGTTTTAGCTCATAAAATTCATACAAATTACCCGGTCAGAATATAATTTACATTGCCGGAACTCTTACAATTTGATGATCATTTTGAATATAAACATCATAGATTTTGCATTAGACATACAAATTTTAGATATAATGTTTACTCTGAGTAAATATGTTATCTTTTGTGCAAAATATATGACATTTATATTCAAAATATTCCTGGTCTTACAAGGAATCCAGCAATGTCAATTGTATTATCCTAACTTTAGTTTGAGGTATTATTTATTAAAATTTAGTGGTTTTCCCCCCAAAATTTCTCAGAGGGAAGAGCCAGTGAGTGTAGTGTGAGAAGAGGGGAAGGGAGTTGAGTCCATTATTTGAATGGACATTAACTTGGAGACTGTATTTCTCTATTTCTCTTAAGTATTAATTGTGTGCATGTACCATCATAAAATTAAGATGTTATTTTTACTAGAACATCGGTATTGTGTCGGAAAAAGTGGAGTTTGGGGTCAGGCCAGTTTCTATTGGAATTAATCCCATATGTTCTGTTGTTCACTTAGCGCGGTTTTCACTTAACACGGTACCCTGTGGGTTTTATTGACCGCGTTAAGCGGGGTACTACTGTAGTACAATCTCTCCTCGACTTACGACGGTAGTAAGTAAAAAATGTGAAAATAATAGATAGAAAATCTAAAATGGGTGTCTCTCTTTCTTCTCAGCACCACGAGAACTCTCACTTTTATGCTTGCCAGTCATTTTAAAGGGAATTACAAAAAAAAATTTTGTCAGTACACAGTGCGATCACTAACGTCGATACTAAAAAATACGTAATTTTAAAAATATTTTATATGACCACGGCGGTCGTATGTCCAGGTTGTCGTAAGTCAAGGAGTACCTGTATATGATTAAATTTCCAGTTAGGTGGTAGCAACTACTACATATTAACCCACAGTGAACTTGCAGCTTTATTTAATAATTTTCTATAAAAAATTGGCCACAGGTCAGTTGTCAATAATTATGTACCCAGAAAGTACTTATTTTGAAGCATCATGGTATAATTTTATGTTTTTTGTGAACGTGAGAGTACGATCACACTCAACGTGTCGGCTGTAAACAGATGACACGCGGTGACTGCATATTTACATTCATTTCTTATGTGAATTTACTTTCTTGGTTAATGTCCATTTGCGACGGAAGTGGCATAAGAAAAAGTTGTTCCTACTGACAAGATATAACTAATGGTAAGTACAAAATTGTTCTAACCGAGTTCTGGCTTTTTTTTTTTTACAGGGAACAGCCCACCCGGGCACAGATTATTGACTCACATCGGGGCATGGGGGATCGAAAAAATATAAATAAATTAAAAATAGAAAAGAAGGTTATATTAAACTACACCACGAAGATGCCGGAAAACCAGCTTTTTAAAGCGAGACAGATTATACGAGTGTGGAAACACAGAAGAAGGCAGAGCTTTCCACAGTTTGGCTGTGTGAGGAAAAAAGGATGAACTATAATGGGTTATTCTAGCATGTCCAACATCCACAGAGAAATGGTAGGCACAGCGGGCAAGACGTGTGTTACCAGCCCACGGCCTTGCCGGCAGTACACAGGATGCCAAATCCACCGAACATTTCCCGTTAAAGTACAGTCGACCCTCATTAAAATGGACTAATGGGGGGGGGGGGGGGGGGAAGGGTGTCCGTTTTAGCCGATTGTCCGAATTAACAGATTTATGTTAGGTTAATATTGCATAGGCCTACGTATATGATATTGGAAATACAGTACCGCCATAACCACGCGTCACTAGCTTCGAAATTCTCGATGCCCATATGACTTGCTAGCTTAGCAGCAGCATCTTGAATTTCTAAACCACAGACGACATTACCACAGGATCGTTGCTGCACAAACCACTTCGTCACTGCCTCCTCAAGATTTGTATCTATTTGCACTCTCATAAGCTTCCTTGCACCAACAGATGATGATTTAGAAGTTGCATCAACATTATATTTCAAAGAAAATGCAGGGAGTTTGTACTTAGCCTTGCGTGTGTCCGAAACTGTTTGCTTTTTAACACCAAACTCATCACAAACTCTTGACACCGAAGCACCAGCCTCTAACTTCCTTATAAGTTCCAGTTTCTGGTTCACAGAAAGGGTCACATACTTCCTCTTCGGCATATTACTCCCCCTTGAAGACAAGATGTAAAATACAAGGCTGAAAGATCCCTAATCACAGAAATATCAACGAAAATTGTAGGGCAACACAACACTGATACTCGAATATGGCGCAAAGTCAACAATGACTGGCAGTCTGGCGCGCGCGCCATCTATCGGACAATCCCAGAACCAGAAATTTGACACGGACAGTCCCTAGCTTAATTCAGATTTCATCCGATTTATCCGATATTCGGATTAAAGGGGTCCGTTTTAACGAGGGTTGACTGTACCTGTAAAAGAGAGAGTGTGAAGCAACATTGCTGCAAAGAAAATGGGAAGAAAGATTGCCAACTAAAAGAGGAGAGTTAATAAGACAAAATGCCATTGATTAATACAGTCGGCCCTTAACATACGCGGGGGTTACGTAACAGAGATACCCGTGGATGTTAAAAATCCGCATACATGTGCTGCGCCCCCCCCCCCCCCCCAAAAAATAACCTGGTCCCCCCCATGTCCTTATTTACCATATATACCTGTGTGTAGTTCAAGTTTTTAAGACCAAATTATTTGGCAAAAAATTGGGGGTCGACCTCTAAACGGATAATAGTTTCGTTAGGTTGAAAAATATTTACCAGTAACTACCAATAAACAATGGAAACGATACACCACCAGCTGTGAGTGTCGGTACAATTGCCAGGGCACATCTCTTGCATCATCATTGCAAGCCCAAAGTAACCAAATCCATGGTATGGTAGCACAGGACGATGTAAAAACAAAGTATTCATTTATTAAAGTTTATTTATAGATACTGTACATAAATTTTTGTTCATTACATTTGAAACATCAATCTTTGTTAATTAAATTTGAAACAAAAGAAAACTACGATACCGTATTTTCATTAAAATATTACATCACAAGTATATTTTACCTTAACTGTGACTGAATGAATATAAGTATTCCCAGAAATAAATATGGAAATATAATATTTTTGCTGGAATGACGTACATATTACAGTGGAAAGACGAAAACAATGACTTTCGCTTTCTTTCGTTATTCAAAAGATTTTACCGTAATCGCTTTTCGAATGGTTTTCAGTTGAAAAACTGTTGTACTCATACTGTATTACAATAATATTCTATCCTATCATTAGCCTTATAATCCCACAACTGAAAACCATTCGAAAAGCGATTACGGTAACATCTTTTGAACGAAAGAAAGAGAAAGTCATTGCTTTCGTCACAATTTTATCCCACTTTCCACTGTAATACGTACATCATTTCAGCAAAAATATTACATTTCCATGTTCTCAGAAATAAATGGTAGTTTTGTTGAAACGTAATGTACAATATTTAATATTAAAATGCAAAAATAGCTATAAAAACAATTAATACACCCGTAATGTACTGGCTGGCATCTCCACTCGTCCCTGCTCCCGCGACCAAGGTCACCACTCCTCCCAACTCGCTCCCTCCTCACCGTCACTACTGCCGACAACGAACACAAATGTTTTGTGAATAACTGCACCTCCACTTCCTATGTACAGTACTGAACTGTACTGTGCTGTGCATTTTTACAAACAATAAACATGGCAAGAAAAGCTATTAAAAAAAACGAGATAAAAATTTCACTTTCCTGTACAGTACCTATCCGCGGCGACAGGACAGGGGTCATCGGGCTCATCGTCACTCAATTCCATAACGGGTGGTGAAGTGGGGGCGACGGTGGATTCAGCTGCTTCCTCACTGCCACCAGTGATTGATGGTGTTAAATCTCTCCTTCGGTGATCAAAGAACATGGTGATGGGGAGTTGTCATCTCCTCCTTTCATTTCTTCCATAATGTTTTTGTATGGAGCGAAAACATCATCCATCCCTCGCATGAATTTCAGGGCACGCACCATGGAGGGGTCCATACAATAGGCCAGGTTTTTCAGTGCCTCAATATTCCTGGTCATTTCCCCCAACTTCTCCAACGTTATTTCTTGGTGCTGCTCCTCATCCTCTTCCTTGCCTGAGTCTACTAACTCCTGTAGATCCTCCTCGGTCAGCTCAGTGTCGTGCTCTTCAATCAGCTCCCTAATCTCGTCCTCTGCCATGTCCTGGAAGCCTTCAGCAGCCACTTTCCTTGACAGTGCCAGGGTCTTTCTGAATATTTTCATTAAAATCCATCAAAATCATTTTCCTTGTCATCGTCTTAAGCACCAAATAGCTCCTCCCAGTCTTCTCCTTGAACAGGGCTAGAGGGTACGTGTTTTTCGAATCGTTTTCAATTAAAAAAATGTTACAGCACATGTATATTTTACCTAAACTGTGCCTGAATGAATATATTCTCAGAAATAAATAGTAGTTTTGCTGAAACGTGATGTATTTCAATGTAAAATAGGATAAAATACATGACGAAAACAAAAGACTTTACCTAACCTTCCAATGTTCAAGAGATGTTACTCGTTTTTTTAATAGTTTTCGGTTAAAATACTGTTATATTACAATGATATTATATTCATACTGTGCTTGATATACTACATTCACGGAAATGTAATATATTTTTGCTGAAATAACGTACGTATTAGTGGAAAGTGGGATAAAATCGTGACGAAAACAATGACTTTCGCTTTCTTTCGTTCAAAAGATGTTACCGTAATCGCTTTTCAAATGGTTTTCAGTTAAAAAAACTGTTGCATCACAAGTGAATTAGGATAGAATACTATTGTAATACAACAGTTTTTCAAATGAAAACCATTCGAAAAGCGATTACGGTAACATCTTTTGAACGAAAGAAAGCGAGTCATTGCTTTCGTCACTTTCCACTGTAATACGTACGTCATTTCAGCAAAATATTACATTTCCATATTCTCAGAAATAAATAGTATTTTGCTGAAACGTAATGCATTTCAATGTAAAATAGGATAAACTACATGAAAACAAAAGACTTTACCTAGCCTTCCGATGTTCAAGATATGTTACTCGTTTTTCTAGTAGTTTTCGGTTAAAATACTCTTATATTAGTGATATTCTATTCATACTGTGCTTGATATAATACATTCACGGAAATGTAATATTTTTGCAACTACAATGCTGATGTCAACACAAGCGTGGTTACAGCGAGACTGACTGAGTGAGGGAGGGAGAGCTATGCGTGTGTGAGGTTGCGGGAGAGGGAGGTGTCCCGTGTTCAGTGCCGCGCACGAGTTGAATGGCGCGCGATTTGAATGTACTTCAATTACTTCAATGTACAGAATATTCCTCCGGCGGGGCAATCCGCGTATTTGCAAATCCGTGTATTATAAACACGTGTATGTTAAGGGCCGACTGTACCATTATTATTATTATATTATTATTGGTGAATTTATAGTAAAGCACAAGTCTTTCTCTTGCTGTTATTAATATGTATTTCGTAATGTTTAGACATTTTTCTTCTATGATATTTCCGCTGGAAATTAAGGATAACCGAGATATTAATTTCCCATCATTATTATATTAGGTCAGTCGCAAATTTCGCCATTTGTTGTTAACGTCTCGCGGAGAAGCTCTGACCCCCCCTCTCACCCAGTGCTCTGTTTCCTTCGTGTTGGCGTTTTAAGCATCTACAGTGGTGTGTGAGAGTTCCTTATTGGCTACAGCGAGAAGAGACTTATTATTGGGCAAAAGTTTTTCTCTTAGCCAATGAACAGTGCAAGGGTGTGTCAGGAGCGTAAATTTGAATTTTCAGTAACAGATATGGCTGAACAGGTTGATGAGTTGTGCCGATATTGTTATACAGATTATTTTCCGTCAATTGCCGAATTTCATCAGAAATATGGCGAGGCCATTTAATTTTTTAGAAAACACGGTGTATTACCGAACAACGTTACTTGTCCAAAGTGTATTAGATAAATTTTTAGTTGTTCACAATTTGAATTTCGAAGCGTGAGAGACCCAAAATCACAATCGAATCCGATTGGAAAAAAATACCGCAAATTCTAAAAGCAGATACCACAATTCATGTTAACTGGTGGCAAAAATATAAAGAACGCTTTTGATTGGCCGCGTGACGTGTACGGGAACGCATACGCATGACGATTTATGAAGGGAAGATTAATGGAATTAAATAGAAAAAGACATGGATGCGCTATCTCCGTTATTATAAGTTTTGAGACGGTAATGTAATGCTGTAGAAGAAAATTATCTTAAAATTAAACGTCTTTTTCGAATATGATAATAGATTTGGGGTAGGAATGTTGTGTGAACTACTATAAAAAATACCTGTACACTGTGTGAAGAACAACACATTTGGCCTGTTTCTTCTTCAGATACAGGTAAGATGTGGGGGCATGAACAAAGGGGGGTCCAGGGGGTGGAGCACCCTGGTTTGGTTAGGTTAGGTTGGTTTTTTGTTGTTGTTTTTTATGTTTTTTTACACAGAAAAAGGGTTAGGATAGGTTAGGTTACATATCTTTCTGTAATAGAAATATGTTTTTTCCTATGGTTTTTAATGAGTTTTGAACGAGTTTTTGTCAATTTACATTATCACACCAGTCTTTATTTTGATATTAAAAATAGGTTATTCCTACTGTATGTATTTTGATGAGTTTTGGACGAATTTGATATTCATTTCCACCGGAAATCACATGGTTTTTTTTATACCTCCCCCCACCCCTTCCCCACCCAACAATCATAATGGAAAAAATTTGATTTTTTTAGAATAAATAAACTTTTAATTTTATCCTCTTCGCCACTAGGGCGATCGGTCACGTCTCTGATTACTTTTCCTTTTCTTTTATCCTCTTCACCTAACCTAACCAGGGGGGGGCTCCCCATTGTTCATGCCCCCACATCCCTTAATCTGTAATTGAATCCATGATCCTTTATAATCACTAACAGAAAAGTTGTACCTTTTCCGTTTTTTACTTTTTGGCTTTAGAAAACTATTGTGACACCGCCAAATATGTTGTTTTTCACGCAGTATATACTGGTTATTACACTTTGGACAAAGTACTATACTCGGTAATACAAGGTGTTTTCTGAAGAAAAAAATTGCCTCCCTATTTTTCTGGTGAAACTCGGCAGTTGTGGCAAAATAATCTTTCTCACAACTTCTGCACAGCTCTTCCACCGGTTCAGCCATACCTTCTACTAAAAATTCAAATCTTCCCTCCAGACCCACCAACTCATTGTTCATTGGCTAAAACAATAAAAATCTTTCCCAAAAATACTCCCTTTGCTATCGCCAGTTAAAAAATTCCCCCCCCCCCCCCCACATGCGCTCTAGACGCTTAAAGAGTGAAGACGGAGGCCTGGAGCGATGCATGAGCAGGGGGTCAGACCACCTCTGCCGTAAGTAAACAAATCATGGCGACACTTGTGACTGAGCGAAAGTAATAAAATCTTGAAATATTAATATCTCAGTTATCCTTAATTTCCGGTGGAAATATCATAGAAGAAAAATGTCTTAGAAATGTGTAAACATTACGAGAAACATATTAACAGCAGTGAAAGAAAGATCGGTGTAAAATTATAAATTCACCCGATTTTGGCGTTGTTTTCCATTGGAAATCACGTTTCTGAGATTTACCCAACAAAAAACTCAAATTTACCAACATCTCCCCTTGTTGGAGGGGGTATATCTAAAAAATTAGTGATTACCGGCGGAAATGAATATCAATTTAATTCGAAACTCCAAAAACCAAAGGAAAAACTTACTTGTAATATCCAAAGAAAGAAAGGTGTTTTTTCTATATTTACCTTTAATTAATATTAATAAACAGGTGTTTAGTCATTTTGGTAATTTTTATGAATAAATCAAAATTAACAACTCTGTAACGCCGCATCCTATAAGTAAAAAAGTTACAAATAAAATAGCATTACTAACGGTAATAAACTTATTACTTACCTAACCTTCCTTCACCTGTCATGCATCACACAATACCAGACTTAATACCTATTAAGAGACTACAGTGGCTATTATCCCCTGACTGAACATGTATTCATTCTCAGTAGACTGGTCACTTTCCTCAATTTGATGTATATTGTTTGTTATATTCATCTTCAACACAAACCTTCTCACGTCAAAATTGAAGAGCACCATCTTGTCACGGCTGTCACCTCTCAGCTGTGTTTACGTCTGCCACGACTACACGCTGCAGGGGAAGGATGCGTGTTATATCTCCTAAGATTTCTTCAATTTTCATGAAGCATACATTTTTTTCCAATTACTTGTCATTATATCGATTATGTAGCTATTTTTTTTTAAATATATTACTAAACCGTTTTATTAAGTGGAAAATAAATTATATGGAAAATTGTTAAAGACTTACACATGATTCTTGAAGACATCTGCCAACAAAGCATAACAATACACCTTTTGTCACGGCGCTCACCTATTGGTTGAGCGGCATTTGAGTTATTGTGAACACCAAAATGCGCAAGGTGTTTAGAAGAAATATTCGAAAATTTCATACAAGGTGTTCACATGGCTTTTTCCAATATAAATTTCCATATTTGTCAGTCCAGAAACATTTGGATATGTTAAATATGGCAGAAAGAAAAAAATAAATTGAATCTATTTAAAACGTAAAAGTGGAGTGCCCATGTAAGGATTACTGAGGTACATTTTAATCACAAACCATTAACATGCAGAGCCAATATACCTGTAGGTTACAAATATACATAGATGTTTAATATATAAAAAAATATACATATCATATATAAAACAAGTTAAACTGTGATATGGTCCTAGTTTGCATCTGATAACGGTATACTGCACGGTTAATAAGTCGGTGTGTATGGGGCCAGGCATGTCATTTGTGTAAAATATATACATAAGTGCTAGGGGACTCCTTCGTGCAATGGTAAGTAGTCCGAGTGTAGGTGTTCAAATTTTAATCCTCATTTTCTTTTCTCTTAGGAAGTTGCACAGGATATGCTGTGATTTTTGGGAAAGTTAAAATTGGTGCATATTTTGTTACTTTGCAGTGGATTTCTCCCCTACAAACGCTGTTTGTCGCTGCGTAGCCGACACCACGAATTCCACAGTGTGTGCCTCGTGGTCTAGGTCAACCAGCGCCGCCATACATCACGGAGCGGGGGTCAACTACTAAGCCACGCCTACCCCCGCTATTTAAGACCTGACCTCGTGGTAACCTGTCTTTTTCTACCTACACCAACCAGCCAGAAACACCTCGTCCTCCTCCGCCTGCCTGGCGGTCCTCGCTCCCGCCGGCGAGCATGGCGACCCACAAGCTGTCCTTCTCTGAGCGTCCTCACCAACCAGCTCTCTCTACTCAACGCTTGTAACCATGCTGCCTTCCCAGCACCAAGCTGCATTGTACATCCAATACAACATGTATACAGAGAGCACATTGTGAGTTTCCGTTCTCCATCCCATCCTGAGTGTGAACCAAACATCCCATACCCCACAACTTAAGTCTGTCGTGCTAGACTGTATCAAACGCTTTCTGTAGGTCTTTGGTGATGTTGTGGTGGATACTCTCCCTACAACTGCTGACTGATCACTTGCCGTTCGCTTACCAGCCAATCAGCTATAGATACAAGTAATAGAAGCTCTGTGGGAGGTTGGAGTCATAGACCACGTTCTTTATAGACTTTATTCTAACAGCGTCAGCTGGAGACTGGCAACGGGGCGCTGCCAAAGACCAGCCCCCAACTCAACATGGGAAAACATATCGTACGATGGTACAATCTTACATCTCCCCCCCCAAGTTAAAAGGAAATGACAATGCACATTTGAACTAACAAAAGGAAAACAATGCATTCATAAAAACAACAATGATGCAGGAAAAACGAGTCAAACAAAGGAAAAAAACAAAACAAAAAAAACAAAAAAAACCTCTAAACTGATTTTACATCACATACACTACACCACGTAGTCCGTCAACCAGCCCGGAGGCCTACGGCCTCTCCTGGGCCTGGCCGCGCTCGACTGTGGAGGGGCCGAGGGCGCGGGTATGGAGGGCACAGCAGAAGGGGGGCCAGGAGGCACAGCTTGGTGCACCACCGGAGTAGTAGGCACAGGTGTGGAGCCGTTTCGCAGGTGGCGTCTGTTGCGGATGGACACCCTGCCACTGCCACCCAACCTGACGGCATACTGCCTGTGAGGGCGGGCTTCCACCACTATGCCTGTCCTGTCCCAGAGCTTGGTAGCTGCGTCCTGCACACGCACCTGCGTGCCCACGACTAGGGGAGCCAGCTGGCGGGATACCTCCCTCCGCGACAGGACCCCATCCTGTGTTTCGGCCAAGCGCACCTCCCTCATACGAAGTGCCCGCCGCCAGTGCTGGTCCACCTTATAGTGCTGTCTGGCCACGGGAACGCCGTCACGGAGCTGGCGGCCGGTGGCAAGTTGGGCGGGCGACTTGTTCACCCCCCGCAGAGGCGTGTTCAGGTACTGGAGGAGGGCCTGGGATGTCCTATCGCAGTCCAGGCTACCCCCGGGCCCAGTGTTATCCCTGAGGAGCCTCTTGGCAGCCTTGACCCCAGCCTCTGCCCTGCCATTGGACTGGGGGAAGTGGGCCGACGAGAGGCGCACCTCGACCCCCCATGACTTGAGGAAATCTGTCATCTCACGGCTGGCAAGGTTGGTACCTCCATCTGTGGAGATCTGCTCAGGTACCCCCCACCTCGTGAAGTAGGCCCGCAGACTGGCGATGATTTTTCCAGAGGTGGCCTCGTTGGGGAAGTGGGCGATCTCCAGCCAACCTGTCAGTCGGTCAGCATATGCTAGGTACGTGTGGCCCTGCAGGTGGAACAAATCGGCCACCACTTGTTGAAAGGGATAGTCTGGCGCTGGGGTCAGAACCAACGACTCCGGAGGCTGGGAAGGGGCGTGGGTCTCGCAAGCAGCACACCGGGACCGATGATACTGCAGGTCACCCTCCATGCCAGGCCAATAGACAGACTGCCGGGCCCGCCTGAGCATTGAGTCGAGGCCCTGGTGCCCCACATGCAGGTTAACGGCGACCCGGTGGCGGAGGGAGTCCGGGATGACAAGGCGCACGCAGCCCTGGTCAAAGGTGTAGGTGACCAAACCCCTGACCACAGCCAACCTGTCCCTCACCGAGAAGTACGGGCGCAGACAGGCCACCTCCTGCGACTTGTGGGGGTGCCAGTCGCCCGCCAGCACCCTCGACACTAGAATCTGGTACACTGGGTCGTCCGCCGCCGCTTTGCATACTGTGTCTTCGTCCATAGTGATGCACCCATCCTGATCCAGTGCTGCGATTGTGACTGCACACACTGCAGCGCACAGGTCCTCCTCTTGGTCCATGTCCTCCGCATCAGGCGCCGCCCTGAGGGAGGGGAAGCGGGATAGAGCGTCAGCTGCACAGTTCCGCTTCCCTGGCAAGTATTTGACCGTGAATCGGTACTGCAGGGTCTTCTCCTTGAGCCTGAACAGGCGCGGATTCGCCACATCCGTGAAGGCTCTGTCCCCTAGCAAGCCAACTAAGGGGCGGTGGTCCGTCACCAGAATGAGGTTCGGGCAGCCAAGGAGGAACAGCCTGGCCTTGCGCAGGCACCACACCACAGCCAGGGCCTCCCCTTCTACTGCAGCATAACCGGCCTCGGCCGTGCTCAGATGACGGCTACCACACAGAGCCAACCGCCACCCTCCTCTGCAGCAGAAGGGCGTCTCTGGAGAGGCACAGGCACAGTATTGTTGCAGGACGACGAAGCCGATGCCCTCCCTGCTCCAATCAGTGACAGCTGCCGTAGGCCTGGATTTGTCGTAGTACACCAAGCCGTCTCTGGCCAACTGACAGATGGTGTCCTGGGCCTGGCGAAACTTGAGCCGCAGCTGGTCGTCCCAATACACCTGCTTGCCCACTGGCTTCTTGAGGAGCTCACGGAAGGGCTCCATCACAGGTGCAGTGGCAAGGAAGGGAGCCAACTGATTAACCAGGCCATGCCAGGACCTGATGTCAGTGATTGATGGCTGATCCGGCATGGGGAAGTCCTTGATGGCTGACAGACGTTGGGCAGTGGGCTGGTACAGGTCCCACCCCAGGAGGAAACCCACAAACTCAGCTTCTCTCCTGCAGAACAAGAACTTTTCTGGTTTCAGCGTGATACCTGTGCGAGCGCAGGTCTCCAGAAAATCGTAAGTGTGCCAGAACGCCCCCTTCACACTGGAGTCATAGAGGAGAGTGTCATCCACGCACTTGTACTTGCGAGGCACATCCTGAATAGCGTCGTCAAACCTCTTGGTGTAAGCATCTGACGCTGAGCAATGTCCCATGGGCGTCCTGCAGTATCGAAAACGTCCCCACGGCGTGATGAATGTGGTCAGGCGTCTACTCTCCTCCTCCAACTCCACTTGATGAAATCCCCAAAAGGCGTCGGCGACGGTTTTGAACGAGTGCACTGGCACCCCAGACACCATGTCGAATGGTGCAGGTGTGTGGTGCGTCTCCCTCAGACAGCTTGCATTGAGGCGTTGGAAGTCCACAGTGCGCCTGGGCTGACCGTTTTTCTTGGCCACCACGACCATCCTGGCGCACCACTCCGTAGCCTCACCAGCAGGCACTGGCTGGATGACTCCTCTCCTGACATCCTCCTCCAACTGGGCCTTCACTTCCGCTTCCCAGTGTTTCGGAACGGAAGCGGGTGTGTGACAGGCGTAGGGGGTCGTGCCGGGCGTCAGGTGGATACGGTGAGGGGGACCAGTCATGACTGGCAGTGGGGACCTGCTGGTGTTGAATGCGGTAGACGAGAAGTGCGTGAGTAGCCATGCCTCCAGCCTGGCCACATTCTCCTCCAAAGGAGGCAAGGGTATCTCAACTGGCCTCGGCGGGAAACGGCTGCTCTCAGGTAAACGGTTCGGAGGTAGATCGTCGGCAGTGTGCCGCTCCCCTCCATCGCCCACGGCAGCCACAGCACGTCTATGGAGCGGGAAGTCGACAGGCACCAAGTTGAGGCACTTGCAGGCCTCCAATGACAGATAGAGGGCCTTGGCTGTCTGCACGAAGTAGACCTCCTGGACGGTGGACCCCTCGTCCACACGGAGGCGGCAGGGGGCGGACCCCAGACACTTGAGCTGTTTGTTCGCCACGTCCCTTAAGCCATTACGGGCCCGAAGTTGCCCCGGACACAAACCGATGTCCCGGAGCAGGGATGCGCCTGCCACACACACCATAGCACCCGTGTCGGCTACAGCCAGCACAGGGGTGGCGGGGGAATTGCCCCCGGCCTGGGACACGAACACTTGTAACCTGGGGTGGCGGGATAGCTGGGCTGTTGCCACTGTAACAGCGCCTGACACATCCACAGGAGCACTTAGGGCTGACTTACTCCTACAACACCTTTTGAAGTGACCAACCTTACAGCAATTGCGACATGTAGCCCCACTTGCAGGGCAGTTACTTTTACCAGAGGCATGTGACACGCCGCAGTTACCACAGTGCACGCGACTGGGGTGTCGAGGTCGGGCGGCAGCTACCTCAGACTCACCGGTGACGTCGTCACCAACCGCCACTGCCTCCCCGGCTGTTCCCACCACTGCCTGGCCAGACGTACGACACAATACACCAGCATCTCTCACTGCTGCCTCAAATAACATGCATTTGTTTCTAAGCACTTCAACACTATTATAACTAGAGTACCCCTGGAAAATTTCCCTTTTCAACACTGGGTTACTCAAGCCCACCATAACTTTACGTAATAGCATGTACTCAGAGAGGTCGTTATCACAGGTGGGACATTTAAATTCACACTCCACTGCCTCTGAGAAGCATCGTTGAAAATACCTTTTCATGGGCTCCTCTTCATCTTGTTTGCTGTTGAAAAACTCGTTCCATTTCACAGCTTGGTTTGAAGATTGAAGAACCATTCCACTGATGGTGTCCAGGGCTTCTTTGGGCGAGAGCTGCTCCCACTGACCGCTGGGGTATCTTGAGTCAATCACCCTTTGGAGTGCGGGGACGCAGTTCAGGCGAATGTGGAGTGTGGCCACCAGTTGTGGCCACCCGTTCAACAGCACCCATGACTCCATGGACCGCCTCCATGTCCTAAACGCAGCTGCTGGCATTTCTGCCTCACACTTCTCTGGAGCGACAGCTGCTGAGGGCTTCATGACCGGCATAGAAGCATGACCACCGCCAGCACCTAGAGACGCCATCTGAGCCATCAATGCACTCATGGCCTGCTGCTGGGCGCGCGTGGTGTTCCCGGCCGGTGTAGAGAAGCCCTGGCGTCCCCTTGAGGGCGTCGAGAATCGTGGACGTGTAGGGGCCATGTCAGCGTTCTTGTCAGGGCTGTGATGGCGTGTCGGGCCCCGACATATCCTACTCACTGTGCGCCATGTGGGAGGTTGGAGTCATAGACCACGTTCTTTATAGACTTTATTCTAACAGCGTCAGCTGGAGACTGGCAACGGGGCGCTGCCAAAGACCAGCCCCCAACTCAACATGGGAAAACATATCGTACGATGGTACAATCTTACAAGCTCCAAAAGTTGCTGTTAGCGAAAGTCAGAGCTGGGAAGATGACAGAGGAAGAAGCAGGAGGTTAGGAAAGGAATTGTAGTGGGAGAGATAGAGCCGTGGCTTTACACGACTGCCTTATAGCACAGAGCGCACGAATTGGATTTTTGTCTGTGTTGGGCGTGTGATCCTTGGGTCACCACTCCTCCGGATTGTGTTAGATACGGCAGCGAGTTCCACAAACTAGGTCTCACGCGCGGATGGACGTGTACAGATCTCTTGCCGTCCGCTTACCCAGCCAATCAGCAGCGAGTTCAACAAACCAAGCCTCACTTGCGAACTGCGCTGTGATTGGCGCCGCTCATTTCGCTTCTTGCTCCTCTGATCCTGGCAAATCGTAAAAATACACCTCGGCCTAGCTTCACACTCTCTAACCCACTAGCGTAGCTGGGGGGGGGGGCGGTCCGCCCCGGGCGGCACTTTTGGGTCTGCTCATGACCCATATCTGCAGCTACTGGAGATGTTAATCCATCCCTTTGTATCGGCGGCAAGTTAATCCTTGTCGTGTCTGACCTAACACCTGACCCACATCATCACGGCCACGTCATGAGCTACACCCTTGCTATGCCCCCCCCCCCCCCCACCACACACACAACCTGTAATCTGTTGAGGATTAAGGAAACAACTTCAAACAAGTACGCCAGTGAGCTCATGTGGTGTGGGTCAGGTGTTAGGTCAGACACGACGAGGATTAACTTGCCCCCGATACAAAGGGAAGGATTAACGTCTCCAGTAGCTGCAAAACCATGCAGTCTCGGGTCATATCAGTTCATGTACAGCCGACCAATCCACCAGTTACAAGCAATTCACTTCAGTTCTGCACAAGTCTCCATCGTGACAAGACGAGGGGAGGCTAGACGACTTTTAAGTTCTCTTGTGTTTTCGATCCAGTTATTTACTTCGTTGGAAGACATAATACTATAAGGTAAGAAATATTAATGTATTAGTTAAAAAATATTGAAGTGACTTTTGCTGCGGTAATGAGAACATCCTTACATGGAATGCTCAGGGCATCAAAAACAAGAAACACCTCCTGCAAGAAGCAGCAGCCAAGGACAAGCTTGACATTATACTGCCACAAGAAACACTTCTACAAGAACACCACTGTTTCAAATTCAGTGGTTACAAGACATACAGGAGGCATTTCACGCAGGCGTCAACAAGAGGATGTATGATCTTGGTCAAGTCAAGCATACCCTCCTCCAAGGTCACGCAGCAATTTCCATGTGGGGAAAACGTCGAGACACAGGCCGTCGTCAAAGTAACACTCCAAGAACGGGAATTAACTGTTCACAACATCTACAAGAACCCAAGGGGCTCACTGGAGGTGACTCAATTATTCGCTTTGGCCGCTGACCACGCCACACTCATAGAAGGAGATTTCAACGCACTGCATCCCTTCCTAAGCTCGGTAAGCCCCACAAATGAAGACGGCCTACACCTATACACCACCTTTCAAGACACACCCGAGTTCTGCCTCCTGAACACCGGAGAGCCCACCCACATTAGGGGAGGAAGGCTAGATCTAACCTTCGTCTCCAGTGCACTACAGCCTTCGGCCTCCTGGCAGCTACACCCCACGCTGACCAGCGACCACTTCGCCACCCTAACAACACTGAAGGTGAACAAACTCCCCACTCCACCCCCTCCGAGATGGAGATACAATACCCAAAAGGCAGACTGGGGACTCTTTAAGAAACACCTGGCTAAGTGGCGCGAAAAATCACAGCCGGCCGGCGCAGCACCCGTGGACGAGACAACCCTCCACCAACAATTGGTCGAGGCGTTTCACCAAGCGGCAGAAGAGGCTATCACAAAAACAAGACCCACATCAAGACAGTACAATGATTACTGGTACTACTGTCCCAGGGTGAAAGAACTCAACCACAGAGTGAACATAGCCCGAAGAAACTACAGGAGACATCCCACGGAAACAAACAGACATCTCCTGCAAGTCATAGTTAAGGACACCAGGGAAGAGAAGGAAGAAATAAAAAACGTAAGCTGGTTCAAGTGGTGCTCCGAACTGAACGAGCACACCTCCCTTGGCAAGATGTGGGCCCAGATTCGAAGGGCATCTGGGAAGGCAACACCACCACCACCAACCCATCCCAACCCAGAAGAGGAAGCCGAGAGACTTGCAAAACTGTTCTCTGTCCGAGCAGCAACGAAAAACCTCCCGAGACAGGCGGAGGGGACACAACGGCGTCTGCGACAGGTCAGACTCCAGATGATCGAAGAGGCCTGCAACAGTGAACATGACACCGAAAGACCTTTCAACCAGCAAGAACTCCAGAAGTCGCTAAAACGAAGCAAGGACACAACACCAGGGGCCGACAGGATAACCTACTCCATTAGGGTGTGTCATACGGAGGCGAATTTTTTGTTTTGAGTTTGAAAACTCGGCCCATGGTATTAATGATGTAGTTCTATGTGCAGAATCATGTGATATCTTCAGATTTGAAAAGTTTTCATTTTTTGCTCGGTAAATTTTAACTTGAATTCTTATGAAAATTCAGTATTCCCACCCTTTTACCAACACCACTAAATAGCTTATTTAAAGTAAAGTAAATGTATCAGGTTAATTTATTAGGATGAAAATGATCCAGAATAGTGAAACGAATGATCTTGACATATTTATTAAATTTAATATTCCTTTAGAAAACAAAATCATCAAATACAAAAACCGGTTTTACTACAAGACCCGGTGTTGCTGCACACCATAGAGAACATGTCTTTCTTGCTTCTGTTTCTACTCATCACCTCCCTGCTGGCCACCTGAGCTCGGATGTAGCCTTCCCTCCTCTCCTGGCTGTACACGTGACTGCTGGCCTCGCTCACTTGCTGTACACAACGCTCTATTCTCTGGGTGTGCGAGGGCCAGGCAGGGACATGCATGGGGTTGTCCAGGAAAGCTCTGACTTGAACATTGGTGAGGCTGCAGGTAAGAGGGGGCTCACTGCCAGCCTGGATGTTATCCAGATCTATGAGATCAGTGAGGGTCTTGGCACCTCGATTGATTTCAGGAGTCTTCCTGACCCTGAAGGAATCGTCACCAACTGATTCGTCATGCCCAGATCCTCTCATAAGTCTCATATCCAAGATCTTTTTGACTGCCACTCTTCTCTCCTCCTCATCCTTACTGCAGAGCATTGTCTGCAGAACTGCCTCGGGATGAGCATACCAGGAAGATCTCCTCACAGTCTGCTCCACAATCTGAACAACCTTCCTTGGCTGACTCCTCAGGAGCTCAAGCTGGAAGAGAACATGCCTCGGACCTTCGGAGAACGATGACTTGACCTTGGTGTTGAACCAATTTGGCAAGTAGACACTCACGATGAATTGGACAATAAGTCTCAGGTTGTGAAGCTGGTTCCCCTTCAGTTTATGATGAGCGACCCAAATTCTGCAGAACCTGAGAGCCGTTGTGAGCCACCTAGAATGTGAGACTGGACCTATCTGCAGGTAAGCAAGTCTATCAGGCATGACCCCAGTTTTGATGGCACTGCAAATCATGTAACCATAGTACTGGTCAGTACTCAGGTCGTCAATGACAGTATGTGCAAGCTCAACGAGTGGAGGGCCAACTGTGATATTTTCAAAGCTCGGATTTATTTCTAACTCAGTGGCAGAGTCCAGCATCTTGCCAAGAGGACCAGACCATCTGTTGTTTGAAAGAGTCTTGCCATCCAGCTCCTGGATCAGATGTCTGAGTGGCAACTCGTTGGTGTGGAGGTCACAAACAATCCAGACCAGCTTCCTCCCAATCTTCCGCTCTATCCACTGTATGACCCCCCCTTGCCACCCTGTGTTCGTGTTGGTGCTGTCCCCTCCAATGGCCTGCAGGGTCTGGTCTACGTTCCTCTCTCTGAGCCAGTTCACAATGTTATCTGCCACTATCTCAGCTGGTTTCCTGATGTCATCTTTCTCTGGAGTGAAATGCCACAAATACTTCCCTCCTGGTTCACTGCAGCAGGAGTAGTGTTCCTCCTTCACCATGGCAGGGAACAACTTGTCAGAATCTCCAACTTTCATGAACACTTTAATGTCATCCCTTCTCCCATCAAAGAACAAACAATTGATTCCATTTTCTCTTATCCCCTTATCAAACTCCTCTTCTAGGTTACTGACAAGTTTCTCCTGAGCTCTCCTTACTTTGTTATGATCTATCACCAGGTGATCATCAGGTGTTATCAAACCACCGTCAATCCAGGCAGCTGTTGCTATCTCTGCAGTTTCTCTGAGACCAGTGTGGTGTCGCATGCTGGCCAGAGCTATGCTCGGGATATCTTTCCTATTTCGAATCTTATGCCTGGAAGGTTTGGGATCATTATTTTCTGGGTTAGGGACACAGTCACCATTCTCCTGGTCAGCACTCGGATCAGCCATGGGGAAGTCATTAAACTCTGAATCAGCTTGACTCCAATCATCGGCCTTTTTTACCTCACCCTGGGCCTTCTCAAGTCTCTTTTCCTCGGCAACTCTTCTCCTCTTCTGTCTCTCTGTGGCAGCCTCCTGTCTCTTGGACTCCGGAATATCTTGGCTAGAAATCACGAGAGCCCCTATACTGCCAGTCTTCTCTCTCTGTGCTTTGACAAATACCAGTTCGATCACTGGAATCTTCAGTTCACGCTTGCAAATACAGGAGATGTGGGCCTCGGATTTACAGTCACGATCGCATCCAAACTCAGGACAGAGAACAATTGGGCACTTGCAAGTAATTATGTCAAGTAACTGGTCCAGTTGCTTGGCAAAGCTGTCCTTAACTGCAAGTTTTCCTCTCCCAAGAGAAATATCTCTTGCCTTTTCCCAACTGGCTAGCAGTCTCTCACTAATCTTCTTCTGACTTGTTATGACTGGAGGCTTGAACTGAGCGTTAGCCAGAGTGTACTGTGCCAAGACAGCTTTGGTCACATCACTGGCAATGTCTTTGTTTGTGTAAGTTCTTTGGTTCTTTTCACTGATTTGCCTGATTAAAACACCGTATCTCAAAGCATCTCTCAATGTAGGCAACTCCGACTTCAGGAGCTCTCTCCCAGACCCAAGATAGTGACTGAGATGGCTGGATTTTTGGTTCCTCGTCCTGACACAAGCAGCCATCGTAAATATTATCAACTTATAAATGCATCAGAATCTGAAAAAGAAAAAAATATTGTTAGTTGGGTTGTTAAAGAATGAAGTCAGAAAGCAATGTTCACTATTTAATTGTAATGCACTAATGCAGCTGTACGTTAGATTTTCGATAAATTTCACGCTAAAATTTACCTAGCAAAAGGTTGCAAAATATTGAAACTGAAATTATTTTCTGTTTATATACACTAAAATCTACCAAAAAAGTGATGGGCCATTAGTTTTAGCTGATCTTCCCTCCTATGACACACCCTACTACTCCATGCTTTCCCATGCCGGTAAAGCCGGACACGAGGCTTTGCTACAAGTCATCAATGCTTCGTGGACAGCACAAAGACTTCCACCGGAATGGAAGAAGGCAGATATACAGCCCATTCCGAAGCCCAGAGAACCAGACAAACCGAGGCCCATCTCCCTTCTCAGCTGCATAGCGAAGACGGGAGAAAGAATGGATCTCAACCGACTCAAGTGGAAAGTAGGCAGCTCACACCCTCACATTTTTGCTTACAACGAGAACACCGGCACAGGCAACAACATCGTCGAGATACTCAGCACAGTGGACTACAAACCAGCTCTGGTGGTCTTCCTCGACCTGGAGAAGGCCTTCGAACTAGCAAATCCACTGGCCATTATAACGACGCTCGCTGAAAAAGGTGTCAAAGGAAGGTTGCTGGGGTGGATCCAGAACTACCTCACACAGAGAGAAGCAAGAGTACGCTTTCAGGGAGCAACCTCAAGCTACAGGGTCCATCAAAACGGAACCCCACAAGGAGGCATCCTCAGTCCAATGCTGTTCAATGTCCTCATGGGAAATCTTGTCAAACTTCCTTTCAGACAAACAGCCAAGCTCCTATGCTATGCAGACGACTTACAGCTTATAGTAAGAGGGTCAAACAGACTAGCCAACGTGCAACACGCACTCCAACTTATAGAAGAGGAGTGCAACAGACTTGGACTCAAGATAAATCCAGCCAAGTGGAAAGCGATGGCCATCTGCACAGACACACCAGACAAGATGCTCTCCATACAAAACATGCCAGTAGTCTGGACCAACACCCACCAGTGTCTTGGAATCTGGTTTGACCAGAAACTCACTTTCAAGCCACAACTCGAGTATCTCAGGCACAGGACGAAGAGCAGACACAATATAATGAGGTCGCTCACCGGCACAACAGCAGGAGCAAACCTTCATGTGCTCAAAGCCTACTACACGGCCGCCATCAGATCGCTGGTAGATTACAGTGCTCCAGCACTCATTCGACTGAGAGAAGACCAGATAGCTAAGCTAGAAGTCATCCAAAATAATGCTATCAGGACCATGCTCGGAGCACCCATGTGGACCAGAATTTGCAATTTGCAAATGGAAACTGAACTACCACCCCTGGCAGTACGAGTCAAGTAGGTGACAGCCGGTCTCCTCGCCAAAATCTGTAGATCAGTAAGCCCACAGCTGCCAAAATTCGAATCAGTGCCTCCCTCCACCTCGACCACAGAGTGCGAGGGGCCACCTGGTCGCACGAGGCACGCGAGGTCATCCGACACCTGCAAGCAGAAACACTCGTTAAGAACAACCAAGACATATGAGACAATGGTTACGTAGTTCCTCCACCATGGAGCCCTCCACCAGCCACATTCAAAATTACCGACCTAGGTGATAGCAAAGCCAACCTCCAGAAGGAGGACCTCAAAAAAATAACTCTGGAAGCCATAGCCACCGAGACACCGGCTGATGCAGCATCATACTTCACAGACGGCTCGGTGGATCCAAAACATCATACATCCGAAGCGGCCTTCTACACCCAAGGTCAGACCCTCCGATGGAGACTTTCTAATGACTGCTCCACCCTACAAACAGAGCTGGTAGCAAACTCAAAGGCCCTACAACACGCTGCAACACAACACAACAAGTCCATCATAATTCACACGGACTCGAAATCGGTCATGCAGGCGCTGCAAAACAGTCAACCAAGAGACAACGTCCACATCATAACCTCGATCCTCGCACAGCTACAGGAATTCCAAAGACAAAACCGCCCAGTCGTCTTACACTGGATTCCCAGTTATGTAGGGATCAGGGGAAACGACGTGGCAGACGAAGCAGCCAAGGCAGCCACACGTTCTAGTAGTGTACACATTCAAGTTCCAGCAAATGTGCAACAGATCAAGAATCACCTCAGAAAGACTAGCAAGCTCCACATCCAAAAGAGCTTCCTTCACGCATTCAAAGCTGGTTCCCAATCAGCCAAATGGTACCTGGCTGCTACAAAAGGGGAACCACCTTTCGCAGACAAGAAAACACCCAGACAAACCCAAGTTAGCCTTCATCGACTACGACTAGGGTACAAGTCCTCCTGGCAGATGATCGGAAATGACATCATGGAATGCACCTACTGTCAGGAGCCAGCAGCCAACCCACTTGAACACTATCTCCTCGACTGCAAAGTCACACAAATCCTCCAAAACAGAACTCAAAACTCTCAAGAAGCACACACAACACCAGCGGCCACTCTAACCCGAAAGGCCCAAACAAACCACATTCACCACCTTCTCTGGGTCATCACACAATACCCACCACCCAGATAGCTTAGAAAGTATCCTCTCCCAGCAAGTGCGGACCCCAGTTCGGGGGGCGCGCCACTCCGAAACTGACCACTTTCAAGAGTGGGGGTTGGTGGTAAGCGTCCACTGATCGGGGGTCCGCTCACACTTGCAACCTGCAGTATCCTTCCATATCTGCAGGTAGGACAACCTCCAATCCCAATCCGGTCTGGCTGCTCCAGGAGCTCCAGCCGGAACCACAGAACGGGCCGCCTTTAGACAAAGGCCCATGTCTGACTACGGTCCGACAATCTCAACAACAAAAACAACGGTTACCGCTCTCTTTCGACCTACACCAACCAACAAGCAACACCTCCTCCGCCTGCCTGGCAGTCCTCGCTCCCGCCGGCGAGCATGGCGACCCACAAGCTTGTCCTCCTCTGAGCACCCTCACCAACCAGCTCTCTCTACTCAACGCTTGTAACCATGCTGCCTTCCCAGCACCAAGCTGCATTGTACATCCAATACAACATGTATACAGAGAGCACATTGTGAGTTTCCTTTCTCCATCCCATCCTGAGTGTGAACCAAACATCACGAACCCCACAAATGGTGACCCCCGGAGATTCGCACTTACACAGGATGGAGGAGAAACAGATAACTCTTCCAGTCTTTAAGCAACATGGAAGACTTATCCATACAGAGGCAGCTCTCATCGGCTCTACAGCTACTGTCTCTACACCGCAGGTTAGACATCCTAGAGCAGCACTGCTTCTCTAAGCAGACACCAGCTCCTCTTCCTGCCCCAAGCACCATGTTCTACCGACCCCAACACACCCGTCTTGCCTCAGACGCCGCCCCGGCCCAGCAGTACCCCTGCCGCTCCTCCTGACGCGGCTCCTGCTCCTGACGCAGACCCACACACCCCTCTTTTCTCCCTCAGGTACCCCTTGCTACTCTCCTGCACCCTGCTGCTGCCGTGGACCCAGCTGCTGTCATGGACCCTCCTCCGCTCCTGCTGACGCAGCCCCTGCTCCTGACCCAGGCCCACACACCCCAGCAGGCGCATCTGAGGAGTGAAGCACAACATTAATCGCCTCCACAACTCTCCTTCTCCCTCTCTTTTCCCACAGATCTCGTGAGTCTAGACTCTAGACAGTTGTCTCCTCTAGCGGCTGGCTAATCCACACCCTCGCTGTTATGTCTAAAATGTGGCATGCACCGCCCGTTCTGCCTCAAAAGTGCCATGCAACCCTGCAGACAACAAGTCTCCTACACTGCCTGGAGAGAAGAGGGAGTATTGTAGTGGATATATTTACTGATCATAATACTTATTTCCTATAAATAATTAATTTAGAATATTTTATTTGAATAATTTTTCATAAAAAGTGCTCAGCAACACACACGCAAGCTGTTACCAGGCTGTCTTTGTGTTTGGTAGAGCAAGTAATGCATCTAAATAATAATACCACAAATAACTACATTTATAACATAATCTCTGCATTATTTTCCAGTAATACTACACTACTTTTAGCAATATTACTTTGATACAACATTATAAAATGGACAAACAATGAAAATGAAACAAACAAAAGTAGGTACATACATTCAGGAAGCTTCCCTGTGGCCAAACATGTGACGTGACACGCAAATAGTCACACTGGAACCTGATAACCCGCTCTGGGCATTCAAACAAAGCCGCAAAAAGGTGCGTGTTCTGGAACGTCAACCTGGGCATCCTAGATGGACGTTCCGGAACGTCAACCAGGGCGTAGGGGTTAAGGGATCAATTTCCACTAATTAGGGGATGAGAAATTCACTGGTGACATTTTACTTTTGCATTTTGTTGGCATCTTCATGTCCAAACACCCAAATTAGTAATAAAGAAGGCTAAAAAATAAGCATTTTTAAAAGTCAAACATCCTTGTTGTTTCACCCTTCCATCACAGTCATTTAAAAATTAGAAATTAAATTTTGTAAAATTAATGCATTGCTTGCTAAATTAATCATGTTTCATTGCAAATACCTGAGAACAGAAAGGAATGATAGCCACTTTGCACCTAAAAAGCTAACACAAGACTCACTAAGGGTTAATTTAATGCTAGAAGTCCTACTATTGTTGCTAAAAGTCCATAAATGCGACATATTCAAAATAGAGTTCAGTAACAAGAAAAACTCCATCGATAAAGTAGGGTAACTTGGAATGTTAATAGTACATCTCATAATAAGCATCTTCAAAATTGCATGGTGGAGGCTCTTCTTCATGTCCATCATTGTCATCTGCAGTAGAAGGGTTGGTGACCATCAGTTCTGTAAGATCTGTCGGCACCATCTCACTGTGGGTCCACTGGACAGTAGGGTGTGTCAATTTTGTCAACATGTTAAAAATCAAATTTGGTAGTCAAAATATTGTGCCTCTTTGTGTCTAAACTTGAGATTAGCAAACAAAAATGAATTGAAATAACCCTCACCTACATCAATTATACCTTAAAGTTTCAAATATCAGTATTTCAACAAATTAATGAGACTTGATTAGAATTATTCACTTGATATTAACTAATCTCATGTAAGCATATGGATTATGGAGTATTTTATGGTTCTATAGCTTGTGTACAATATGCATGTCAGAACATGAACATGAACAGGCTCTCCGTGTGGGACAGTTTAATTCTTGTTTTGACTTGTACCAAGTGTGAGGATAAGGCGCCCGGCTCACTCTCCTTCTAGATATCATAGACGGTGGTTTGCTCTCATTGCACTTGCACCTACTCTACCAGACGAATTCTACATTTTAATTATTGTAAGTAGGGCATATTGATTGTCTTAGTTACTTATATCATTGTATAAAACATTATGTTCTAAGAAATTATTTTGTTATTTCTGTTACAGCATTTTTGATAAACAAATTGATATTTTTTGAAACAACAATTGAATTATGAAACATTGAAATATTTTTCTATTTGTCAGATAGTGTGAAGATGTCAAAATTGAAGACAAGAAGTCAGTTGTCAACCCACTTGAGCCTGCTAGTTGGTAAAGGGAAGGAGCTTCCTGTATCAGAACTTCCAACAGTGAGAGACATGCTAAGATTAGGGTTACTCCTTCGAGAAAAAAATGCAAAGGACAGAAGGAACTATACAGATAAAGAACTCATAAATGACATGATAGTCCCTCTTCTGCATCAATGGACAAAAGCTAATGCACTATTCAAACCACCTGTGATTAATCAGTGTCGAACTATTGAGCTAAAACTAACGAAATTGTGGCACAAAGCAGTTGAAACATCACTTGGTAAAGGAAACTTGGCCAGGAAAAATGAATTTCTGCACACACTTGATACTCTGTTTGACATTTTGACCTGCAAGTGCTCCATACAATTATGTTCTGAATCCAACTGTTCTCACTCAGGTAAGAGAGAAAATAATTCCCACATTGATTGTGGTTGTCCTCGTGAAAAGAAGATCCCTGTTTTAGAGCTTGAATTTATAAAGGCGCAGAGGACAAAGGCAGAAGGCCAAGGAAGTATGCAAATGGGTTCAATAGATTATTCAGAAACAAAGAAGCAGATTGCTAATGCCAAGAAGAGAGAACAAATCCGAGAGAGGGAACAAAAGAAGAAAATGAAGAGTGAAGAAGCCATCCAAAGAGAGGAAGAGCTGTGTCAAGATGTTTATCACTTCTTTGATAGTTCTTCTGATGAACAGGAAGCAACATCAGATGATAGTTCCAAAGAGCCATCTGAACCTTTACCAAAGAAAATGAAATACAACACAAGAAATATTTCAAACATTGCTTTAGCTAGTATTCGCCACCATGCTGGACTTCGTGAGGCTGCAGAAATTGCAACTGCCGCTTGGATAGACGCAGGCCTCATTAGCCGAGAGGATGTATCTTTGGTGATAGATCATAATAAAATTAGAAGAGCACAAGAAAAAATAATGAAGGAAATATCTGATCAGCATGAAAAAGATTTAAGCGAGAGAGGGCTCTCCTGTCTTTTGTTTGATGGAAGAATAGATGACACAAAAGTTTTGCTAGAAGTAGAGGGAGTGAACAGAAAGTTTCCAGGTCTCATCAAAGAAGAACACTACTCTGTCTGTTCTGAGCCTGGTGGTCGGTTTTTGTTTCACTTTGCTCCCGAAACTGAAGTAGAAGGGAAGAAACATGCAGAGGTCATTGCTGATCATATTTTATGTTGGGTTCAGGAGAGAGGACTTGGCAGTTCACTGCAGGCTGTTGGTGGAGATTCAACTGCAGTGAACACCGGATGGCAGGGGGGGGGGGGGGGGGGGGAAATGACGCATTTAGAGAAAAAACTAGGAAGAAGACTTGTTTGGATTGTATGTGATTTACATACAGGCGAGCTACCTCTTCGTCATCTCATCCAGGAACTTGATGGTCCTACAAAGAGCAACAACAAGTGGTCAGGTCCCCTTGGCATCATGCTGGATGAAGCAACACAACTAGAAATAAATACAACCTTTCCAAAGGTCGAAGTTGGCCCTCCCCTTCCGGCGTTGTCTGAAGGAGTCATCAAAGATCTCAGCACAGATCAATCCTATGCTCATCGTATTGCCCAAGCAATAAGATCAGGAGAAGTGCCTCAGTCATTGGCTCTCTTGGAGATTGGACCTGTCAGTCACAGCCGTTGGTTAACTACAGCTCTTCGTTTCTGCAGGATTTGGATTTCCAAACACGAATTGAAGGGCAAAGTGCTGAAGAATTTGAGGTTAATTGTTGAATTTATTATTGGAGTTTATCTTCCCCAGTGGTTTAGTGTGAAACTTAATCCTATGTGGGTGGATGGGCCCAATCATCTTTTGTTTCAATTGCAGCTAGTAAGAACACAGAGGAAGGTAGTGAGGGACATCGTGTTACCTGTGGCAAGAAGGTCCGCTTGGTATGCTCGATCAGAAGCAGTTTTGCAAGCAATGCTTTGCAGTCAATGTACCAATCTCCGAACCGAGGCTGTAGAAGTCGTTCTACAGATTAGAGGAATGCTAATAGATGACGACCAGTTGGGAGACTGTTCGTTTCATTCAAGAAAAGTTCCCCCAATAAACGTCAATGCCACCAAATTGTCAGAATTGGTTGACTTGAGTTTGGAAGTCTTAGAGCCACCATTGACAACAAGTCTAACTAGCCAAGAATTGAGAAACCTTAAAGAGACTCCAATGCAGGTGCCGAAGTGGCCTTCCCACACTCAAAGTGTGGAGAGATGTGTGAAAATGGTCACAGAAGCAGGGGGCCATGTTTACAGCCACGAGAGGCGAGAAGGTTACATCAAAGCACAAATAGCAAGCAGACTACTGATGACAAGAAACCAAAGCAAAGAGAGTATGAAGGCATTGGTTACTTTCAAATAGACTACGGATAATAAAATATAATAATTTGAAACTTGAAACAGTAACATGTGTGCAAACGCTGGTTATGTTATAAATTCACAAATATGTACATTTAAAAATCCATTTGATGTAGGTAGGACTTATTATAAAAAAAAATTTATGCCAGAATATTGTTTTGCATGCTTAAAGACTACAATAAATTGCTACCAAATTACTTGATTTTCAATTTAGCCAGTTCACCCCCTAAATTGACACACCCTACTGGACAGTGCTTGGAGGATGGAGACAGTGCTGTCAGGGACATTGCCCTTTGTACTCTCAAATTGTTCAATGAGAAGTCACTCAAGGGCCTCCAGCAAAGTCTTCAGTACATACAGGCTTCGATTATAACGTTTCCCTTCCAGGACCCTAGTGATGGACCCACTAGCACACAGATCTGCTTGGATGATGATCGGTTCCAGCCCACTGCCTTCCATGTACTTGAATATTGCACCAATGTAGGCACAGATAGTGTGAAAGACACCTTGTCGGATGAACACCTTCTGAAACTTATCTCCATACTGCCACCTCATCTTCTAGGCTTCATTGCAGCAGCAAAATCAAAGGTAATGACTGTCCAACTTTGATGCAAAGCTTTCGTCATGGCTTGTGCTTGTGTGAAGCATTCATGAATTGTACTGCTCTTAGTGATTGGCGCATTTATTGGTGGCAAATACACCACAGTTGTAAGAGGCTCCACACCTCTGACTCCAGTACAGGACACCCAACCCTTCCATCCAGGCACAACTTGTAAGGGGACACTTGACATTCGACGACACAGTATCCACAGTGTATCAGACTGATGAGCTGCCACAATCACGTCGTCATTTATATCCAAGGGCACATTTATTTTTGGTGATTCAGGCTTCTTCTTTGCATAACATTGATGTAGGCCTTTCTGTTCACGTGGAGCTGATCTTGCTTTGGTCTTCGGGATACTGATTGTCTCCCAAGATGGCTCCTCTATGCTTTCTATGGCAAACTTCTCCTGTAATATCAACCCATGTGTACTATGTGTAGTGTCTCGTCCAGATGGTGTCTCTTCAGTGAGGTCGAAATTGTCAATACAGAAATGGACCACCAAATTGTTGAGTGTTACTGTAACCGCCTTCCGGGTGGTTAAAGGATTTAATTAGACTTGTCACGTTAAACTCGAACATTATAATTCGGTCAAACCTGTTGAATACAATTTATTTTAGTATTTCAAATAAATCATACATAGGCACTCCTACATAAATGTTTAATCCAATATATATTTACATAACAATCATAGCTATGTAATTAGTCTAATCTTAACACTTACTATGAGTACTTAATTTGCCATATTTCTATATTGTCACAATGATAAATGATGCAATGGACACAGTCTACCTGTGTACACAATAAGTACTAGTTAAACTTACGTGTTGAAAGTCTAGAGAGAAACCAGGTTAGGTGTTGCTTCTATGATATGGGTAGCTATAATGCCAGCCCGATCGCCTGGCCCACCCTGGCTGGTCAGAGAGGGCTGATTCAGGTGATTATGATTATACATAAACAAGCTCCCCTTACACACTCCAACCTCCTCTGGGCCTCTCATCTCCACCATCTCAACACTACAGGTTGACAGTCCCTTATCCGAAATCCTTGGGGCCAGAGGCATTTCGGATTTCGGAATTTTTTCGGTTTTCAGAATGGTTAGATTTTTTTTTTTTTTTTATTATTATTAGCCCACCCA
Source organism: Homarus gammarus (assembly GCA_958450375.1). NCBI lineage: Eukaryota > Metazoa > Arthropoda > Malacostraca > Decapoda > Nephropidae > Homarus > Homarus gammarus. The sequence goes on from CAUDMG010003866.1 coordinate 1,268,820, forward strand.
GGCACAAGTCACTGACCCATATTGGGGCCTGGGGGGCGAAAATATAATTATTATAATAATAATAATAATAATAATAATAATAATAATAATAATAATAATAATAATAATAATTCATAGGTCTAGGTCGTGTTTCTCACTTTTTATCTTTTTTCATTTTTGTATTTCTTTATTATTAATATTATTTTATTAATACAGTATTATTGTTATTATTATTATTATTATTATTTTATTTTGGTGTATTTTTTATTAATTTTTTTATTTACTGTGCATAATTATTATTATTATAATTAGTGTTACTATTACATTTTCGCCCCCCAGGCCCCGATGTGGGTCAGTGATCTATGCCTGGGTGGGCTAATCCCTGTTTAAAAAAAAAAAAAAAAAAAAAAAATTGCTCCACAATAAAACTCGGTTTTCAGAGCTTTTCTGTTTTCGGAATTTTGGATAATGGGTTGTCAACCTGTATATACTGTATACGGGCAGGCACACACAATAAACATGACATGACTTACAGCCTAACATAATGTTTGTTTATGTGTCATCATAATTCAGTACCGCTTGCGGTAACACCCACTCTGTTGAGCGTTCACGCTCAAAACCAGATCAGGCCTTTGATACTTAATGCTTTGTCACATTCTCGTGACTATGCTGCCCTCAGGCTGGTGGTATTCAACTTTGTCACTTTCTTGTGACTGTCGCTGCCCTCAGGCTGGTGGTATTTAACTGTAATTTTGTCACGTTCTTGTGACTATGCTGCAATCAGGCTGGTGGTATTTAACTTTAATTTTGTCACGTTCTTGTGACTATGCTGCCCTCAGGCTGGTGGTATTCAACTTTAATTTTGTCACGTTCTTGTGACTATGCTGCCCTCAGGCTGGTGGTATTTAACTTTAATTTTGTCACGTTCATGTGACTATGCTGCCCTCAGGCTGGTGGTATTTAACTTTAATTTTGTCACGTTCTTGTGACTATGCTGCCCTCAGGCTGGTGGTATTTAACTTTAATTTTGTCACGTTCATGTGACTATGCTGCCCTCAGGCTGGTGGTATTTAACTTTAATTTTGTCACGTTCTTGTGACTATGCTGCCCTCAGGCTGGTGGTATTTAACTTTAATTTTGTCACGTTCATGTGACTATGCTGCTGTAGTGGAATTCTCCCCTACAAACGCTGTTTGTCGCTACCTAGCCGACCCCACCTATTCCCCAGTGTATGCCTCGTGACCTAGGTCAACCAGCGCCGCCATACACCACGGAGCGGGGGTCAACTACTAAGCCACGCCTACCCCCGCTATTTAAGACCTGACCTCGCGGTGATCTGCCTCTCGCTCTCTCGCTCACTCTCTACATACAGCCACAGCCAGCAACACCACCTCCTCTGCCGCTGCCCGGCGGGCCTCGCTCCTCTGCCTGCCTGGCGGTCCTCTCTCCCGCTGGCGAGCATGGCGACCCACAAGCTGTCCTCCTGTGAGCATCCTCACCAACCAGCTCTCTCTACATCACGCTTGTAACCACGCTGCCTTCCCAGCACCAAGCTGCATTGTACATTCAATACAACATGTATATAGAGAGCACATTGTGAGTTTCCTTTCTCCATTCCATCCTGAGTGTGAACCAAAACAATCGTGAACCCCACACTGCCCTCAGGCTGGTGGTATTTAACTTTAATTTTGTCACGTTCTTGTGACTATGCTGCCCTCAGGCTGGTGGTATTTAACTTTAATTTTGTCACGTTCATGTGACTATGCTGCCCTCAGGCTGGTGGTATTTAACTTTAATTTTGTCACGTTCATGTGACTATGCTGCCCTCAGGCTGGTGGTATTTAACTTTAATTTTGTCACGTTCATGTGACTATGCTGCCCTCAGGCTGGTGGTATTTAACTTTAATTTTGTCACGTTCTTGTGACTATGCTGCCCTCAGGCTGGTGGTATTTAACTTTAATTTTGTCACGTTCATGTGACTATGCTGCCCTCAGGCTGGTGGTATTTAACTTTAATTTTGTCACGTTCTTGTGACTATGCTGCCCTCAGGCTGGTGGTATTTAACTTTAATTTTGTCACGTTCATGTGACTATGCTGCCCTCAGGCTGGTGGTATTTAACTTTAATTTTGTCACGTTCATGTGACTATGCTGCCCTCAGGCTGGTGGTATTTAACTTTAATTTTGTCACGTTCTTGTGACTATGCTGCCCTCAGGCTGGTGGTATTTAACTTTAATTTTGTCACGTTCATGTGACTATGCTGCCCTCAGGCTGGTGGTATTTAACTTTAATTTTGTCACGTTCTTGTGACTATGCTGCCCTCAGGCTGGTGGTATTTAACTTTAATTTTGTCACGTTCATGTGACTATGCTGCCCTCAGGCTGGTGGTATTTAAGTTTGTCACTTTCTTGTGACTATCACTACCCTCAGGCTAGTAATACTTGTCAGCTCCTTAATCAGGGCATGTTCGTGTGCTTTGTCTCACTCAATTTATCAGGGCACGATTGTGTGCCTTTTCTCACCCATCAGGGCACGTTCTTGCGCCTTGTCTCACTCATCAGGGCACGTTCTTGCACCTTGTCTCACTCATCAGGGCACATTCTTGCGCCTTGTCTCACTCATCAGGGCACGTTCGTGCGCCGTGTCTCACTCATCAGGGCACGTTCGTGCGCCTTGTCTCACTCATCAGGGCACGTTCGTGTGCCTTGTCTCACTCATCAGGGCACGTTCTTTGTCTCATTGTTTTCGCTACAGTCGACCTGGCACTCATTATGCCCACTCTAACATTCGCGCCTGATATCATTACAAACTTTACTTTGATATTTGGGTGATTTGCAAAGAGATATCACTTCAGTCAAGTATAATTGCTAATTGTGTTCTGCACTTACGTCCGACAACGGTAATGACAATTGTTTTCATTCTCATATGCACCACACTGCGAGTGATTGAGCTCACTCGGACAAAATTATTTTCTTCGCTACCAAGGTTTAAATATTGCCACGATAAATCTACGGGTGTTGCACAGTTCTCCGTGGCACTGGGTGTTGGTGAGCCGCACTAAGGTTGACCTTGGACGCGTGTTGACTCCCATCTTAACACTCTGCTACACAGTAGAGTCGGTAGACCATCAAGTTTGACTGTAACCGCCTTCTGGGCGGTTAAAGGATTTAATTAGACTTGTCGAGTTAAACTTGAAAATTATAATTAGGTCAAACCTGTTGAATACAATTCATTTTAGTATTTCAAATAAATCATACATAGGCACTGCTACATAAATGTTTAATCCAATATATATTTACACTAGCGGAATCGCCGCCCTCCAGGCGGCTCTTTTGCTAGGCCACGGTAGGACGCTACCCTCCGGGAGGCTCCACATTGTCTCACTGTAGTGCATTAGGGTAGACTACATTTTTGGTTTTGCCATTAGCAGCAAGTATGTACAGATTTTTGCCAGTTCCCACTCTGGAGCATCCAACATAGAACTGTCCATGAGAGAAGCAAGGAAACACCAGGTTTAGGCCAACCACCTTTAGGGACTGTCCCTGGCTTTTGTAGATGGTCATGGCAAAGCTCACTTTAGCCGGGAACTGAAGTCGCTTGAACGCAAATGGCAGGTCAGTGGTGATGAGAGGTATCCTTGGTATAAAAACGTCCTCTCCTTTAGCTTTTCCTGTCAGTATTGTAGCTTCCAGAACATGTGACATCATGTTCTTCACCACTACTCTTGTGCCATTGCAGAGGATTGGTGGTTCAAGATTTCTTAAGAGCATTATAGAAGTTCCAATCTTGAGAGTGGGGTGGTGAGGAGGCATTCCAGTGGACTCCAAAGAATTAAGGAATTCTGCAGGGTACTGGACTGCTTGGTCCTGGTCGATTACTGTATCAACAGATTTGAATGAGGTCTCACTGCCTGGAAGCTGTCTGAGTAGAGTCATATTGATTTCAGCCACTGTTTCATTCTTTGGTGCCAGAATTGCGCGTTCACGCAGCTGCTTGTGATCCTTGTAGTGGTGGATAATGTTTGGGTAGACCATTTTAGTGAGCTCAGTTGAGGACTTTACAACATTTCCACATCCACAAAGAGAGGAAAAGAAAGAGAATACTGTATATACATTGGGAGAATTACTAAGGAAAGAAACAGAGAGAATTATATGTAAGACTGAGAGAGAAAGACACTTATAACTATTAAGCCTTACCATATTAAAGTGTTTATAGTATATCATCTGAAGTCTGATATATGAGTGGTAGTTATAACCTTATATCTTAATAACTCTAATGTTTTGATCCTTACTTATGATATTGAGCCCAAGTAATAATGAATGAATAATGTGTTTCTTCCCATCCCCTCCTCTCCCCTCTCCTCCCCTCCCCTCTCCCCCACAAAAAAATCAATATTTATAATGAAATAATTCAACCAGATCAAGACATGGGCATGTGGTAGATCTCGATTCTGCCACTCAATGGAATACATGTAGCACCGTGTGGGGCCAAAGATCAATAGTTCATTGACGGTGTATGTAAGTTTCACCATGTTTTTCACTACAACGGTACAGCAAAGTATATTTTTTTAGCATTAAACTGTTATTATTTTATTGTCTAATCATCACTACATATAACATCATCCATCATCACTACATATAACACCATCCATCATCACTACATATAACACCATCCATCATCACTACATATAACACCACCCATCATCACTACATATAACAACATCCATCATCACTACATATAACACCATCCATCATCACTACATATAACACCATCCATCATCACTACATATAACACCATCCATCATCACTACATATAACACCACTCATCATCACTACATATAACACCACTCATCATCACTACATATAACACCATCCTTCATCACTACATATAACATCATCCATCATCACTACATATAACACCATCCATCATCACTACATATAACACCATCCATCATCACTACATATAACACCATCCATCATCACTACATATAACATCATCCATCATCACTTCATATAACACCATCCATCATCACTACATATAACACCATCCATCATCACTTCATATAACACCATCCATCATCACTACATATAACAACATCCATCATCACTACATATAACACCATCCATCATCACTACATATAACATCATCCATCATCGCTACATATAACACCATCCATCATCACTACATATAACACCATCCATCATCACTACATATAACACCACTCATCATCCCTACATATAACACCACTCATCATCACTACATATAGCACCATCCATCATCACTACATATAACACCATCCATCATCACTACAGATCGGTAAAGTAGTATCCGAGATTCTCGTGCGGACACACACACAAACACACACACTTCTTTGTTTTATATATGTAATATTCAGAAATTTCAGAGTAATTTCGAATGCCCCGCCATTAGCGGTACTGAGCGTTCAAGGTCGTCTGAGGGAAGAGAGCGCTCCCCGCACATAGTGGGAGATTGCGGAACTAGGCCTATATGATATTAAATGTAATTTACCGGATTAATAATGATGCGATTCATGAAGTTAAGGGACTATTATTGAATTTGAAATTATTATAGATCGTTTAGCAGTCTGAATAATGTTAAAGGGTGTCCCAAGGAGTTATTAGTTAGGCGGAAAATAGGTCACGTAGGCCTAAGCTAACGCCTTGAGAGGACACGAGGCGGCCTCTCTCTCAGTCCCGGATAGCACTCACACAAACAAGACGTCTCTGCGCGTCTGTCCCAGAAATAGTCACGTGGCCTAGTCACCTGTGCTGAAATATTGCAGTATAACAAGTAAGTCTCATTCGATCTCAGACAGGGTTAGATAGGGCAGTGATAAAGTAAACTAGAGCTAACAGTGAGTTCATTTCAGGGTTTCCGTGAGAACCCACTTGACTGAAGTTGACTGGAGTTGACCTGAGATTGACTGCCGTTTGAGACTGCCGTTGAGGATTGAGGGTGGCGATTGTCGCCATTGGACCGATCAAAGTAGGCCTGTCACTGTTTAGCGGGGTAGCAAAGGATCTCTTGAGTGAACGAGTGCTCCCGACAACTAAACGACACGGGACGCTAAAGCTTCTCTCAACTGTACAAGGTCTGATTGGCTCACTCCCGTCCGCTTTATGGACGCACTGGGAGTACACTGAGGCTATCTGAGTAGACTAATGGTCACACACTGAGACCGTGAGTCTAGGTCTCTAGGAGATACCTGGAGGAACATTTTCCCTCCCTTATTACGGGTGTAATTTAATAGTTTCTAGATAATTTTGATAATATTGTTTTGAATGTTTGTGCCATCAAGTGGAACCAGAGTGATACTGTGATTTGATTCTTTTAATGCCTCTGATTGTTCTTCATAATTCTGATCTCAGGTATAACCTTGTTCCCCAGAGTAGTGGTTAGGTTAGGTTAGGAAGTGTGCATCTGTTGGGGTGCTATAATTTTGTTGAGTGCCCTTAAGGCCTATTCATTGTAGAGTATTTAATTTCTCATTTTTATTACCATTCCTCAGTGACATATAATTTTGTTGAGTGCCCTTAAGGCCTATTCATTGTAGAGTAGTTAATTTCTTTTTTTGGTACCTAAGTGACTGATATTATTGTGTGAAAGCCTTTAAGGCCTGTTTCATGTGTGCACGGAACAGTTCTTAATACTTCAAATTTATTGTTGCCTGAGGTTCTAATAATTTTTATATCATGTATAACTTTTATTCCCCAGAGTAGTGTTTTAAGTTCAAGTTAAGAGGTGCGCATATTGGTGTACCATTATTGGATTGTGTTTGTAGTGTTGGAGGGAATATAAGTGTCTAAATGTAACAGTGTGTCTCATTCATCCCAGTCACAGATGCTATCCTTCCACGGGTCACGGACAATTTATTTTGTTTAGTAGTTTTAAGTGTTCTTGTGCTGGTTCGGGATTTTTCTCAAAGGGGCGCTTCCACTGCCATTACCATCTATTAATTTTAAATAAACCCCAAGTCAAGTGAGAAATTAAAGTCCAGTAAATTCCGACCGGTTACAAATGGTAGCAGAGCGTAGTTAATTTTATTTCGTGACTGATAGTTCTGTGGTTGGGATAATGAACGCCATCATGTGTTGGTTAGTACTGGTAGGGATTGAACTCGCACTGATGCTCATCCTTGTGCCCGGACTGAGTTGGTTAGGCTTGACAGTAGAGATGTGTATGAGGAGGAAGAGAGACGACCGCGGGACCTTGGTACAGCTGAGAGAGGAGTTCCGAGACCTAAAGAGGGATTATCAAGCACAGGTAAACAGGTTCAAGTGGGAGTCTCAGGCACACATTCAACGGTTCAGGGAGGAAACAAGGGGTGAATGTCAGGCACACGTTCAGCAGTCAAGGAAGTGTGAGGTCCAAGTGGGAAATATAGGGGTACGTAAGTAGTTCAGAGAGGTTGATCGAGCCCTCCAGCTGAGAGACAAGACGAAGCCGACCGATTACAGTTTAGGGTGCATGGTAATGAGAAAAGGCAGGTTGTCGAGGGTGAGTTGGAGGAGTCGTGAGTAGGGCAGAGGGGATGGGAAAGATGGTTAGGTCAGAGATGTGCGTTGAGTAGTGGTTGCTGTCATGAGCGGGATTGAGAGTACAGTTGTAATGTCCAGGGCCTCACTAACATGGACTGGTACATTGTCAGAGGGTTGGTCTGCCGGCATGAGGTTCGGAGACGTGGACTGAGTATTTTTTTGACACTGGTTCCTCTTAGCTCAAGGGCCAGGCAAAAGGAGAGAATGTTTGTTTTGGACTGTGTATTGTTTTGACACTGGTTCCTCTTAGTTCAAGGGCCAGGCAAAGGAGAGCATGTTTGTTTGGGCTGGTATTAATTTTGACATTGGTTCTCTAGTTAAGGGCCAGGCAAAAGGGGAGCGTGATGTTCTGGTTGGTTATGAGTTGGGCTAGGAAGAAATGGGGAAGAAATGGAGTTGTTAGCTGTGAGTGGAATAGTACAGAGTTGAAGGTGGGGTCTAAGTTGTTCTCTCAGCACATGAGGGCAGTGCTGTTTTTCTTTTAGGGGGGTCGAGTGTTAGCAGGAGAGAAGAGAAGACGGGAATGCTGCGTTTAGCAAAAGGGGTAAGATGCAGTTTCTTAGAACAAATTTTAGGGGGGTCGTATGAATGGTCTTCTCAGCACATGAGGACAGTGCTGTCTTTTTTTAGGGGGGTCGATTGTAATATTCAGAAATTTCAGAGTAATTTCGAATGCCCCGCCATTAGCGGTACTGAGCGTTCAAGGTCGTCTGAGGGAAGAGAGCGCTCCCCGCACATAGTGGGAGATTGCGGAACTAGGCCTATATGATATTAAATGTAATTTACCGGATTAATAATGATGCGATTCATGAAGTTAAGGGACTATTATTGAATTTGAAATTATTATAGATCGTTTAGCAGTCTGAATAATGTTAAAGGGTGTCCCAAGGAGTTATTAGTTAGGCGGAAAATAGGTCACGTAGGCCTAAGCTAACGCCTTGAGAGGACACGAGGCGGCCTCTCTCTCAGTCCCGGATAGCACTCACACAAACAAGACGTCTCTGCGCGTCTGTCCCAGAAATAGTCACGTGGCCTAGTCACCTGTGCTGAAATATTGCAGTATAACAAGTAAGTCTCATTCGATCTCAGACAGGGTTAGATAGGGCAGTGATAAAGTAAACTAGAGCTAACAGTGAGTTCATTTCAGGGTTTCCGTGAGAACCCACTTGACTGAAGTTGACTGGAGTTGACCTGAGATTGACTGCCGTTTGAGACTGCCGTTGAGGATTGAGGGTGGCGATTGTCGCCATTGGACCGATCAAAGTAGGCCTGTCACTGTTTAGCGGGGTAGCAAAGGATCTCTTGAGTGAACGAGTGCTCCCGACAACTAAACGACACGGGACGCTAAAGCTTCTCTCAACTGTACAAGGTCTGATTGGCTCACTCCCGTCCGCTTTATGGACGCACTGGGAGTACACTGAGGCTATCTGAGTAGACTAATGGTCACACACTGAGACCGTGAGTCTAGGTCTCTAGGAGATACCTGGAGGAACATTTTCCCTCCCTTATTACGGGTGTAATTTAATAGTTTCTAGATAATTTTGATAATATTGTTTTGAATGTTTGTGCCATCAAGTGGAACCAGAGTGATACTGTGATTTGATTCTTTTAATGCCTCTGATTGTTCTTCATAATTCTGATCTCAGGTATAACCTTGTTCCCCAGAGTAGTGGTTAGGTTAGGTTAGGAAGTGTGCATCTGTTGGGGTGCTATAATTTTGTTGAGTGCCCTTAAGGCCTATTCATTGTAGAGTATTTAATTTCATGTTTTATTACCATTTCCTCAGTGACTGATATAATTTTGTTGAGTGCCCTTAAGGCCTATTCATTGTAGAGTATTTAATTTCTCATTTTTATTACCATTCCTCAGTGACATATAATTTTGTTGAGTGCCCTTAAGGCCTATTCATTGTAGAGTAGTTAATTTCTTTTTTTGGTACCTAAGTGACTGATATTATTGTGTGAAAGCCTTTAAGGCCTGTTTCATGTGTGCACGGAACAGTTCTTAATACTTCAAATTTATTGTTGCCTGAGGTTCTAATAATTTTTATATCATGTATAACTTTTATTCCCCAGAGTAGTGTTTTAAGTTCAAGTTAAGAGGTGCGCATATTGGTGTACCATTATTGGATTGTGTTTGTAGTGTTGGAGGGAATATAAGTGTCTAAATGTAACAGTGTGTCTCATTCATCCCAGTCACAGATGCTATCCTTCCACGGGTCACGGACAATTTATTTTGTTTAGTAGTTTTAAGTGTTCTTGTGCTGGTTCGGGATTTTTCTCAAAGGGGCGCTTCCACTGCCATTACCATCTATTAATTTTAAATAAACCCCAAGTCAAGTGAGAAATTAAAGTCCAGTAAATTCCGACCGGTTACATATATATATATATATATATATATAATATATATATATATATATATATATATATATATATATTATATATATATATATATATATATATATATATATATATATATATATATAGAAAGATAGATAGATAGATGATAGATAACAATCATAGCTATGTAATTAGTCTAATCTTAACACTTACCATGAGTACTTAATTTGCCATATTTCTATATTGTCTTAATGATAAATGATGCAATGGACACAGTCTACTTGTGTACACAATAAGTACTAGTTAAACTTACGTGTTGAAACTCTAGAGAGAAACCAGGTTAGGTGTTGCTTCTATGATATGGGTAGCTATAATGCCAGCCCGATTGCCTGGCCAACCCTGGCTGGTCAGCGAGGGCTGAGTCAGGTGATTATGATTACACATAAACAAGCTCCCCTTACACACTCCAACCTACTCTGGGCCTCTCATCTCCACCATCTCAACACTATATACTGTATATGGGCAGGCACACACAATAACATGACATTGTAGTGGATTCCTCCCCTACAAGCACCGAACCTTCTCGAATGCCCCAGCCTACGCCTACAGCGCCGCCTACGGAGCGGGGATCAACTATCAACCCACGCCTACCCCCGCCTTATAAGGCCTGACACCGCTGTGACCACCCTCCTTCTACCCAGTGCCACCAGCAAGCACTACCTCCTCCTCCGCACCAGCCTGGCGGCTGCCGCTCCCGCCAGCGACCTTGGCATCCCTCAAGCCGCGTGTTTCTCCTCTGGGCACCCTCACCACCCAGCTCTCTCTACTCAACGCTTATTACCATGCTACCTACCCAGCAACAAGCTGCATTATACATCCAATACAATAAGTATACAGTGAGCACACTGTGAGTTTCCTTTCTCCAACCTATCCTGAGTGTGAACCAATATCTCATAACTCCACAAATGGTGACCCCCAGAGATTCGCACTCACAGAGGATAGAGGAGAAACTGATCACTCTCCCAGTCTTCAAGCAAGATGGAAGATTGGTTTACCCACGCAGAGGCAGCTCTCATCGGCTCTGCAACTGCTGTCTCTACACCACAGGTTAGACACCCTAGAGCAGCTCTGCTACTCTAAGCAGACAGCCGCTCCTCTTTCTGCCCCAAGCACCACGTCCTGCCGACCCCAACACACCCGTCCTGCCTGAGACACAGCCCCCGGCCCAGCAGTACCCCCTGCTGCTCCTCCTGACGTGGTCCCTGCTCCGGACGCGGACCCACACACCCCTCTTTTCTCCCTCAGGTACCCCCTGCTGCTGTCATGCACCCTGCTGCTGTCATGGACACTCTTTCTAACGCAGCCCCTGCTCCTGACCCAGGCCCACACACCCCAGCAGGCGCATCTGAGGACTCTGTACCTGTCGCGAGGGAAGCACAACATTCATCGCCTCCACAACCCTCCTTCTCCCTCTTTTCTCCCACAGATCTCGTGTATCTAGACAGAGTTGCCCCCCCCCCCCAAGCAGCCGGCTCATCCACGCCCTCGCCGTTATGTCTCACATGTGGCATGCACCGCCCGTTCTGCCTCACATATGGCACGCAACCCTGCCAACCTCCAGCCTCCCGCCGCTGCCGGAGGGGAAGGGGAGTATTGCAGTGGATTCCTCCCCTACAAGCACCGAACCTTCTCGAATTCCCCAGTCTACGCCTCCAGCGCCGCCCACGGAGCGGGGGTCAACTATCAACCCACGCCTACCCCCGCCTTATAAGGCCTGACCACGCTGTGACCCGTGTTGTCTAGTGGCTAGGATACGCGGCTCTCACCTGCGAGGCCCGGGTTCGATTCCTGGCACGGGAACCAGTATTGTAGTGGATTCGTCCCCTACAAGCACCGAACCTTCTCGAATGCCCCAGCTTATGCCTCCAGCGACGCCTATGGAGCGGGGGCAACTATCAACGTACGCCTACCCCCGCCTTATAAGGCTTGACTCTGCTGTGACCACCCTCCTTCTACCCAGTGCCACCAGCAAGCGACACCTCCTCCTCCGCACCAGCCTGGCGGCTGCCGCTCCCGCCAGCGACCTTGGCGTCCCTCAAGCCGCGTGTCCCTCCTCTGGGCACCCTCACCACCCAGCTCTCTCTATTCAACGCTTATTACCATGCTATCTACCCAGCAACAAGCTGCATTGTACATCCAATACAATATGTATACAGTGAGCACATAGTGAGTTTCCTTTCTCCATCCCATCCTGAGTGTGAACCAATATCTCATAACCCCACAAATGGTGACCCCGGAGATTCGCACTCACACAGGATGGAGGAGAAACTGATCACTCTCCCAGTCTTCAAGCAACATGGAAGACTGGCTTACCCACACAGAGGCAGCACTCACCGGCTCTACAACTACTGTCTCTACACCGCAGGTTAGACATCCTAGAGCAGCACTGCTTCTCTAAGCAGACACCAGCTCCTCTTCCTGCCCCAAGCACCACGTTCTACCGACCCCAACACACCCGTCCTGCCTCAGACGCCGCCCCGGCCCAGCAGTACCCCCTGCCGCTCCTCCTGACGCGGAACCACACGCCCCTCTTTTCTCCCTCAGGTACCCCCTGCTACTGTCCTGCACCCTGCTGCTGTCGTGGACCCAGCTGCTGTCACGGACACTCCTCCGCTCCTGCTGATGCAGCCCCTGCTCCTGACCCAGGCCCACACACCCCAGCAGGCACATATGAGGACTCTGTACCTGTCGCGAGGAAAACACAACATTCATCACCTCCACAACCCTCTTTCTCCCTCTCTTCTCCCACAGATCTTGTGTGTCTAGACAGTTGCCTCCACTAGCGGCCGGCTCATCCACGCCCTCGCAATTATGTCTCACATGTGGCATGCACCGCCCGTTCTGCCTCACATGTGCCATGCAACCCTGCAGACAACAAGTCTCCTACACTGCCTGGAGGGAAGGGGGAGTATTGTAGTGGATTCCTCCCCTACAAACACTTGTCGCTGAGTAGCCGACCCCGCAAATTCCCCAGTGTATGCCTTGTGGTCTAGGTCAACCAGCGCCGCCTTACATGACGGAGGTCAACTATTAAGCCAAGCCTACCTCTGCTATAAAAAAATTAATCTCGTGGTGACTTACCTCTCTCTTTCTACCTACACCAACCAGTAAGCAACACCTCCTCCTCCTGCCTGGTGGTCCTCGCTCCCGCCGGCGAGCATGGCGACCCACAAGCTGGTCCACCTCTGAGCATCCTCACCAACCAGCTCTCTCCACATCACGCTTGTAACCATGCTGCCACTTCCCAGCACCAAGCTGCACTGTACATCCAATACAACATGTATACAGAGAGCACATTGTGAGTTTCCTTTCTCCATCCCATCCTGAGTGTGAACCAATAACCAGTACCCCACAGTATTTGCAAAACCAGCTTGACCTGGCTCAACCTCTGACGAAGTTACAGACCTCAGCATTTATGACATGAATAACTACTGAGTCATGGTTGAATAACTTAGTGAATAACTACTGAGTCATTATTGAATAACTTAGAGAATAACTACAGAGCCATTGTTGAATAAATTAGTGAATAATTGGGTACAGTATTACCCCGCTTTACACGGTTTCACTTTCCGCGATTTCTCATTTACGCGGTACCTTGCCAGAACCGGACTTTCACTTTCCGCTGTGCATCTACTTATATACGCGTGAAGTAAAATTTTTTTTTTTATTTAGCTCATAAAATTCATACAAATTACCCGACCAGAATATAATTTACATTGCTGAAATTCTTACAATATGATGATCATTTTGAATATAAACATCATGGATTTTGCATTAGACATACTGTACAAATTTTAGATCTAATGTAATAATTTGGTTTACACAAAGCAAGTATTTTATTTTTTGTGCAAAATACAGTCAACCCTCACTTTACGTGGTTAATGTAACCCACAGGGTACCGCGGAAAGTGAGAAACGTGTAAAGTGAAAAACATAACATATGGGATTAAATGAAATAGAGACCAGCTGACCCTCAAACTCCACTTTTTCCAACACAATACCTATGTTCTAGTAAAAACAACATCTTAATTTTATGATGGTACATGCACACAATTAATACTTAAGAGAAATAGAGAAATACAGTCGCCAAGTTAATGTCCATTCAAATAATGGACTCAACTCCCTCCCCCTCTTCTCACACTACACTCGCTGGCTCTTCCCTCTCTGAGAAATTTTGGGGGGAAAACCAGGTATAGTAATAAATAATACCTCAAACTAAAGTTAGGATAATATAATTGACATTGCTGAATTCCTTGTAAGACCAGGAATATTTTGAATATAAATGTCATATTTTTGCACAAAAGATAACATATTTACTCAGAGTAAACATTATATTTAAAATTTGTATGTCTAATGCAAAATCTGTGATGTTTATATTCAAAATGATCATCAAATTGTAAGAATTCTAGCAATGTAAATTACATTCTGGCTGGGTAATTTGTATGAATTTTATGAGGTAAAACAAATATCTTCAGTTAATAAAAAAAAAAAAATATTCTTCAGGATAACTATCTGTCAATCAAAGTACCCCACCTTGCCTCCCCACCTCTCAGTCCGTCCCAACCCTCCCCCCCACCCCCCACCAACCCTCCCTTATTGAGAAAGGTTGGGTGAAAAAACTAGATTTTTAACATTTGAGAGATATTTAGTTACTTTTACTTTTACTTTTATCCTCTTCGCCACTGATCGGCTTGTTAGCCGCTTGGGCGATCGGTCACGTCTCTTTTCCTTTATATTCTTCACCAAAAGATCGGCTCGCTAGCCGCCCGGGCGATCGGTCACGTCTCTGTCACGCACTGTTGGCAAATATTGGGCATGCACCGGCTCCTGAATGTACCTGAACCCGCTCCAGTGTTGGTCAAGTCTTCTCTTGAAAGAGCTCACACTCGGTGCCGTCACAACACTCTCTGGTAGATTGTTCCAAGAGTTTACAACCCTCACTCCGAAAAAGTTTGCCCTCACGGTTTTCTGGACTTGCGGCTTCTTCAATCTTGAGCTGTGACCCCTTGTGGGGCGAGCGTCCGCCAGCTCCAAGTAAGGACACTCAACTGAGTAGTGCCCCCTGAGATGCTTATAAACCTCAACTAGGTCCCCCCTTGCCCGTCTGTAGTATAAGCTAGGCAAGTTCAGGCGCTCCAATCTCTCAGGGTAGCTGAGGTGCCGAAGTGCAGGCACCAGTTTGGTGGCCCTCCTTTGAACATTTTCAACCAACTGACAGTCCCTAGCATATCTCGGGGACCAGATGGGGTGACAGTACTCCAGATGGGGAAGCACTTCACTCCTGAAGATCGTCACGAGGGACGGACCGTCTAGATATCTGAACGACCTTCTTATAAGACCCAATAATTTATTTGCCTGATTTACCTTCTTCTCACAATGGCCCGAGAACTTCAGCTCATTGTCAACATACACACCTAGGTCCTTCTCACACACAGTCTCAACTAGTACATTTTCTTCATCCCGTTGGGACATATGGTACGCCTCCTTACCGTTGGTACGCCCCAGGTGCATCCTCTTACACTTCGTGACATTGAATCTCAGCAGCCATTCCTTCGACCATTCCTGGAGCCCACAGAGGTCCTTCTGCAGCTCTTCACAGTCCGCTTGGTTCTTAATTTCCCGAAATAACTTGGCGTCATCGGCAAACATTTGTATGGAGGAGTGTACAACGTCAGGCATATCATTTATGAAACAAACAAACAACAGCGGGCCCAATACACTACCCTGCGGTACCCCACTTGTTACAGGTACAGATGACGATTTCGTGCCATTAATCACCACACATTGCTTGCGGTCATGTAGAAAGTCTTCTATCCACGCTAGGACATTTCCCCGAATTCCGTACCCTTCCAGTTTGATTTTCAGCCTTTCGTGGGGTACACTGTCGAAAGCCTTGGCAAAATCTAGGTAAATATTGTCGATATTACCACCCCGTTCTAGAATATGGGTCCAAATATCCAATACCTTGAGCAATTGTGTCAAGCAAGAGCGCCCCGGCATAAAACCGTGTTGGCAATCTTTTACAAGGTTGTTTCGTAGTAGATGTTCCATCGCTGCATCTCTGATAATACTCTCAAGTACTTTACATATTATGCTGGTCAGGCTCACCGGTCTATAGTTGTTCGTGGAGTGCCTATCGCCCTTCTTGAAGATAGGACTCACATAAGCCACTTTCCATTCACTGGGGACCATTTGTTCATCCAGGCATTTACAAAACAGAATCTTCAGGGGCTCTGCAAGCTCGTTGCACAGCTCCCTTAGCACTCTAGGATGCACCATGTCAGGTCCAGGACTCTTATGGACCTTTAGCCTGGACAGTTTATTTCTAATACCCTCTTCTGTGAACACAATGTGGGTCAGTGCTGTGTCGAACCGTCTGTCCTCAAACGCAGGAAGGTTAGTTGCATCCTCTCTTGTGAACACTGAGGAAAAGAAGCTGTTCAATGCCTCAGCTTTATCCTGGTCAGAATCTGCGTAACTACCATCTTCAAGCCTCAGGTCTGATACTCCTACTCGCGTTTTCAATTTCGACTTTGCATAGCGGTAAAACGCCTTTGGGTTTGACTTGACCTCGCGTGCAACCAGCCTTTGGAACTCCTTTTCAGCCCTCCTACACTCTATCTTTGCTTGGTTTCTGGCTCTTGCATACATCCTCCTGTCTTGCTCATCGTTTGACCCAACCCACGTCTTGAATTTCTGGGTTTTCTTCTTAATTTTGTCGACCGCCGCATGGTTCATGTGTAGGGATCCCCTCGTATTCCTAGAAGCACTGGGTTTGGTCTTGGGTATATATTTATCGATCAAATGGGTCATTTTACTAGTTATGATATTCAGCGTAGTGTCTGCGTTCTTGTACCTTAATAAGTCAGGCCAGTTGATACCCCTCATCTCTTCCCTCATCCCATTGTAATTTCCCTTGTAATATTTGCACCTTGGCCTGGCCTTATCTTGAACTAGGTAACAGTTAAATCTGAATGACAACACTGTATGGTGACTGGTGCCAACTGGGGCAAGGTGTTCCAGTTTGGCCACCATACCCTCCTCGTTTGTTATGACGAGGTCAAGTGGCTTGGGTGTTTGCTCCCCTCTGTAATGTGTCGGGTCTCTAACATGTTGGAACAGAAAATTATCTCTCAGAGTTTCTACAAAAAGAGTAGCAGGATTATTCAAGTCATTCGGGGTGGACTCGTTTCTCCAGTCGATGTCGCCATAGTTAAAGTCCCCCATGATAAGGAGGTGGCTGGGGTTGAGCATCGCCGCATTGTTTATTAAGGTTCTTAAGTTCCTTTGATTTAGTGGGCCACAGTTCGGGGATCTGTAGATACACCCGACGATAAGTAAGTCCCCTCCCCTTAATTTAATTTTACACCACTTGGACTCTTCAAAAACATCCTCTCCCTGTACCCTCGCCTGGCTGGCTCTAAGGTCTTGCCTAGCGTAGATAACCACACCCCTCCTGCAGGATTCTTGAGTTAGGTTCGTAAATGAGTCATATCCAGCAATACTGAACTCACATTCCTCTGGGTCGATTCTCCTGTTCTTGTACAACAGTTCTACAACTCCTACAATATCTGGTTGGTGTACTCTTAGTAGTGTTTCAAACTCCTCTCTCTTATCAAGGAACGTGTCAGTATTAGTGTACATGACATTCAAGCCAGAATTTGTTCTCGGTAACGTCTCTGCTCTTAGTAATAAACCCGCTCCACCCACATTCTCAGAAGCTGCAGCATTTGCTAAGTACACTGTATTTTGCAGGGTGTGGTTAAAAATGTCATTGTTTACATGGTGCTCGTTCCCTCCTGTCCGGTAGGCTGAGCTGGTGCCGCCTCCCGGGTGGGGGGTTGAGTGGGTGGAGGGTGCACTGCTGCCCCCTGGCCCTGTGTCGGCACACTTGCTTCCACTACCCTCCCCCTGAGTATAACCCACGCGCACCTGTCCCCGTTCTTCCTCGACTCCTCCCTCTTCTGCTTCAGGTCCAGCAGGAGCTTCTTGTGCTGTTCCCTCTGCATTACCGTGCGGTCTGGGTGAATAAATACATCCCGAAAGTTCTCGCTCCTTGCTAAGTTTTTTGTCTGCCGAATAACTTGCCATTTTTCCTCCTCACTCCCTAGTGTGATCCTGAGGGGGCGAGGCTTAGCCCCCTGCTTTTGTCCCAGTCTCCTCACATCCTGAGGGGTTGCTGGAATCTTCAGAACCTCTGTGCAAATATTTTGAAACAGCACCTTGTCGTGTGTTTCCTTACTCACAGTTCCCTCTGCCTGGCTCTCTGGGACTCCAAAAACTATTACATTGTTCCTGCGCTGGAGCCGTTCCTGGTGTTCCTCCTCTCCCCTAACAGTAGGTGCGTTAATTTTCATTTCTTCGACACACTTTTTCAGAGTCCCAATCTGCTGTAGAACCTGTACTGATTCTGCATTACTCTCCGCCCCCCCCCCCCCCCCGTGGCCCTCCTAATACGTCAGCATAACTCCTCTTAGCAACCACCTCCATTCTATTAGCTACTTCCTCAGTCTTAGCAAGGATCTCTTTCCCAACTTGCTCCAGTTTGTCAACCAGCAGGGCTCCTGCTTCATCTATTTTCGTCCCTAGAGAACTCGTTCCCTTATGGATTGCAATCGCTTCATTCACCTTGACTATGCAGCCAGAGCAATACCAGCAACAGCCATCAAGCTTTACGGCAGTTAGTAACTTCCTAAACGTTGCATTAGTTAGGCCTGTATCCTCCATATCCGACGTCTCCCTGCAGTAATCACATATCAAACTCATGGTTGTTGTTGTTGTGGGGGGGGGGGGGGGGTGCAGACTGTGTATAAATCTACACCTATTTCAAAGAAAATAAAGAGAGAAAAAGTACTTAGCTACTCTCTGTTGCCTATGGAGTTGTCGTCTGCGACTGCGTACACTGTATCTCCCTGTCAATGGTGTAATGTAGGCACAGTTTCAGTCCTTGAGACAGCACACAATCAACATAAAATTTAAAGTCTCTGTGGCACCTATGACACGACTTGGTTTCAGCTGGCACGGTGCCTTTCCAGCTTGCTTGCTAGTGAGCGCTCACTTTAAGTTATTTACAACTTCAGCGGTCACTGATGACACTATGAACTATCACTGTGTACACTGTATCTCCCTGTGAGTGGTGTATTATAAACACAGATTCAGTCCTTGAGAAAGCACACAAACAAAATAAAATTTAAAGTCTCTGTGGCACCTATGACACGAATAGGCTGGCAGTTGTCCTTACCAGCTCGATTGCCAATATGTATTCACTTTAAGTTATTATAGCCTCTTCTGCATTCACTGATGGCAACTACGAACTGATTTAACTGAAGGCACAGTACTACACTCCCTGGTTGGCCTTTATCACAGCCGTGACCACAACACCCTAATAAATAGAATAAAATAAAAGCTTTGTCATGTGGCAGTGATTGTGTGGTTATAGGCCTGTGACCCTGGCTGTACCTCCAACTCGGTGGAAATTGAGTTTTCAAAAATACAATCGTGTCTAGCATGAAAAGTCCGACATCGATTTACACTTTCACCTAACTAAGACGATCTTGACGAACTTATGTAATCACTGTCCAATTTCTGCTGCTCTACATCGAAGGCCCGAATGCCGAACACGCTTTGTTACAGAGACGCAACACGACCCGCTGGATTCCTTGTAAAACCAGGAATATTTTGAATATAAATGTCATATATTTTGCACAAAAGATAACATATTTACTCAGAGTAAACATTATATCTAAAATTTGTATGTCTAATGCAAAACATATGATGTTTATATTCAAAATGATCATCAAATTGTAAGAATTCCAGCAATGTAAATTATATTCTGGCCGGGTAATTTGTATGAATTTTATGAGCTAAAACAAATATCTTCAGTTAATAAAAAAATAAATATTCTTCACACCGTGCCAGGTGGTCAGTCCCTCCCTCCCTCCCACCCCCCACCAACCCTCCCTACCAGATAAATGTGTGGGAATACCAGACTGTTTACCTTTTTAGTAATAAATAATAAATCAGACTAAAGTTAGGATAATATAATTGACATTGCTGGATTCCTCGTAAGACCAGGAATATTTTGAATATAAATGTCATATATTTTGCACAAAAGATAACATATTTACTCAGAGTAATCATTATATCTAAAATTTGTATGTCTAATGCAAAATCTATGATGTTTATATTCAAAATGATCATCAAAGTAAGAATTCCAGCAATGTAAATAATATTCTGGCCGGATAATTTGTATGAATTTTATGAGCTAAATAAAAAAATTATACTTCACCCGTGTAAAGGGGTACACCCACCGCAGAATGTGAGAATCCTGGCAGGGCACCGTGTAAACGTGGAAAAGCGGAATGTGGGACGGCGTAAAGTGAGGGTTGACTGTATATGAAGTTTACATTCAAAATATTCCATGACCTGCAAGGAATCCAGAAATGTCAATTATATTATCCTAACTTTAGTCTGAGGTATTATTTATTACGAAAAGTTAAAAAATAGTTTTTTCACCCAACATTTCCCTGGTAGGAGGGAAGGTGGGGGGGGGAGGGTTGGGACCGACTGATCATCTGGAGCAGTTGGAAGAGGGGGGGAGGCAAGTTGGGGTACTTTGATTGACAGATAGTGTCGTGAAGATTAATTTTTTTTTTATTAACTGAAGATATTTGTTTTAGCTCATAAAATTCATACAAATTACTGTACCAGAATATAATTTACATTGCTGGAATTCTTACAATATGATGATCATTTTGAATATAAACATCATGGATTTTGCATTAGACATAGAAATTTTAGATCTAATGTAATAATTTGGTTTACACAAAGCAAGTATTTTATCTTTTGTGCAAAATATATGAAGTTTACATTCAAAATATTCCCTGACCTGCAAGGAATCCAGAAATGTCAATTATATTATCCTAACTTTAGCCTGAAGTATTATTTATTACTAAACGTTAAAATCTAGTGTTTCACCCAATCATTTCTCAGAGAGGTAGGGGCCAGTGAGCTGGGAAGAGGGTGGGGGGGGGGATTTGAGTCCATTATTTGAATGTACATTAACCTGGCACTGTATTTCTCTTAAATATTAATTGTGTGAGCATACCATCATAAAATTTAGATGTTATTTTTACTACAACATAGGTATTGTGTCGGAAAAAGTGGAGTTTGGGGGTCGGGCCAGTCTCTATTGGAATTAATCCCATATGTTCTGTTGTTCACTTTATGCGGTTTTCACTTTCCGCGGTACCCTGTGGGTTCAATTGACCGCGTAAATCGGGGTACTACTGTATTATACATTTGGGTGAATATTTATATAATACAAATGGTGCGGTTACACGTAGCGTGGCCGGAGGAGAGAGGGTGATGTACCATAAAAAGTAGTCCGCGCCGATGCAAAACGACGTTGTACCTAGTCACCGGGACGTTAAAATAATTTTGGGTAGGTAAAGTTTAGCGACGTAGTACCAAAACAACATTAAGCGAGGACTTACTGTATGACTATTTTTGAGCCGAGTATTGTGGTTGCATTTAGCTAAAAATAATTTACAGGAACTGAAGTGTAATTGAAATGTAATTAATTTAATTGTAAACAACTGAACCACATTCATATATATTGTGTATGTACAGTATTGTCATTTACATTGGTTGACACTGCTGATACTGTTCCTCATATCCTCGTTATCTTTGTTCATCAACTTTTTCATTATTATTGCATCTTTCAGCATCATTCTTCACACAGTCCATTGTACAAAGTTTATCATGAATAGAATATCCTTTAGCAAGTTAGAGCGACTACTCGATATGAGTTATTACATCATTGTGTCTGATTTGGGGCCAATTTTAATTCAATGTGTATTTACAATGTATTTGAAACTTTTATTTTATTCTTCAAAACCAAAAACTTACATCTCGATACCAACATCATCTTCCTTAGCCACCTGGCTTCACCCTTATCAGGGATTTTCTGCATCAGTGACTCTTGTCGGGGCCATCCTGAATTTTGAAGTGAGCACAGCAATGATATACGATGGATTTTAGTACCGTATGTACTCGTCTATAACCCCCCTTCGTACATAGGTCGACCCCGATTTTTTGACCAAGAAATTGTTAATTTATGATATTCCTCGTTTATAGGTCGACCCAAGTTTTTGAGGGTAAAGGAACAACAAAACCTTCAGAGAAACACTACGTCCTATAAACTTGTTTACCAATTATTATTACGACACTTTACACTGAAACGCGGGTAGTTTCAACAAAAATATTGTATATTTCCATTCAAGTATTTATTCAAGTCAATTAGGAGGGAATATTATTGTAATACAACAGTTTTTTAACTGAAAACCATTCGAAAAGCGATTACGGTAACATATTTTGAACGAAAGAAAGCAAAAGTCATTGTTTTCGTCACAATTTTATCCCACGTTCCACTGTAATACGTGCGTCATTTCAGCAAAAAATATTACATTTCCATGAATGTATTGTATCAAGCACAGTATGAATAGAATATCACTAATATAACAGTATTTTAACCGAAAACTAATAAAAACACGAGTAACATATCTTGAACATCGGAAGGTTTGGTAAAGTCTTTTGTTTTCATGTAGTTTATCCTAATTTACATTGAAATACATCATGTTTCAGCAAAACTACTATTTATTTCTGAGAATATGGAAATGTAATATTTTTGCTGAAATGACGTACGTATTATAGTGGAAAGTGGGATAAAATCGTGACAAAAACAATGACTTTCGCTTTCTTTCGTTGAAAAGATGTTACCGTAATCGCCTTTCGAATGGTTTTCAGTTAAAAACTGTTGTATTACAATAATATTCTATCCTAATTCACTTGTGATGTAACAGTTTTTTAACTGAAAACGATTCGAAAAACCCGTGTACCGTCTAGCTAATACGGCAGAGCCCTGGTCGCGGAGGCTTTGTGTTTGCTTCGGCCCTTCTTAAGCAGCTTTTAATTTTAGCGCACGTTGAAATTGTGTTTACCGGTATATTCTATTTTCTTGCTTCTTATTTTCCAGAAATATGACAAGTTTGTATATAATACAATGTTACGGTACTTTTAATTTACAAGTATTCATTTTTAAAAATACAGAAGACACCAAACAAATACCAGTACTACGGTTATTTGCGTGACTCTCCCGCCAAAAAAGACCAAACAGCTGGTACTCTCTCCCTCGGCCCTACCAAAAATAGCCCAACGACATCTTTCTTAATTATTCTCTTCCAATTTCTCACTTTAACTGGTATTTTTTACTTCATATTGCCTGCATCAGATAAACTACAGTAATTGAGGTTAGACAGTGTTACAAATTTGATTACCGGGTCCTGGCAGGTGCCGTTAGAACCACGTGCCCTACCAACAGTGTTGCAAGTCAGACAGCATTTTTTTAATCATCCATGTGCACGAGAAAGGATGGATGGATGAAGGCGGCATACAAATATGGCTTAAAAAAGTCTGAACTTTAGACCAGGGGGACTGCGCAAAGAAAAAAGTCTTCTTGTGTGGGATATGTTTCGGTCACATCTTGTTGACAGTGCCACTGCTGGGATTAGGAAGGAAAACACTGATACAGCTGTGATTCTGGTGGATTAACAAGTCTTGTCCAACCACTGGATGTTTCCATAAACAAACCATTTAAAGATGCGGTAAGAGTGAAGTGGAACAACTGGATGATAGAAGGCGATAAGACATACACAAAGGGAGGCAACATCCAAGCTCCATCACTAGCAACATTATGTGAATGGATTGTAGAGGCCTGGGATGCAATCAGACCAGAAATTGTGGTGAAATCTTAAGAAATGTGGGATTTCGAATGCTCTTGATGGAACAGAAGACGACTTGTTGTGGGATTATGAGGCTAATGAGAGCGTGAATGAGGATGAAGATATTGATGATCCTATGGCTGATGATGGTGTTGATCCATATGACGATGCTGTTCAAGGAGAGGACTGGGAGGAGCTGTTTGGTGCTGCAGATGATGACAAGGAAAATGATTTTGATGGATTTTAATGAAAATATTCAGAAATATGGTATCGTAGTATTTATTCAAGTCAATTAGGATAGAATATTATTGTAATACAACAGTTTTTAACTGAAAACCATTCGAAAAGCGATTACGGCAAAATCTTTTGAACGACGAAAGAAAGTGAGTCATTGTTTTCGTCACAATTTTATCCCACTTTCCACTATAATACGTACGTCATTTCGGCAAAAATATTACATTTCCATATTTATTTCTGAGAATATATTCATTCAGGCACAGTTAAGGTAAAATATACTTGTGATGTAATATTTTAATGAAAATATTTATAAATAAGTTATCGTATTTTTCTTTTGTTTCAAATTTAATTAACAAAGATTGATGTTTCAAATTTAATTAAAATAAATTTATGTATCCATAAATAAACTTTTAAAAATGAATACTTTATGTTTTACATCGTCCTGTGCTACCATACCATGCATTTGGCTACTTTTGGCTAGCTATGATGACGCAAGAGATCTGTCCTGGCAACTGTACCGACACTCACAGTGGGTGGTGAGTTGGTGCGTCATTTCCATTTTTACTGGTAGTTACTGGTAAATATTTTTCAACCTAATGAAACTATTACCCGTATAGAGGTTGACCCCCAACTTTTTGCCAAAAAATTTGGTCTTAAGAACTCGTGCTATACACGGGTATATACGGTATGTGGATTTTAGGTGTAAAAGGAATGCTTCCTGAAAAAATCAGCTTGTGATTTTTTTTTTCTCCTGTCTTATGCATTTACAGAGAATCTTTTTATACTATACGAGAATTCGATGAAAACAAGTTAAGGAATTTGTACCTTATATTCGCTATACGAGTGATATTGTTCGATAATAAGAGAAGCAAGTATAGTGACCACTTGGGTTATACTACAGACGTTTTCCTGGGAAAAATCCATAATTTTGAGCAACATATAACTGTACTGTTTTTGTACTCAAATGCACAAGACTAAATGACTAAAATTTTTATCTCTTGTGCAAAGTATGGGATGTTTATACTCAAATTAATGATTTATCCTGCAAGGATTCCAACAATGCAAGTTATATTCTGCTAAGTTTAGTTAGCAACATTTTATAGGATAAAAACTTTAAGCCTAAAACCACCTTCAATCCTGGGGAGGGGCAGTTGAGGTGTTGACAGCTGTCGAGGAGGGGAGATAACGAAGTGCGTAGTTATCAAATAGAAGGAGTTTAAGTTTTTTGCTTATAAAATGTCACTGAATTGAGTTGGCAGAATATAACTTACATTGCTGAAATTCCTGTAAGATAGTGATCAAATTAAGTACAAACATCCCATAGTTTGCACTCGACAAAAATCTTTGTAAATAACTTTGTTCATTTGAGTACAGGTATGCCCTTAGGACAATTATTTCTTTTACGTTTTTCACAATATGTATTTAGGATCGTGTGCCCATGTAAATGGTAAAAATAAATGAATAAGTTATGTATATATACCCGAAAATACTAGTTGAAAACAACCATAACACCTCACAGCATGGTACTCGAGAATGTATCCTTATTTAACCCATGTATTATTCCCTCCGCTATCTGAGTTTTCGCTATACGAGCAGACTCCAAGGAACGTAGCTACTCATATCATCGAGATTTTACTGTGCATCTAATGCTCCTGGACTATAGGTACTGTACTGAGGTGACCAAAATAAAAGGGAAGAACTGATAAAAAATAATGATAGCTATGGGACAGTGCAGACCCGAGTCAATGTCCAATGATGTCGACAAGATCAGGGTATCTAGAGAAAGGGGTATGAAAGAGTCACCCTGAAGGAACCACAAATGGTGTAATTATGAAAAGATCTTTATTTATTGCAAAGTTAACAAAATTCACTCTGGAAAATGTACAGATACTATAGTATGCAACATAAATTTCTTTGTGTTCAGGTGCAAAATGTTTTATCAAAAACTGATGATAAAATAACATTATTTATTGTACAAAAAGAAATTGAATGTCACTTCCATATGAAAATTATATAAATTATACATAAAATCATTTTCCATCCTCATAAATGTCAAACAAGAAAAGATCCCCAAAGTAAAACTTACCAGTCTTCTAAAATCCTATGACAAACAGTTAATGTTGAACCAGTTTAAAATATCTACTAGTGTATAAGATATGGACAGTGAATTATTCACAAGCTTCATTAATAATGATCACCAGTGATAAAAGTCATCCTTGAGAAGCTTGCCTTTTGAGGCAGCTATAATATTCAGTATGGTGGTTGCTGTGGATACCCCATTCCTTGAGAATTTGCATGCATCATCTGTTGTTGTTGTTGTTGCTGCTGCTGCTGTTGTTGTTGTTGTTGCTGCTGCTGCTGCTGCTGTTGCTGCTGTTGTTGTTGTTGCTGCTGCTGCTGCTGTTGTTGTTGTTGCTGTTGCTGCTGTTGCACACCTCCCATTGGTCGCTGCAGGTGAGACAAGAGAGCTCCCCCCTGGCCAGGGCCCCCTGGTCCTGTCTGTGTAGCACTAGTGGGGCCACCTGCTAACATCATTCGCTGCCTCATCATGTTAACATTGGTAGGGCCCATGGTTTGTCCCCCAGGACCCATACCTTGTCCTCCAGGACCCATACCCTGGCCACCAGGACCCATGGGTTGTGCTGGTCCCATAGTCTGCA
The DNA here is from genome assembly GCA_958450375.1 of Homarus gammarus. NCBI lineage: Eukaryota > Metazoa > Arthropoda > Malacostraca > Decapoda > Nephropidae > Homarus > Homarus gammarus. Next base: position 1,295,434 of record CAUDMG010003866.1, read on the forward strand.
TACCTGGTCGAGTGTAAGGTTGACTCCCACTCAATATTGCCATGCTCCCATTTCCACCAGCACCCTGAAACAAATTAACAAAGTTTCCCTTAAATTGCATATCACAGACATAAAATATTCAATAATCAATTCTTACCTGGATACTGGTCCTGCTGATTATACTATTGTATACATAGAAGGTGGCTTACGAAACTTAATTTTCTTAAGCCAAACATATAATATTATTAACATATTACAGCACTTTTATGGGAATCGGTTATAGTACTCATTTGGAAATAGAAAGTTCATGCGACATTATACACTAGTGGCTTGTGAGTAAAGGTACACACACACACACTTATATACAATACAGGTAAAAGAAATAATTGTCCTAAGGGCAAACACATAAAGGGAATATTCATTTCTTTGCACATGAGTAAAAATGTACCCCCCCCCCCCCCCCCCCCCGGTCAGCAGTCAGCAAATGTTATTCGTGGATTTGGCTATTCGCGGCCATTTTGAGAACCTAAACCTCGCGAATTTTAAGGGCATGCTGTGTGTTTGCACAAAGGGTGGTGAGATGCATCTACTGTGGCAGCATTATGTTAGTGTTCAGGTACAAGCCCTGCTTGCTCCCTCTCGCTTCCGGTTACCGCCGCTGGCTAGCCCTCATAGCGAACAGGGAAGCAACTTGCATAAGTCTTCCCCTGCCAGTATACACAGCCTCTTCACCATCAAGACGCCTGCTGTGCCTCCTCGTGGCAACACAAGGTAACTGGGTGCCTTGTAGGCCCAGGCTAGACCAGCAGGGATCTCAGAGTAGCAGTGGGCCCCAGAGAGACAGTGCATAGGCCCACTGGCACGTAGACATGTCGTGGCACCTACCAACCATTGCCCCGCTCCCTTGCGGACTAACCTTGGTAGGTATAATGCTACAGGAGTAAACCCCGAACAAAAAATCTGTGGTGGAGCCCTGCAACAGGTTGATATGCTTAAAGAGCTCCAACAAGATCCCAATGGCGGTACAGTGGTCCCTCGGTTAATGAACACAATTCGTTCCAGAAGGTCGTTCGTTAACTGAAACCATTGTTTCAATGGGAATTTGGGTAATTGGTTCCAGCTCACCAAAAATTACATACAAACTAAAAATAAATGCAGTAAAGTACACTTACTTTGAGGTGTGCATGTAGAAGGCTCCTGGATGATGATGATGATGGGAATTAGAAGTGGGGGTGGAGGAGAAGGGAGAAGAGAAGGCATTGGGGTGGAAGAGAAGTCACCCCATGGCACCATTTCACCCATAAAATTTTAGTTCACTTGGTGTAATTCAAGATTATTTTCTTTAAATCAACACTGCACTGCATTATATATTGTCAATATATAAAATAAACTTCAGAATGACCAATACAGGTAGTCGTCGACGTACGACCTATGCGACTTACGTCTGTTCGACTTTACGACCGGCGGTACGACAGTTTTGGCCCCAGCCTCCTGGCGCTGCCGGGAGCTGGAGCCGCGCGCATCCCCGCGCTCAATTACAAACACGCTCGCTGGTACAGCACACTTCCCTCCGTGTCTGTTTGCCTTGTGCCTTTCTTTTGTCTTGGAAATTTTTCTTGAACCACCACCCCCCCAAGATGTCTACCAAGAGGAAACTGTCTTCATCTACTCCTCAAAGATGATTATATTATCATTACACATTATAATATACGTAAGGTAATTATAACATAGGCCGACTTATGACCAGATCAACTTACGACCGGGCGGCCGTAACCAATCTAGGTCGTAAGTCGACGACTACCTGTAATTGCACAGTTGGTCCTCCTATTACGCGGTCCCACAATCCGCGTTTCACCGTTAACGCGGTGCCTTGCCAGAACCTAACATCCTTGCATTCCGCGGTCGTTTCCGCCATTGCGCGGAGAGTGTCCGGCGAGACGCTATTTTTAGATTTTCCCCACGCGCCCGCCCGCCTGCCTGCCTCTCCCTCCTCCTCCTCCTCCTCCTCCTCCTCCCTCCGCTTGGGCAAGCGGCGCGGTAAGGTTGCGCAGTGTGTGTCTTTGTTGCGTTATCACTGACGTCATATGACGTATCAGACCTGTGATTGGCCATGCATCCCTACCCCCCTCTGCCGCTAGCTGTAATTGGCTCAAAGTATTATGACGTGTCCACCCGGGGGAGGGAGGGAGGGAGGAGAGACGACGCTTGACCTAGCCGCGGCAGTTTCATCTCTCAAGGCCACTCCGTGTAAACGCGCATCCATTGTTCCGTAAAATGGCTTCCGCCGGACCACCACCCCCAGAGAAAAACCTTTCCTTACCTGGACCCAGCGGCACTAAACCAAAGAAGACACGACGTTCCTTAAGCTACGAGGTGAAGTATACCATCATCCAAGAGTTGGAGAAAGGAACAAGGCAGGTTGATTTGGCGCGCCAGCATGGTGTGAACGAATCTACGATCCGGACTATAAAGAAGGATTCAGCCAAGATAAAGGAGCACATGAAGATCACAAAGTCTATGGGTGCTTCTATGATCAAGTATTTTCACAACCAGGTGCTTCTCAAGACAGAAAAATTACTTGTGAGGTACTTGGTGCGTCAGGCGCGACGGAACATGGCGGTCGACACGCGCTCTGTGAAGGACTACGCACGTGAACTGTACATCGCAGTGGCACGAAAGATGGGAATTACAGAGCCCAAACCCTTTAATGCTTCCTCTGGGTGGTTACAGAGGTTTAAGATCCGGAACAACATCACCAATATAAACATTGGTGGTGAAGAAGCGAGTGCTGATCGTGCTGCGGCTCGGGAATTTCCTCCGTTTTTACGTGAGATTATGGAGGAAGGACAGTACACCAGGTGTTTAACATGGACGAATCTGGTCTTTTCTGGAGAAAACTACCTTCCAAGTCCTACATTGTGAAGAATGCCAGCAGGATTCGGGGCCGGAAAATGCAGAAGGAACGCATCACTGTCCTGTTTACCACCAATGCCTCCGGTACCTGTAAGCTCAAGGTATCGGTGATCCACACAGCCCGCAAGCCGCACGCCTACAAGAGCATGGACATGACCAAGCTAAATGTTCACTGGCTGACAGCACGTAAGGCATGGATGTTCTCTACACTGTCCCTCTCCTGGTTTGATGACTGTTTTGTTCCCGATGTAAAGAAATTCTGTGAGCAACAGAATGTCCCATTTAATATTTTGTTGCTGCTGGACAACGCACCAGGACACTCGCCCCTACTGTTAGATCGTCACCCCAACGTAAAAGTGGTCTTCCTTCCTCCCAACACTACGTCTTTAATCCAGCCCATGGACGAGGAGTTGATTTGCAATGTGAAAGCTGCATTCTCAAGAACAAAATTCCAGCTCCTGAACGACTACACCAACACCAGGGAAGAGTTGCGTGACCTGAGTGACACCACCACCGATAGCAAGAGCGACGAAGATGAGGAACAACGGTTAGAACAGCAAAAAATACTCTTCAAACAATTCTGGAGAGTATTTAACATCAAGAAAGCTGTGGACATCTTGGTGGAGTCATGGGATCAGCTGTCTATTGCTACAATTCGTCACGCATGGAGACATGTGTTGCATGGAATACCAGGTGAGAGGAGGAGTCAATCTGTGACTGGTGAGGTTCAGACTGTTGCAGTAGCAGTGGACCTTGCAGAGAAGCTGCGCAGACTGTTACAGTTCCAGGCTTCTCCGAGACAACCAACGACGACATCTTGGAGGTGATCAGAAATCCTGAAGTGACTGCCGACGAGATGTTGGAAGAAGAACACGCCAGTGAAGAGGAGGAAGAAGGTGCGTCATTCTCCGAAGAACACAGTTTAAGTCATAGTGATATTAAGGGTGCCATGGAGTGTGCAGAGAAGATGAAGTCCTTCCTTTCCCGCGACAATGATGATGACCGCTATGAAGTCTTCCATAACCGGCTGGTGCAGGCTATGGAGCCGTACATCAAGGTGCATCACGACAACATCAACGCCAGCCGTCAGCAAAGCATAACAGATTTCTTCACCCGCAACCCACCACAGCCAGCCCAAGCCAGTGATAGTGACAGTGAAGTTGACTTTGAGGGATTTGTCAGGGAAGCCCTGACAACTGTAAGTGACAGTGATGATGATTCACCTAGTAATGGTGATTCACCTGAGGGCTAGTAATCTGCCCTCTGCCTCGGAACCAGCCTCCATCCCCGTATGCTGACCCATCTCTTCTACTACCGTAAGTGTTACACAAAATTTTTAGTTTTCTAACCTAACCTTTATTTTTCCTATGTTAACCTTTATCTTTCCTAACCTAACCTCTTCTATATTACTTGTTTTTTCATACCATCATAAAGTTAAGATAAAATTTTTACTACAACATAGTTGTGTGTCGTCAAAAAGTGGAGTTTGGGGATCAGCCTGACTCCATTTCAATTAATCCCATATGTTATGTTGTTCACTTTACGCGTTCCTCACTTTCCGCGGGACCCTCCGGGTTATATTAACCGCGTAATACGAGGACCAACTGTACTGTAAAAACGTAAAAATAGTTTATGTTCAACAGAGTCTCAAGCAAGAAGCTTCCTCCACTGAGCAGGGATACACACTGACGCCATTTTGGATGTGTTGAGTGGCTGTGTGGCATGCTAAAAACTAGTTCCCTGTACTTCAATTATGTTAAATAATTGTTAAAATGACTAAAAACTATAATATAAGACTTGGAAAATTATTGAATAGTACAACCTTCTTGATATTTACACAAATGGTAACAAATTTAAGCCCTAAAACCGATTACTGTACTGGCAGACTAATACTACAGCTGGTGAGCAGGCGAAAACATGTTGGGAAAAATTCGTAAGGAATTCGTTAACCAAAATTTTTACGTTAACCGAAGTGAAAAATCTTATGGAAGGTAATTCGTTAACCGAGGGATCACTCTTATATATATATATATATATATATATATATATATATATATATATATATATATATATATATATATCCCAGTCAATGCAATGCTTGTTATCCCTCAAATGAACAAACAGAGCATTGGATTCCTGGCCTGTCCTGACACTGTATTTGTGTTGTTTAATTCTAGTTACAAGATCTTTACCTGTCTGGCCTAAGTAAAACATATTACATTCCTTGCAAGGAACTTTATAAATGCAACCAATTGTGTTGTTGGGGGAGTTCTTGATTAACATTTGTTTAACAGTGCATGAGTTTTTAAATGCCACATTGACGTTCCAAGATTTTAGCTGTGCCGGAATGTGTGAGAAATTTTTGTGAAATGGTAATATTAAGATATTCTTATGGTCATGGGTGGGCTTGGGATCAGTTCTATAAAAAGTTTTCTTAGTAATGTTTAAGCATTTGTCTATGAAAGATCTAGGGTATTTAAGGTTTGAGCCAATATTATATATATATTTGTATTCCTCATCGATGAATTCCGGACTGCAAATTCTCAAGGCACGTAAAAACATTGTTGTAAATACTGACTGTTTGACTTTATTATGGTGGGCAGAATAATAATGAATGTATGAACACACATTGGTTGGTTTTCTATAAATACTGAACTTAAAAGTGTTACCTATTCTGTGTATCAGACAGTCTAGGAATGGCAATTTACAGTCTTGCTCTAATTCCACAGTGAATTTGATCGAGGGGGCTAAGTTGTTAAGTTGTGGTAGGAAAACTTTTAGGTCCTCATTACATGGCCAGAGACATAATACATCATCAACATATCTAAACCAGACTGCTGAGGGTGGTAAAATATTACTTAATAGTTTCTTTTCAAAGAATTCCATATATAGGTTGCTTAATACAGGTGAGAGTGGATTACCCATTGCCATACCAAATTTTTGAGCATAATATTCCCCATTGAATTCGAATTTGCAATCCTTAATACATAGTTTGATGAGTTCGATGAAGTCATCTTTCGAGACGGGCAGTGAAATGTTATCCAGGGAATCTATGAGGAACTCTAGTAAATCATCAACTGGGACCTTTGTAAAAAGTGACGTTACATCAAAGCTGACCAGTTTAAAATCATGATTAATGTGCAAGTTATTGAGTTTATCAACCAGATCCATATTATTCTTGATATTGGAGTTAGAAATGTTGCCAACTAGGGGGTTTAGTAAGGAAACTAACCATTTAGATAGTTTATAAGAGATTGACCCAACAGAGCTAATGATGGGTCTTGCTGGGTTATTGGGCTTGTGGGTCTTGATTAAACCGTACATGTAAGGCAGTGGAGGGGACGTTGAAGTAAGATGTTTAATGAGAGTAGCTTTGCCTCTCAATAGGGACTTAAGTTTTTTGTTGAACTGGGTGTTGACAGTGTTGAGAGGATTATTTATGAGTTTAGAATATGTTGTAGTGTCACATAAAAGGTCATTCATTTTTGAGATATAGTCATCTTTGTTTAAAATCACTACTGTGTTGGCTTTATCTGCTTTAGTGACATGTAGATCCTTATTTTTCTTAAGGGCTTGGAGTGCTTTGGTGAATCTTTCTGGACAGTTTGAAACACAAGGCTTGGACATAGATGCATACACAACACCTTTACACATGTTCACTTCTTCACTTGTCAAATTACTGAATTTCTCCAAATTGCAAAATGCTCTGGCTATGTCAACACTGTCGACTCCCTTGTTGGAACCATCAAAACTTAAACCATAGCCGAGGGCACACAAGGTATCATTGTCTAGTTGTTTAGAGGAGAGATTCACTACACAGTTGTTATTGGCATCCTTAGTCCAATCACTATTTCTAATAAGGAGTGCCAATTGGTGGTCTATCTTGGCATGAGATCAGAACGCTCACGTCTCAGGTTATCAAAACAGTAGTCCAACATGAACTTTTTCCAATAACTCGGTATGGTCATGATAAAAGCGCGCTTTTTTTGTCTTACAATACGGAAGGCTTCATCCACTTCAATTTGCCTCCTCAATATTACCATGTAATTCAATTGATAGTAGGAACATCATAGAATCTAGTCTTATTAAACATACCGAAGCATTCAACTATATATATATATATATATATATATATATATATATATATATATATATATACAGTTGTACCCCGCTTTACGCGGTCAATTGAACCCACAGGGTACCGCGTTAAGTGAAAACCGCGTTAAGTGAACAACAGAACATATGGGAATAATTCCAATAGAGACTGGCCCGACCCCCAAACTCTACTTTTTCCGACACAATACCTATGTTCTAGTAAAAATAACATCTTAATTTTATGATGGTACATGCACACAATTAATACTTAAGAGAAATAGAGAAATGCAGTCGCCAAGTTAATGTCCATTCAAATAATGGACTCAACTCCCTCCCCCTCTTCTCACACTACACTCGCTGGCTCTTCCCACTCTGAGAAATTTTTTGGGGAAAACCACTAGATTTTAAAGTATAGTAATAAACAATACCTCAAACGTGGAAACGCGGTCCCACTTTACGCGGTACCCTGCCGAACACGGAATGCTCACTTTCCGCAGTGTGTGTACCCTTTTATGCGGAGAGCAGCGCGAGCAGGGTGCGCACAAGGTCGCCCAGTCAACAAAACATTACCGAGTTCTTCACCCGCCACCCACCACAGCCGGCCCAAGTCAGTGATAGTGATAATGATAGTGAGGATAAGGACTTATATGGACTTTGAGGGGTTTGACAAAGAGGCCCTGCAAGCCTATGTGGTGGATAGTGATACAATTGATAAAAGTGATACAGGTGAGGGCCAATAATCTACCCTCTGCCTCGGAACCAACCCCCCATCCCTGTGTGCCCAGCCATCTTTTCTACTAATGTAAGTGTTAAAAAAACTAATATTATTGATATTTCTCTTAATTATTAATTGTGTGTGCATACCATCATATATATATATAGTATATGTACAGTGGTCCCTCGGTTAACGAGCACAATCCGTTCCAGGGGTTGCTCGTTAACCGAAACCATTGTTTCAATGGGTTTTTGGGTAATTGGTTCCAGCTCACCGAAAATTGCCTAAATTCAACAAAAAAGGTAGAAATGTGCACTTACTTTGAGGTGTGTATGTAGAAGGCTCCTGGATGATGATGCTGATGTGAATTTGAAGTGGGAGGTGGAGGAGGAGAAGGGAGAAGAGAAGGAAGTGGAGGTGGAGGAGAAGCATTTTACTGCTTCTTGGAAGGTGAGTCACCTTCCATAAAAATGTCAGGAACCTCTGGACTGACAGATTCTCCACCATGAACATCCTCTCTCCTTCTTGAAGTGGAAGGCTGAGGGCTAGCATTTTGTTCCTGCTGCCTTTTACTGAAGAAACTGTCAATTTTTTTCTGTGGGGCATCTCTCCTCCTCATCATTAACTGATGTTTGAAGGAGACCACTGTGTCCTCAACATGACACAAAGCTAGTTCAGATTTTTCCACATGTGGGTGCCTTGAAGCCTGTTTCAAGAACTTCTCCCATTGGTCAATAACATCTTTCAACTCTGAAGTTGACATATGGTCATCACTTTTCATTTCCTCCTCACCACTGTCAGCCTCTACCTGTAACATCTCATCCAGTTGCTTCAAGTCATCAGGAGTAAGTTCCTCCTCATGAGACATCACAAGCTCTTCCACATCCTCCTCCTCCACTTCAAGGCCCAATGACTGACCAATGGGCACAATCTCCTGGTGCAACTCTGTTTCATCCTAAAATCCCTCAAAATCATGGACTGCTGATGGCCACAGTGCTTTCCATGAAGAATTGAGGGATCTAGTTGAGACTTCTTGCCATGAGGACACAATCAATTTTACAGCCTCCAGGATGTTAAACTGTGTCTTCCAGAACTGTGTCAGTGTTAGTTCAGGATCAGTGGAAGTTGGTTGATGACACCTCCTGAACATTTTCTTCATATACAGCTTCTGAAAGTTGCTGATCACATTCTGGACCATTGGCTGTATGATTGATGTAGTGTTGGGAGGCAAAAACAAAACTTTGACAAAGTCAAATTGAGACTCCAAAGTTCTGGCAAGTTGAGGGACATAACCAGGGGCATTATCCATAAGGAGAAGAGCCTTTAAAGGGAGTTTATTGGTGGTTAGGTAGCTCTTCACTGAAGGGCAAAACACCTCAACAGCCCATTCATTAAAGAGCTGTCTTGTTACCCATGTCTTACGGTTGGACTTCCAATAAACTCCAAGCGCTCCTCTTACCACTTTTTGTTGCTTGAACACCCTGGGGTTCTCAGAGTGGTAGACAAGCATAGACTTCAGTCGGAAATCCCCTGAAGCATTGGCACCAAGCAATAGAGTGAGATGGTCTTTCATGGATTTATGCCCAGGTAAAGAGGATTCATCTCTGGTGATGAACGTCCTTTTGGGCATCTTTTTCCAGAACAGCCCAGTTTCGTCTAAACTGAACACTTGCTGTGGAAGATAATTTTCTGTATCCGTCAGTTCTTTAAATTCCACTAAAAACTTTGCTGCCCCTTCCTTATCAGCACTGGCAGCCTCACCATGCCTAACAACACCAAATATATCACTTCTTTACTTAAATTTTTTGAACCAACCCTTGCTGGCAGTAAAATCTTCAAAGTCTGTGCCTGAAGAACCTTTAAATGTTCGTATATTTCCCTGGCTCTTTCACAAATACATTCAGTAGAAACTGAATCACCTTTCATCTGTTTTTCCCTAATCCAAATGAGAAGTAACCTCTCTGTTTCTGCTATTAGGGATCTACCTTTGAACACTAGTAGATTTGTCTCTCACTTTCAATTCCTTGAAGTTGTCTTTCTGTGAAAGAATTGTCGACACAGTTGATGTCGACATGCCATATTCTTTGCTAAGCACATTTGTTCTAATGCCGTCTTCATGTTTTTTAATAATTTCCTGTTTCACCTGGATTGAAATCGTTTTTCTTGATTTCTTGGGAAACATGCTGGATTCAATAACAATTTCAACACGTGATATTTTAAGTTTAATTGCTGTAAGTAAAGAATATTTTCTTTAAATTAACACTGCACTGCGCTATATATCATCAATATGTAAAATAAATTTCAAAATGATGATTAATTTGACTGGAAAGACAGAAAAAAAGCATTTATGTTGAAGAGAGTCTGAAGCGAGATGTTACCTCCACTGAAAAGACATAGAGAGTGACGCCTACTTGGTGTGTTGACAGGCTGTTTGGTGCGTTAAAACCACGTTTCCCTGCATTCAATTATCTTAAATAATTGTTAAAATGACTAAAAATTTTAATATAAGACTTTTAAAATTATTGAATAGTAGAAACTTCTTGATATTTACTAAAATAGTAATGAATTTAAACCCTAGAACCGATTACTGTATTGGCAAACTAATATGACAGCTTGTGTGCAAGCGAAAACATGTTGAGGGGCGCTCGTAAGGAATTCGTTAATCGAGGGAATGCTCATTAACCGAAATCTCGTTAACCGAGGGATCACTGTATATATATATATATATACAGTCAACCCTCACTTTACGCGGTCCCACATTCCGCGTTTCCACGTTTACGCGGTGCCCTGCCAGAACCCAGGATGCTCACATTCCGCGGTGGGTGTACCCCTTTACACGGTGAAGTATAATTTTTTTATTTAGCTCATAAAATTCATACAAATTATCCGGCCAGAATATAATTTACATTGCTGGAATTCTTACAATTTGATGATCATTTTGAATATAAACATCATAGATTTTGCATTAGACATACAAATTTTAGATGTAATGTTTAATCTGAGTAAATATGTTATCTTTTGTGAAAAATATATGACATTTATATTCAAAATATTCCTGGTCTTACAAGGAATCCAGCAATGTCAATTATATTATCCTAACTTTAGTTTGAGGTATTATTTATTACTATACCTGGTTTTCCCCCCAAAATTTCTCAGAGGGAAGAGCCAACAGTGTAGTGTGAGAAGAGGGGGAGGGAGTCGTGTCCATTATTTGAATGGACATTAACTTGGCGACTGTATTTCTCTATTTCTCTTAAGTATTAATTGTGTACATGTACCATCATAAAATTAAGATGTTATTTTTACTAGAACATAGGTATTGTGTTGGAAAAAGTGGAGTTTGGGGGTCAGCTGGTCTCTATTTCATTTAATCCCATATGTTATGTTATTCACATTACGAGTTTCTCACTTTCCGCGGTACCCTGTGGGTTACATTAACCGCGTAAAGTGAGGGTTGACTGTGTGTGTATATATATATATATATATATATATATATATATATATATATATATATATATATATATATATATATACACACATACATATATACATATACACACACACACACAGTAAAACCTAGATTAACCGCCCATATATGGGGGGAAGGGGCCGACGGATAATCCAATAGGTCGGTTAATAGTAAATAAAGTGTACGGAAATAACACATACATTTTCAAAGTACCTTTCCCTAACCTACCTCATTTAAGTCCCTCTAGTATTCATTTTTGTTCATTTGCCATTCATATTTCAATAGAATTTGCTTTAAAACATTAACCACTTTAGTAAATAAATATGAACCAGCACAGAAACCGTGAATAAAAAATGGAAAAGTCAAAGAACATATGGCATCAAGAAAATTGTGACCAAGTCCCAGGTTGCTGATCTGACTTTCTGCCTCATTTACACACAATTGCAGGGTCTCAATTGTTTCACTTACAAATGACAACACAACATACATACAGGTATATTGTTTCTCACTCTTGATTTTTTTCATTTTTGCATATTTTATGGTTCTTTGTTATTATTATTATTATTATTATTATTAATATTATTACTGTATTATTATTATTATCATCATTATTCATACATTATCGCCCCCCAGGCCCCGATGTGGGTCAGTGACCTGTGCCCGGGTGGGCTAATCCCCGTAATTTTTTTTGTTTTTTTGTTTTTAGGGGTACAGGATCGTCGGTTAATCCGAAAGTAGGTTAATCGAGGGTCGGTTAATCAAGGTTTTACTGTATATATATATATATATATATATATATATATATATATATATATATATATATATATATATATATATATATATATAGTCATGGGCCGGTTAACGTCCAACCGAGCAACGTACGATCGCATATACGTCCGTGCCCCCCCCACCCCCCCCCCAAAAAAAAAAAACACACACACAACACTACCATGACGCCTGCTGGACCAACACTCCATGACCCCCTGACGGAGACACGATGATCCTCCTTATACTGGCCACATATTATGTGTTCAAGGAATATCCTTCCTTCCTTAGGCTTTAGTAAGCATTTGCCTCCAGGTTTAATGTTAACCTACATCTATTGAGGATAAAATCTTTCACCTACAAATTGACAATAACACATTTGCTGCAATCAGACATATCTAGTTGCCTCAACAATTGCAACCCCAGTTGCAATTGGGGTTGCAATTTCAAATTCTGTGTCATTACTAAGGAATAACAAAGTCCCTGGTGCACTGCACTCTAAGATTAAGAGAAAACGGAAGACTCAGGCGTTCTAAAGTGAGAGAAAACGGACTCCTATGATGGGGCACTCAACAAATAAAGAGACATGGTTACATTTTTTGTGGACTACCCACTGTTCAATATTGAGAGTATCCTTTTCATCACTTTGTAATAAACCTAGTCATGCCTATGTGTGTTTCTGATCATTACCATAACATTATATCTTTACTGGGTCTGAATGAAAGCGGTTATACAAACACAAGACCTAACACATGCCATTCAGACTGACAGACTTGACAAGTTTTACCAACCATAAAGACAGTTGAAGCTTTAAACATCACTCACAATGGATCTTGAATATTCCAACTGTAATCAGACATATCTAAGTTGCCTCAACAATTGCAACCCCAGTTGCAATATCAAATTCTGTGTCAGTACTAAGGAATAACGAAGTCTCTGGTGTACTGCACTCTAAGATTAAGAAAAAACGGACGACTCAGACGTCCTGAAGTGAGAGAAAATGGACTCCTATGACGGGGCATTCAAATAAAGAGAGTCATAGCTACATGTTTTGTGGACTACCCACTGTACAGTATTGAGCGCATCCTTTTCATCACTTTGTAATAAACCTAGTCATGCCTATGTGTGTTTAAAATATTTACCATAACATTATATATATATTTAGTGGGTCTCAATGGTCGTAAAATGGAAACTTGGGGTTGGGTGCCTGGAACCAACTAGAATAAATCCCATAGGTTCCAGTAATTTCGGAAAACATCCATTTCGTTGAACATCGCGTTTCCAAGAACGTATCTAGGACGTTAACCGGTGCATATATATATATATATATATATATATATATATATATATATATATATATATATATATATATATATATATATATATATATATATATATATTCTCGATTTACGCGGATTTCCTCTACGCGGCAATTATTAGTTACGAGGCAAGCGGCGCAGACGGGTTGCGTGCTGGTCGCCGTCATGCCACCGCTGTTCGTAAGCGCCAATTATTATTTATGCGGTACATTCTTGACCGTACGCGGGACGCGGCACAGGGAGGGTGCGCAGTAGGTCGCTCTTACATTATCGCTGATGTCATATGACGTATCTGGCTGTGATTGGGCTACACATCCTTACCACCCACGCATTCCCTCCGCCGCTAGCTGTGATTGGTTTAATGTAACATGACGTGCCCTGCCACCAGAGGGAATAAGTCGCTGACCTTAGGTGTGCTAGTCTCAGTGTCCTCAGTCTCTGCGTATACAGTTCTCTCTAGTGCCCGCTAATCTGTTCAACAATGGCATCTGCTGGACCCCCACCACCCCAGAAAAACCTTTTATTACCTGGACCAAGCCGCCCCAAGCCCAAGAAGGTGCGACGCGCCTTAAGCTACGAAGTGAAATATAAAATCGTTCAGGAGTTAGAAAAAGGAACGAGGCAGGTCGATCTGGCGCGACAGCATGGCGTTAACGAATCTACGATCGGCACCATCAAGAAGGATGCCGCCAAGATAAAAGAACACATGAACATCACAAAGTCTGCAGGTGCCTCGTTGGTCAAGTATTGTCAGAATAAGGTGCTGCTCAAGATGGAGAATTTATTGGTGAGCTACTTGATTCGTCAGGCGAGAAGGAACGTGGCGGTCGACACGCAGGCAGTGCAGGACTACGCGAGAGAACTGTACGTATCAGTGGCGCGAAAGATGGGAATTGCAGAGTCCAAACCCTTCACTGCTTCCGCTGGGTGGTTGCAAGGGTTTAAACGTCGTAACAAGGTCATGAACGTTGAAATTGTTGGTGAAGGAGCGAGTGCTGACCGTGCTGCGGCGATGGATTTTCCTCCATTCTTACGAGAAATTATGGAGGATGGACAGTACACCGACGACCAGGTGTTCAACATGGATGAATCCGTGCTCTTTTGGAAGAAATTACATTCCAAGACATTCGTAGTCAAGTCTGCCAGCAAGTGTAGGGGCCGGAAGTTGGAGAAGGAGCGCATCACCGTCCTGTTCACTACCAATGCCTCCGGCACCTGTAAGCTCAAGTTGTCTGTGATCCACACAGTCCGCAAGCTGCACGCCTACAAAAACATGGACATGAGCAAGTTAAATGTCCACTGGCTAACCTCAAGGAAGGCGTGGATGTTCACTGGTCTGTCCCTTCCCTGGTTTGACGACTGTTTCGTTCCTGACGTGAAGAAATTCTGCGCGCAAAATAATGTGCCATTCAACATTTTGTTGCTCCTTGACAACGCACCAGGACACTCGCCCCTACTGTTGGATCGTCACCCCAACGTAAAAGTGGTCTTCCTTCCCCCCCAACACTAAGTCGTTAATCCAGCCCATAGATCAGGAGTTGATATGTAACGTCAAGGTTGCTTTCTCCGCAAAGAAGGTTCGGTTCCTGAACGACTTGACCAACACCAAGGATGAATTGCGGAACCTTCTGAGTGGCGCTGAGAGCGAGGACGAGGATCCAGAACAAGAGTTGGCTTAGCATGAAGTGCGAGTCAAACAGTTTTGGAAGATGTTCAACGTCAAGAAAGGTGTTGATTTCTTTGTGGAGGCATGGGGGCTGCTGTCTGTGGCAACGATTCGTCGTGCGTGGCGGCATGTGTTGCAGGGTATCCCAGGTGGGAGGCAGAGTCAAGCGGTGGCTGGAGAGGCTCAGTCTGTTGCTGTGGCATTGGACATTGCAAGAGAGGCTGCACAGACTGTTAGAGCTGCAGGCTTCTCCGAGACCACCAACGACGACATCCTGGAGGTAATTAGGCAACCTGAGGTGACTGCGGACGAGTTGATGGAAGATGATGACGTCGGTGAGGAGGCAGGTGGTACGGCAGAACAAGAAGAACAGAAGTTAACACATGGTGATGTAAAGGAGGCCATCGAGTTGGCCGAGAAACTCAAGGTCATCTTTTTCAAAGACCCAGTGAATCACCGATACAAAGTCTCCAATAACCATCTGTTGCAATCTATGGAGCCATATATCCAGATGTATCACGACCATATCAATGCAAGCCGTCAATGTAACATAACCGAGTTCTTCGCTTGCAACCCACAACAACCACAGCCAGCCCAAGTCAGTGATAGTGACAGTGACGATATGGACTTTGATGGGTTTGTCAGGGAGGCCCTGCTAACCTCTGTGGTGGATAGTGATACAAGTGATTCACCTGAGGGCCACTAATCTGCCCTCTGCCTCAGAACCATCTCCCATCCCTGTGTGCCCAGCCATCTCTTCTACTAACGTAAGTGTTAAAATCCTTGAGATTTCTCTTATACAGTGACCCCTCGGTTAACGAACTCAATCTGTTCCAGAAGGTAGTTCGTTAACCGAAACCATTGTTTCAATGGGTTTTTGGGTAATTGGTTCCAGCTCACCGAAAATTACCTAAATTCAACAAAAATGGTAGAAAAGTTCACTTACTTTGAGGTGTGTATGTAGAAGGCTCCTGGATGATGATGATGATGATGATGATGATGATGATGGGAATTAGAATGGGGGTGGAGGAGAAGGAAGAAGAGAAGGCATTGGGGTGGAAGAGAAGTCACCCCATGGCACCATTTCACCCATAAAATTTTAGTTCTCTTGGTGTATTTCAAGATTATTTTATTTAAATCAACACTGCACTGCATTATATATTGTCAATATATAAAATAAATTTCAAAATGACCAATAATTTGCTTGCAAACACAGAAAAAAAAGCATTTAGTTGAAGAGAGTCTCAAGCAAGATGTTACCTCCAGTGAAAACAGAGAGAGACTAACGCCTGTTTGCTGTGTTAAGAGGCTGGATGCCGCGCATTAAACTAGTCACTTTACCTTCAATTATGTTCAATAATTGTTAAAATGAGTCAAAAATTGAATATTAAACTTTTAAAATTATTGAATAGTATAAACTTATTGATATTTACTAAAATAGTAAGGAATTTAAGCCCTAGAACCGATTAATGTATTGGCGGACTGATACTAAAGCTGGTTGCCCGGTCAGTGCAAGCGAAAACATGTTGAGGTCGGTTCGTAAGAAACTCGTTAACCGAATTTTTGTTCGTTAACCGTATTGAAGATCCTTATGGAAGGCAGTTCGTTAACCGAAATTTTGTTAACCGAGGCGTTCGTTAAACGAGGGGTCACTGTACCTGTACAGTATATTATTCTCTTATTGATATTTATCTTCTATATTATGTGTGTGTCCATACCATCATAAAATTAAGATGTTATTTTTACTACAACGTACATATTGTGTCGAAAAAAGTGTAGTCTGGGGGTCGGCCCAGTCTCTATTTCAATTAATCCCATATGTTCTGTTATTTCGTTTACGCGGACCTCCACAGGTTTAATTGACCGCGTAAATCGAGACTATACTGTACTGTAGATTCATCAAATTATAGTGAACAGCAACTCAGATTACAGAAATGACATGAAAGAGTAAGGAACAAATGGTTGAACAAAGATGTACAGTCAAGAATGGCTACACCAAACTCTTGGGGATGCATAAAAATGTTAATGAGTAATACTGACCTGAATGTACTGTGGTCGCTGGACTATCTGTGATTGAGTCATGCTTTGTCCAATGTAGCCACCTGGCTGCTGTTGTCGTAATCCCATCATAGTGGGATTAGTTTGATAGCCTCCCTGGTAACCCTGACCCATTACAGGTATACTATTAGCTGGGCCTCCAGGACCTGTAGGGACGGTAGCCCCACCTGGACCTTGACTCATCATTTGTCCACTAGCCATGGGGCCTTGTTGATATGATCCATACTGTGCCAAGCCAGCTTGGGCAGGTCCACTTGGACCACCTGGAGGTCCACCTGGCCCTCCACCACCCATGCCTGAGTACATCTGACTTCCTTGGCTGTGCATACCTTGCGGCATAGGGCCGCCTGGCATAGCTCCACCACTGCTGTACATAGATCCTTGCTGAGGACCTGGAAGACCTCCTCGCAGTCCAGACCTATGATAGAAAAGACCAGTGAAAGATGGAAAACTTTACAGATACTTATGGGAATGGAATGGAATATCACAAACATTATAAAAAAAAAAAAAAAAATAGTGACAAAATAAACAAGAGGAGAGAGTTTCTAAAATGCAAGTTCATATATACAGTATTTAAAGAAAAACTATCTGAACAACAATAGACATGATAGAAATAATAATAAAAAGGAATAAACATATTGATTCTATACCTTACTCAGTTTGGGACAGTCAAAAAGAGACAACTAGATAAGTAATGAGCTGATTAAAATATGTACATGAAAAATTCTTAATGAAAAGAAAAAGATAATCTATGCCAGGCTGTCCATGACACTCACTTTACCAGGTAAACTTTATCAGCATCATGCCCTTTCTTTTCTAATGTTTACACACAAATTACAACTAATAATTTCTATACCAAATATAATTCACATTTGGTACATAATAAAATGAAGATGTTATTAATGTAATTAATGGTATTATTATCAACACAAATGAAATTACCTTATTATAGGTCCCTGACGGGTTAAACTAGTGATAGGGCCAGGAGCCATATTCGTAAACCCTGCATTACTTGGATGACCCGTTATCATTGCCGGCGGTCCACCTGGGTGGCGTTGACCTAGCATTTGTCGTATTGCTACTCGACTATTTGAAATGGCTGACTGGAAACGAGCGCCACCAGCTACCAAGAAAAAATATAAGTTTTATAACAATACATTACTGTAAACACTTTTCTTCACAAATGAAATACATTCATAATAAATACGAAAGCTTCACATACACATATAGGAAAGATTCTCAATAATATTTATACTGCACCCAGGAACTTGGGATCAATCTCTAAGGTGGTGTCCTGAATACAAATTACCTTTCAATGTGGAAGGATTTTTAAGCAATGCATCTGTGCAACATTAATAAAAATTAGCATTTTGTCACACCAAAGTCAATAAGTACATTTTCATGAGGCTGCAGTTTGATACAAATACCTTACTCCAATATTTCCCACATTTTACTGAGTAATCAAAATAAAATTTTTACTTTATAATAAAATCACATAATTTTGATAGTAGTCATAGGCTTCTTTGCAATTAAAATATAAGTTAACACTCTCACGCACCTCGATGCTGATATCCACATTCATGTCAACCTTGTCCAATTGGCACTGATGCCATTTTTGCATCACTCAACAGAAAAAACTTCAACCAAATCAAGTAATTATGATTGACACGTGAGGTTTTGGTGAGTCACTCCTCAAACCATTCTCACTCATGGTAATCGAACACTAATTAAATACAGTACGTGGCAACCTCTCCTAGCATGAGCCTTGTGCACTTCAGTAGTCTCCCAGCAGTCCAGCTGGCATGTGCTGTGGACATTCCTTATAAATTTTCTCCCATTGTCTCTCCCACACGTTCCGGCCCTCCATTGAGCAATAATATCGCCTGCAAATTTGTTAATAAAGTATTTATAATTTTTATAAAATTAATTTTTTGTCTATATTTCACTGATTCAAATTTGTAACACTTGTTTGTGTATGAATTATATTTTTCTAATATTGCTGACAGGCAAACCGTACATGACTGTACATGCTATAAAACCACTTTAACATACCTGCACACTTATACTAACCAATGAAAAGAAAAAAAAAAAAAAAGGCGTAGTGGGGCCAAACGAGAGAGGGCGATATGCCATAAAAAGTAGTCCGTGATGACGCAAAACAACGTAGTATCGGATCACCGGGACGCTAAACAAATTTTTGGTCTCTAAAGTTTAGCGACGTAGTACCGAAACAACATTAAGCGGGCAGACGTTAAGTGAGGACTACCTGTAATAATAATGAGTTTTAGTAAGCAATAACATAATTTTAATTCTCACGTTCACCTAGGTAGAATTTAGTCTACTGGAGACAGCAACTGAGGGATTCATTAGCCTACGGGAGACCGCAACTTCACATATAGGATGAAGAACGAGATTTTGAGGCATTTTTCAGACAAAGAAGTGCATCTTATATGCTGTAAAATACGGAAAGAGTTGAGTGTATTGAAAATTGCAATACTACATGACTTCACATCGTCAAAATTATTTCTTCTTTTTTATTTTTCACTTTTTTCTTGTTTTGTGTGAAAGAGCAACCAACTGTATTAAGAAAACACCTAGTTATATAAAAAAAAAAAGGACAGATTGCCCAAAAATCCCCCCCCTCCCCCCTCCTCCACACACACAAAAAAGATAGAAAGATGCAACGTGGTTTTTCCGTGCAAGAAGGTCAGAACTAGCCTCATGCGAGGGAGGGTAGTTGCTATAAATGAGGCGGTGCGCAAGAGTGTTAATGAACATATAATCAGTTCAAACTTTGGCTCTTTTTTTTTAATAAAAAAAAAATATTTTAAATCATATTAAATTTTAAATAAAAGAAAATATATCATGTCCTATCAATGCATTCACTTTTTTGTGGGCATATATAAAACTATACTGCACTAGACATGTTAGTACTGCAGTAATTTCAGGTAACCAAAAATAAGTATTGCCACCCTTGCAAGACAGTTGTAATGACTGGAAGAGAGAATAAGAATTAGAAATAAGGTTTTGTGTCTCAGTCTCTCAGTCACAGGTAATAATTTCTTTTCCCTTCCTTTAAATCCTACTTCAGAGGAATAATTCAAATCTTGAATGGGCTTTTAAATAAAGCCACAATGTAGGAAGAACATCTTACACAAGTATCCTCAGCACTTAAAAGAACCAGAAAACTACTGTAACATTTTTCAAACTCGTACAGAAGTAAAATTGTTGATCACAAATTTTCTTGAATCTTCAGTATATTTCTTGAGTACAAATCACAAATTATAACTAACCCATAATGAATTGGGTGTAAGCAGTCTGAACAAAGTAATGTACTTTCACTTTGATTAATGGAGAGTTATAGGTTCACACACAACATGCCATCCATGACCAATCTCAACACCCACATCAACTCCCACTTAACCCAGTGTAGCAAAAGCAGCAAAAAAGCAGTTCTGTAAGCCATGTATTAGGGTCATTAAATATGCAATTACTGTGAAAATAATACCTTCCGCAGACTCATTGCTACTGGTTTTAATATTAAACTCTGTTCCTGTCTTCACTGGAGCTTGGTCATCACTCTTTTTCGTGTGTGCATTGTTAGCATTTTTATTAAACCTTGCTGTAAGATGCCAAGGTTCTGTGGAAACAAAGAGAAAGAATAATTTATATATATAAAAGATGCAATCATGCCAGGCCAACTATTAAACAACTCACCACACTTTATGAAAAAGTTATTCTGAAAAACTGAGACCCGCATCAAAATTGCTCCATATTGATGAAGCTGTGAGTAATTAATTACTTAAGTCACCTTTGGTAACTAAATGTTTTTCTGTCACTACGCTAATTTTTTTTGAGAGCTAAACAGGTTAACCAATTATAGATGAGATTACTCCAATCCAACAGAACTGGCATGAAAACTGACAAATCTCATTTAATTAATGGGCCAGTAATTGATATGATTTGATGCCACTTCTCTCCAGTATAAACAAAAACTTAAATTTCTCTCTAGATCAAAGAGTACTAGACTCAATGTAAAACAGCACACCGGGATGAGCTTTAAAGATTTAGTCGTCAGTTCCACCTATGTTACACAACTCATTTCTACTACGTATATAAAGTATGTGGGTGAAATAAGAACTTGTATTTAGTATTTACCAAAATCAGTGATTGTCTCAATTCACTCCACACCTAATATCTCTTTCTCTCAAACAAACACATCCACAATTTTTTCCATACCCTTTCACGTTCTCAAGGACTGCTCCTCAACATCGTCACTAACTTTCTCACTTCTCACTCTAAAAATTCCCCACCTTCTACATCAAACTCAATGTTGTAATGGACAACTGGCAGGTGGCATACCTGTGATGTTGAAATTATTGTGTATTCAGTTATATAGTAAAATGTTTTTGTTTGTTTTAATGGGAGAATAATTTTGCATTTGGATACAGAGCTTGAAGTGTCATTAATACCTGATAGGTTTATTTCAAGCTGAACAACATCATTATCATCAGCTTACATAATCTCAAGCATCCTGACACAGCATAGAGTTTGAGGAGGCCAGGTCTTCAGTTCAATGCAGACACAAATTAATACCATGCTGATCACTGGAATGGCTCCTAGGTCATTTGCTGTCTTTTACATAAGCTTGAAGATGGCAGACAATGTGTACCAAAGATGCACCGACCCCACCTTGACTCTCAAAAATTGCAACTTTACCTGGCAATACTTGGTGATCCGTGGGGTGCTGGTGCAGGGATACTGCATGCCATTATTTTGTCCTTCATGAAACACTCAAGATTAAATGTGGAACATGTATTCTCGAAATGTGATGTGAGAATATTGTGGCAGCCCTGGATGCAGTTGCATTGCCAATTCATTAATATAATTTTCTTTGTTATTTAAGCAAATACACAAACTTTTGGAAACTTCTCACGATCTTAAATAATGATTAATAACTTATTAGTAAAAAGTGCTACATTTGGATTGTTTAATATTTATCATGACAGTGATACAGCCGAAAATAGATCTACATATCACAAACTCCATTACATACAGCCTTACTTCAAGACGTATTGCCAGATAAAATTGCCAGTACTAGAGCATCTTTTGTTGACTGTACATACTGTATCTAAAACTTCGGTGATAACTTCCAGCCTTAGTTTTGAAAATAAACACCCTAAGCAGTGAATAGCAAGAGAAAGAGTCAAATTCTTAACAATTCTATACTTACTCTGGAACAGTTCTACAAGAAATGCATCTTATAATTTTACATTCTTTAACTTGGAGGAATTTTCTCATACACTGAAGTTATAATGAAAGTACATATGATATGATATGATATGATATGTAAATATGTGTAAGGAGTATTACTCAGCTAGGAAATAGTAGAGCAGTAAGCTATATTCAAGAAGCAATCTAGTGATACACCTGAACACCAAAGTGGGTAAATAATATTTCATAAGCCAAATAATTTTGGGGCAAACAGTACTCACTGATATGCCATGTTATATAATCATCACCCATGTAACATGCTTGTTAGCTTTTACTGTATTTACATTAGTCTAGTGCTCTAACGGATATTGGCTGCAGTTAGGCTGCCTATACCTTCCTTTCCTAACACAACTGGTAGATATTTTTCATGCATGAGGAATTCATTTCAAGGATGGCTTAATACTTCTAATGATCAGATCTAGACCCTCCTTGTTTCCAACTTAAAAAAAAAAATTCTGTGATTCTGGTTTCAAAAAAATTCCTCAAGTGCAGTTAAGTACAGTTTACTGTACCAAGTGTTATCTCAAAACATATATACTCTGACAGCTGTCCATACTAATACTGTATTACATTTCAAATATAACAAACCAAGTAAGGGGTTACTAAAGTATTGCACAAACAGAAAGAAAATTTTTTTTATACCATCACCAACAATAACTTTCATGTTGGGGGTAAAGTATAAGCTAAATATGAAACAGAATTCCTAAAAGTAAAATTTATCAATACACAAAATAAAATTAAGGCATATGATATACTTTCTGAGTATGATGAAGGAACATACCTGGTGGTAATGGTTGCTGTGTATAAAAGGGTTGTTGTTGTTGAGGTGGCTGCTGTTGACCAAAGCCAGAACCCCACTGAGTGGGTGCTGGTCCACTGAAGCCTGGGTTTTGGTAGGTCATGGCTGGCATAGTGGGCTGCAACAATATATGGAAAGTCATCAATGTCAACTAAGGTATTTTGCTAAAAATTAAATACAGTACAGTGGACTTTTTTGTTATTGTATTGGCTTAGCTGGGACGAAGCAGTTGCCAGATATTCCAGTTTTTATAATAGTTATGTGTATGGGGGTCCCAAATTGCTAACCTAAAAATCACTACATGTTAGCCTAACATACTACGCCCACCACTGGGCAGTGAAGTCTTATTATAATCCAATACATGTGCAAAAGGACAATAGATTGGTCACTGTAATGGCTGGACATGCATCACTACATGCTCAAGGACTGGAAAATAATGGTTGGGTAGGAGTGCAGGCAACTGCAGCACCAGGCAATGCCATGGACTACTACCCGAAATTCTAAATTTTGCGAATTTTGCTGCATTTAAAAATTTGTGAGAGCATTTTTAAATTGTATAAGTTTTTGGAGAAAACTGGAATACAGGCTGCTGGATTACTAAAGCTCCACTATAAAGTTTCTACCTTATATGGTACAGTGAACCCTCAAAGATTCGGACTAAAAGGTGGGACCACCTGTCCGGAAAAGCCGATTGTCTGTATCTTCCAGAGAATGTACTAAATGTATAAAAACAATAAATAATGATACAGGGGGCCCCCCAAATTAGCGGATTTTTATTTAGCAGTTCTCTATTAATCGCGGATGACACCCTGGATGTACCCAAGAATGTTTGCAGGTACAGTAGTTTTAAAGTTACCGACATTTTTGCGCCTGGGACAGGGAGCCATTAGTTCTAGAGACATTAATTTCTTTTACCTGTATTGTAAATATGTGTGTGTGTGTGTGTGTGTGTGTGTGTAGACACACACAGCGCCACCCCCCCCCCCTTCCCCAAAGAGTCGCCTCACTGTTTGTCTAAAGTACTGACTCATTCATGATACAATAATGTTTACTGTATTTATTCTTCATTAATTAGAACAGATACATTACTGTAATAATCTGTGCTTACTAATACATGTAACTTTCATATACAATACAGTATAGTAGTATATGCCTCTTAGGTAAAAAATAATGTCATTCAAGGTATATTCAGGTCATAAGACCCACTAATGCCCCACCCAACACTGAGTGACCTGACGTTGCATTAGGTCAGGTTAGTAACATGACCCAATTATCTCCCACCCAACCTTCATCACAAGTGTTAAGACATGATTAGTTATGTATACCAGTCAATTGAGTGAAGTGTGTTACATAGACGTGATGATCGCCCAAGAGACTAACGAGCCGATCAGTGGTGAAGATAAAAGAAACAGTTCTGTTCACGCCTGTATCATATAGAGCTTTTGTTGTTTTTAATATATTTATTTAACCAAACTTTTAGATAAAATATTCAGAATAACTTTGATAAAAAAATGGTGTCTAACAAAATTAAAACTGATTTTACTGACTCCAGTATCAACATTTCTTACATTTTTTTTATACATAAGAATAGAATTCTCATCACTATATCATATAGAAATATTTTGTTTAAGGATATCTTAAAAAGAAACATTTGGTAGAAAATTTATTCAGGATCATTATGGTATCAAGTTCATCTCCCTATCACAATTAGCTACACTTGAGTGAGGAAGAGGAGGAGGAGGAGGGGGGGGAGACTGACCACGCGAATCAACCCCACATAAAGGTTCACTTCCGTCAAAACACACACACACACACACACACACACACACACACACACACACACACACACTCCAACAACCACAAACACACACCCACCCAACACCAATCACACACCCACCCAACACCACTCACACACCCCCAGCAAGGGAATTAAGACATATCTGTGTGTGCGTGACTGTATGGTAGTAAGATAAATATCAGCTGTTGAGGAGCACTTGGCAACACTCATTTCCACTCCATCTCTCCACCCATGCCTTTCTGCTTTCTCACTCCATATTTTAAAATGTTATGTAACAAAATGTTGAAGGGATACAACTTTGCTCATTTATACTTATATCTGTAATTACCACAATCTCTTTAAAAATATTTTAGGTTTCGTGTTTATTCAAGGCGTCTTCAGGTCATTAGACCCACTGATCCTTCACCCCAAGAAAAAGTAACCTAACATTCTATCAGATCAGTAATATTAGACCGCTAATCCCCCATCCTACCTCCACCTGACATTGCATCAGGTCAGATTAGTTACACAAGACCCACTAATCCCAACAGCTCCATGGGAGTGGAAAATAACATTCTTTGCTGTAACACACAGCTTCATTCATGCCCATATCCTTTAGATTTTCAATTTTTAAATATCTGTATTTACTTAACCAAACTTTTAGATAAACTATTCTGGATTATTATAGTAAAGAAATTAAGTTTTTAACTTAACTAAAACTACTTACGGATTCCAGTAATTTAGACTCAAGGAAAAAATCTCCAGCTCCCAGAAATGTTCTGGGGAAGTGGGCTAGTCTGTGTGTCTGTGCAAGAGGTCTAGTTTAGACACTCGGAAACTTTTCCGAGTAACCGGAAAAGGTTCCGGGGATAAAGAATTTTTCCGGGTTTGAGAAAGTCGTCTTGTTACCCAGAAGTGCTCTGCACCAATTGTTCCGGCTAATGGGAATATCACTGAATCAATTTACACCTTAAGAAATAAATAAAATATGCTAGTTCCATTCCCTAGCCTCCCTTTGCCCCATAAAATACATTACATATACAGGTGCTCCTCTACTTAAGAACGTTTAACTTACAAACTCTCAGAGATACAAATATCATCACCGAAGGGGGTTACCTGCCAGAACTGGTGTTTAATGTGGATGAGACTGGATTATTTTGAAGAAAATTCCAGACAGAACAAAAATTACCTAAGAGGAGAAGAGTGAGGCAGGTTTTAAGGCTGCATTAAAGGGTATAGCTGTATTAAATATCCATAATCTTTTTATTTTTTACAATATGTTTGGTATCTACAGGAGTAAAGTTGGACTTTTTACAAACAAGTCTCAGGAACGTAACTCGTTCGTAAGTAGAGAAGCACCTGTACATCCAAAAAGATAAATAAACTAAATTAATGTTTAATTAATAAGATAATACAATCTTTTGTTTTGTACTCATTGATGGCCAGAGCTGGAGCGAGTGTGTGGTGGGGTAGTGGATAGGAGGAGTATACGTAGTATGCACTGTTGTGGGGGTTAGGCCTAACGCTACACCAATGTCCGCAGCACGTTAACCTTTCTCAAAATGGTTTAAAACCACAATTTTCGTAGCAAGGCTAATTGGTCTTGTGTTGCTTCTTCACAACACTAGCATCACTAACACTTGATGGACACTTGAGAGCCATTTCAAATGGTTACTGTACAGTATTTATTGCAAAAATACTGAAGCACGCATGTACGCTGTGGAAGCTTAACAAAGACTGGTGAAAAAACGCTTGGGGAAGCTGTGACGCTCAGCGAGAGAGCGTAGCGTGCCAAGATGAGAGAGGGTGGTGCGCCATACAAAGTAGTCCGTGTTGGGTGACAACGTTATAACGAATCAGTTGGGTCGTAAAACAACTTTGTCAGAAACATGGGTATCTAAAGAATAGCAATGTTAAGCAAGGCCTTACTGTATAAAGTATAGATTGGTAATACAGGGGGCCCCCAAAATTCGCGGGGGTTAGTATCTCAAAATGGCCGTGAATTGCCAAATCCGCGAATAACATTTGCAGACTGGGGGGGGGGGGGTACATTTTTACTTGTATACAAAAAGATGTACATTCCCTTTATGTGTTTGCCCTTTGGACAATTATTTCTTTTACCTGTATTGTATATATGTGTGTGTGTGTGTGTGTGTGTGTGTGCTGTTCAGCATGAATGTCACTTACTTATAATCAATGTGTACTCCAAAAAAATTCAGTGAAAACATGTTTTGTGGGATTTTAAGACATTGTTGTAAAGTCCTTTTCTTGGGGAAATGTAGCTCAGCTTATATAATGGAATTCTATGGAAAAATGTGATCTGACTGATGAAAGGTTTATCTGGAACGAAACTCTTTCATAAATCTGGAAGTGCCTGTATTCTGTATACAAACCTACCAAATATTAAGATACATTATTCAAATATGCATCTATACACTACATATTGACTGGGATAGTCACTCACACTGAGTCTATGATATTCCAACTTGCATATGGTCAATAGTGGACAATGCTTCCATTACTGGATCTTACTGGCTGAGTCAGCTAACTATACCGGACAGAGATGTCCAATATTACGAATATCTGGTAATATGTCAAGAAATATATTTTTGAGAGGGTTTACTGTACTTAAATCAATTTTTATATTAATATACCTATATAATGGACAAGTGAAGACTGATGATATATAGCATGCAAACAATATACAGTACTAATATATTTTACACTGGCCATGTTGTTGACACTGGGCACTTGTCTTGGTGCTCGCCGCCTGTTGCGTTGATTCTTGCCTCCACGTTTTGATGCTCCACGTGGTGACTGGTCAGATGTTGGGGTGTCTGGAGCCTTCACTTCCTCTTTCACTTGCTGAGGAAAATTAAAATAAAATCGTGTAACAGCAAGTGATGGCAAATATTTATTAAGTGAAGACTCCTTAATCACCTCATTATGTTATGGAAATATTAAAACAAGACACTGTTGGCCTCCAAAGAGGTTAAATTTTTACAGAACATATTGCTTATCATATCCAAGAAAACAGGAATTATTATCTTATACTTCTGTATAATTATTATACTGTACTTAAATTGTGTATACAAGACCATGATGTTTAGGTATCCAAAGTTCAAAATTTTCAAGAATTCGAACAGGGAGTGGTCTCAAGCAATTTGGATTTGGGAAGATAACTGCATTCAACTTTTTAATTTTGTTCATATCCAATGCAATTTTAGTGAGGTTTAATAAATAGGAAACTATCTTATTGGGAAATTGTTTAACTAAAGTGAATGGCAAGAAAATTGTTGACAGTGCTATTGATACAATTAGTTTAGCCTTGGTAGAGGAGTGGAAGTAAAACTACATTTTGAGGCAACAATCTGGTCAATCAGGTTATCTGTAAGCCAGTATAACCATCACAACCTGGCTGATCAGGACTCCTATGAATGGACTGTTCATATTCCATTCTGAAGATACTACCAGTTTCCTTATGATGTTTCTAATGTCTGCTGGTATATAAAATATCATGGACTTACTTGCTTGTCTGGTACAGGTTCCAAATCTTCTGGGGGAAGTGGTGGTGGTTCAAGGTAGAAGGACACAGCCTTGGTAATTGTATGTGTGTGGAATCTACAGGAAGAAAAGGGGTACATAAATGAAGGTAATTAACATAGCTCATATAAATTTGATGCATGCTTCATTAAAATCTTGGCCAAATATACCCAGAAAAAGAGTATAAATAAGATACACATCTGTCTTGAAGTTTTTCTGAGATATTAACAGCAGAAATTGGATCAATCAGTTTCACAGGATACTGCTTTTTATAACTTACCCACTGGATAGTGATACTTGTGCTGTATCAACAAGTCTATTGGATGACTCCCCAGGTTCCCCAAGGCTATATATTCCAGAAATGTAGATACTCCGTACACATGTACGTATACAGTCATGCACCGGTTAACGTCCTAGATACGTTCTTGGAAACGTGATGTTAATCGAAATGGACGTTGTCCGAAATTACAGAAACCTATGGGATTTAATCGAATTGGTTCCAGGCACCCAACCCCAAGTTTCCCATTTTATGACCTATTAGACCCACTAAATATATATATATAATGTTATGGTAAATATCATAAACACACATTAGCAAGGCTAGGTTTATTACAAAGTGATGAAAAGGATACGATCAATACTGTACAGTGGGTAGTCCACAAAACATGTAGCTATGTCTCTCTTTATTTGAGTGCCCCGTCATAGGAGTCCGTTTTCTCTCACTTCAAGACGCTTGAGTCGTCCGTTTTCTCTTAATCTTAGAGTGCAGTGCACCAGAGACTTCGTTATTCCTTAGTAATGACACAGAATTTGATATTGCAACTGGGGCTGCAATTGTTGAGGCAATTTAGATATGTCTGATTACAGTTGGAATATTCAAGATCCATTGTGAGTGATGTTGAAAGCTTCAACTGTCTTTATGGTTGGTAAAACTTGTCAAGTCTGTCAGTCTGAGTAGCATGTGTGAGTCCTTGTGTTTGTACAACCACTTTCATTCAGACCCACTAAAGATATAATGTTATGGTAATTATGAGAAACACACATATGCATGACTAGGTTTATTACAAAGTGATTAAAAGGATATGTTCAATACTGTATAGTGGGTAGTCCACAAAACATGTAGCCATGACTCTTTATTTGAGTGCCCCGTCATAACAAAGTGATGAAAAGGATATGTTCAATACTGTATAGTGGGTAGTCCACAAAACATGTAGCCATGACTCTTTATTTGAGTGCCCCGTCATAGGAGTCCGTTTTCTCTCACTTCAGGACGCCCGACTCGTCCGTTTTCTCTTAATCTTAGAGTGCACCAAGGACTTCGTTATTCCTTAGTAATGACACAGAATTTGAAATTGCAACCCCAATTGCAATTGTTGAGGCAACTATATATGTCTGATTACAGTAAATGTGTTATTGTCAATTTGTAGGTGAAAGATTTTATCCTCAATAGATGTAGGTTAACATTACACCTGGAGGCAAATGCCTAAGGAAGGAAGGATATTCCTTTAACACATAATATCTGGCCTGTATGGGGAGGATCATCGTGTCTCCGTCAGGGGGTCGTGGAGTGGTGGTCCAGCAGGCATCACGGAAGTGTTTTTTTTGGGGGGGGGGGGCACGGACGTATATGCGATCGGACGTTGTTCGGTTGGACGTTAACCGGAGCATGACTGTACAGTATAGTCTGGATATTTTTTGTTTACATTTGGTCATTTACGCAGTGCCTTGCCGAATGAAATGTTTTAATTATGCGGTAAATTTCATCATTTACGCGGGAAGCGGCGCAGGCAGAGTGCGCACAAAGGTGCCCAGTCATCAAAACATTACCGAGTTTTTCACGCGCCACCCACCACAGCCAGCCCAAGTCAGTGATAGTGAGGATATGGACTTTGAGGGGTTTGACAAAGAGGCCCTGCAAGCCTCTGTGGTGGATAGTGATACAATTGATACAAGTGATACAGGTGAGGGCCAATAATCTGCCATCTGCCTCGGAACCAAACCCCCCCCCCCCCCCCCATCCCCGTGTGCCCAGCAATCTTTTCTACTAACGTAAGTGTTAAAAAACCTAATATTATTGATATTTCTCTTAATTAGTAATTGTGTGTGCATACCATCATAAAATTAAGATGTTATTTTTACTACAACGTACATATTGTGTCAGAAAAAGTGGAGTTTGGGGGTCGGCCCAGTCTCTATTTCAATTAATCCCATATGTTCTGTCATTTCGTTTACGTGTTTCTCGTTTTACACGGACCTCCACGGGTTCAATTGACCGTGTAAATGCAGACTATAAAAAATATATATATATATATATATATATATATATATATATATAATATATATATATATATATATATATATATATATATATATATATATATATATATATATATATATATATATATATATATACACAGTCAACCCTCGCTTTATGCGGTCCTGCTTTACGCGTTTCCACGTTTACGCGGTACCCTGCCGAAACCGGAATGCTCACTTTCCGCGGTGTGTGTGTACCCTTTTACGCGGAGAGCGGCGCGAGCAGGGTGCGCACAAGGTCGCCCAGTCAACAAAACATTACCGAGTTCTTCACCGGCCACCCACCACAGCCGGCCCAAGTCAGTGATAATGATAATGAGGATATGGACTTATATGGACTTTGAGGGGTTTGACAAAGAGGCCCTGCAAGCCTCTGTGGTGGATAGTGATACAATTGATACAAGTGATACAGGTGAGGGCCAATAATCTGCCCTCTGCCTCGGAACCAACCCCCCATCCCCGTGTGCCCAGCCATCTTTTCTACTAATGAAAGTGTTAAAAAACCTAATATTATTGATATTTCTCTTAATTATTAATTGTGTGTGCATACCATCATAAAATTAAGAAGTTATTTTTACTACAACGTAGGTATTGTGTCTGAAAAAGTGGAGTTTGGGGGTCGGCCCGGTCTCTATTTCCATTAATCCCATATGTTATGTTGTTCACTTTACGCGTTTCTCACTTTACGCGGGCCGCCGAGGGTTGAATTAACCGTGTAAAGTGAGGGTTCACTGTATTGTGTCGGGCAAAAGTAGAGTTTGGGGGGCCGGCTGGTCTCTATTTCAATTAATCCCATATGTTATGTTGTTCACTTTATGCTTTTCTCGCTTTACGCGGGCCTCCGTGGGTTCAATTGACCGCGTAAAGTGAGGGTTCACTGTGGTTATCAGCAGATATATATATATATATATATATATATATATATATATATATATATATATATATAATATATATATATATATATATATATATATATATATATATATATATATATATGCTGATAACCACAATGAAAGAAAAAACACGAAGTTCCCAAGCGCTTTCGTGTAATTCACATCTTCAGGGGTGAGTACAGACTAAGGAGAAGTACAAAACAAGGTGTATATATACAGAGGAGGGTGAGATCAAGTCCACAATGGTCAGTTATTAGGTAATGACCCTACTAATCTTTAAAAAGCACCGCAACAGTCGGTAGTCAGGTCAGAGGGTAAGGTGACCCAACCTTCTCACCTGGCTACAAATCTTCTTAATTACAAAATTGTCCAGTTTGTACATGCCATTACTCAAATTCATGTTGACTGCTTCGGTATGTTTTATGAGACTAGATTCTATGATGTTCCTACTGTCAATTGAATTACAAGGTAATAATGACGAGGCATTATCCCAGTCAATACAATGCTTATTATCCCTCAGATGAACGAACAGAGCATTGGATTCCTGGCCAGTCCTAACACTATATTTATGATGTTTAAGTCTAGTTACAAGATCTTTACCTGTCTGGCCTAAGAAAAACATATTACATTCCTTGCAAGGAACTTTATAAATGCAACCAATTGTATTGTTGGGGGAGTTCTTGATTAACATTTGTTTAACAGTGCATGAGTTGCAAATGTTAATCAAGAACTCCCCCAACAATACAATTGGTTGCATTTATAAAGTTCCTTGCAAGGAATGTAATATGTTTTTCTTAGGCCAGACAGGTAAAGATCTTGTAACTAGACTTAAACAACATAAATATAGTGTTAGGACAGGCCAGGAATCCAATGCTTTGTTTGTTCATTTGAAGGATAATAAGCATTGCATTGACTGGGATAATGCCTCCTCAATATTACCATGTAATTCAATTGATAGTAGGAACATCATAGAATCTAGTCTTATTAAACATACCGAAGCATTCAACATGAATTTGAGTAACGGCATGTACAAGCTGGACAATTTTGTAATTAAGAAGATTTGTGACCAGGTGAGAAGGCTGGTTCACCTGACCATCTGACCTGACCACCAACCGTTGTGTGCTATTTAAAGATTAGTAGGGTCATTACCTAATACCTGACCATTGTGGACCTGGTCTCACCCTTCTCTGTATATATACACCTTGATTTGTATATCTCTCTCTAGTCTGTACTCACCCCTGAAGATGTGAATTACACGAAAGCGCTTGGGAACTTCGTGTGTTCTTCTTTCCTTGTGGTTATCAGCATATATATATATATATATATATATATATATATATATATATATATAGTTGATTATTTTTCCCATGGATTGGAAAAACACCTTAGAAGTGTACAAATCATCTGTCTCACAGAAAGACTTCTGTGACTAAGTTGTTGTTTTTATAATCAATACTCATTGTACTAAGATGTCCATACGTACTATGATAAGCACTGCGAAAACGTGAAATGTTAAGTGAATACTAGTTTTCATTGCACGCCGTTAAATGGCATTACTACGTGCTAGTGAGACTACTAATGAATAGTGATGGCTAGCTGCGTTATTCACCGTTATCATCAAATTTCAAGTTTGTTTCAAAAGCTAAAGTATGTTACCTAATAAAAATATAGGAATAAGATAAATGTGGTAGGTACGACATTAATAGATGGTAATGCTTGTAAAATACCAGAAATGGTTACTGATTAACTCTGAAGAGTTGAGTGCCATATGGATGATAATCATCTCAAGTTATCCAACTTTAATATTTACAATAATTCTTTTTTAATTACTTAAAAGTAATAAGAAAATAATAATAATAGTATGTTTAAGTAAAGAAGAGCATTATTAATCAGGAGTTGGGTTAGGTAAATTTAGCCTACTGGAAACCAGCAACTTCACACATTGAATGCACACTAATGTTTTAAGACTTTTTTTCTTGACAAATTGTATCTTATATGCCATAAATTATGGTATCACAAGGCATGTCCACTCATAAATGCACCACTTTTCTTTGTATTTATTTCTCCCAATTTTTTGTTTTATTACAATGATTTATATTTGTACAGTTATTTATGCTTATACAGTGAACCCTGACTTTACGCGGTCAACTGAACCCACGGCGGCCCGCGTAAAGTGAACAACATAACATATGGGATTAATTGAAATAGAGACCGGGCCGACCCCCAAACACCACTTTTTCAGACACAATACCTACGTTGTAGTAAAAATAACTTCTTAATTTTATGATGGTATGCACACACAATTAATAAGTAAGAGAAATATCAATAATATTAGGTTTTTTAACACTTACATTAGTAGAAATGATGGCTGGGCACACGGGGATGGGGGGTTGGTTCCGAGGCAGAGGGCAGATTATTGGCCCTCACCTGTATCACTTGTATCAATTGTATCACTATCCACCACAGAGGTTTGCAGGGCCTCTTTGTCAAACCTCTCAAAGTCCATATCCTCACTATCATTATCACTGACTTGGGCCGGCCGTGGTGGGTGGCGGGTGAAGAACTCGGTAATGTTTTGATGACTGGGCGACCTTGTGCGCACCCTGCTCGCGCCGCTCTCCGCGTAAAAGGGTACACACACCACGGAAAGTGAGCATTCCGGTTTTGGCAGGGTACCGCGTAAACATGGAAACGCGTAAAGTGAAACCGTGTAAAGCAGGGGTTTACTGTACTGCACTGTTTTATAAAGAAAAAATTTAACGGCATCGAAAATATGAAATCTTCAAAATACTGTATAGAATATATTTTATACAACATTTAAAAAAAATAATACACATAAAAATAGTAAATAAAGCACAAAACTTAAATATTTAAAACTGTGACTTATAAATGCAAAGTTGGTGAAGAATTACTGTACTATACAGTACAGTATATGTAAATAAGTATCAAAGATTAAAAACCACAGTGAGCCTTACCTTAACAATCTATGAGCTTCCTCATATTTGAGAGGTTTGCGCTCAAGACGTGTAGCACCAAACCATGCCCAAGAGAGTGGGGCAGGGTTACGATGACCATCTAAAATATCCCATGGACTAAGCTTCTGTTTCTCTGCAGCTTGAAGTCCCTTCAAATACAGTAAAATTATGTCAAAATTTCCCTCTCAGCATAAGTATAACATGCAAGTACACACCCAAAAGTCATATACAGTGGTCCCTCGGTTAACGAACACAATTCATTCCACAGAGTCGTTCGTTAACAGAAAATTTCGTTAACTGAATCTATTATTTCAATGGGATATTGGGCAATTGGTTCCAACTCACAGAAAAAGTATATATACATACAAAGTACTGTATACTGGTAATAGAATTAACAAAACATTAAATATAAACTAAATACAGTACTGTACTGTACGGTATACTGTACAATAATAAATAAAAAAACAATAGAATTATGTATTTTAACTTACCTTGAGGTGTATATGTCGTATTCCAGGCAGCTTTGTTTACATATCAAACAGCTGATTGTAGAGGCAGTCAATGAAGACATACCATAGTCTTTACATAGTGCATTGGTTCTAATGCCTTCTTCGTGTTTCATAATAATTTCTGCACTGTATATTATCAATATGTTAACTAGATTTCAGAATGACCAAGAATTTTAATACGAATAAAAAATGCAGAAATATTCAAGAGACCAACTTTCTTGGTATTTACTGGTACTCCACTGGAAACGAATGTAAACATATAACTGATTACTGTATTGGCGGACTGGCCGATCAGCTGATGCACACAATAAAACGTGTTTGTTGTAAGGATTTCGTTAATCGAACTGAAAATCCTTATGGGAGCAAATTCGTTAACCGAAATTTCATTAATCGAACAGTTCGTTAACCGAGGGACCACTGTGCTCAATTTCAATATTCAATCAAACCTCACTCAGTGCTCTGGATGTTATGTGTTCCTGGGGAAGAGAGCTCTTAACTGAATCTGCATGAAAAGGAGTCAGTATACTGTACCATTATATAAATGGAGTAGCCTTCCCAACAGCACTATTTCTTACATATGAGCTATATATGAGGGCTTCACTGAGGTAGTAATAGTACAGATAATAAAAAAATTCAGTATTTTATAAATAAAAATACAATTGTCTAATTCCAATAAGACCAGTAATTATTGACAAATACTACAACCACCACTTAAAGCAGCTAATTATAATACACAACCCACATTCCCCTGATGCTTACCTGCAGAGATACACATTAACAGTTATATTTTCACATTAAAAGTGATGTTTTCCCTAATACATTTGTCAAAGTTCCATAAATAACACGTGCAGGACTTTTACCAGATATTATGGGTCTAAGAAGCTTACATGAGCACATAAAAATAAGGTAAAAAAAGAGGGACCAAAGTAGAGTAAACAATTTGCCAGGCAGTATTCAAAACTGGAGATGTGCACAGATTGGTTCAGTGCACATGTTGCTCACTGGCAATGGTGCACGTCCTCAGCGAGCACTGCATGTTATCACTTGTAACTTTTTTAAGTGTTAATGAATTTCCTTAATTTTGTTTTTTTTGTTTTTGTAAATATTTTCTCTAGGACAATGATCTCTATAATGAAACAGCATCCTAAAGGGCAGTACTAAGACTGGTATGAGAGTAACTATTTTATTTAGTTAATTATTGTTCCATGCATAAGAGACTTTTTCCTGTTAAGTAGCAGGGTGGCTCAACAGATGCTGGTCTCTTGATTCATTACATTCAGCAGCTAGTGAGTTACCCTAACCCCTTGGTAGGATGCTGGTCATCAGATGGGTTGATCCACCATTGGCAAGCACACCACATGGGTACTCATTCATTGTTGAGAGTGCAAGGACTTGGAGAAAAACCCAGTCCTCCATTTTGATAGCAATCTGCCACCATCAGCTAGTACTGTATGAACACTAGCCAGATACTCTGGGTATTACATGGGTGTAACAAATGACTGAGTGATACAAAAACAAGAAAATGAGATTAACATGATGCTTGATTCATAATATACTATGAACAATGTAGAAGGAAGCAGAAACTAATAAATATTTAAAAGAGAAGAAGAGGAAACAGAGAAACACATGTGCTTATAAAATTCATGAATAACAGATATTCCTTGGTTATAGTGATAAAAAAATATTTAAGGTGAAATCAATACAGTTAAAGCTCAAATATCCCAAATTCAAGTCCATAGCATTCAACAATGTGTGCAGTTTCAGATTTAAAGTGTGCAAAAGATGGGTGATGAAGTGTGCAAGTTAAAGTGTGGTGCGATGGAATTTATAATTACCATTATTTTTATATATCCTAATCCATTTATTTCATTTTTTGGTTGAACAGGAATAGAGAATAGCTGTGTGCATGGTCAGAGTCTTAGTGGAGAGTGGCTATATGCTTGGTGTGTTGGTGAGTCAAAAGCTCCATCATACCATGTTTACAGTAATGGCAATGGAGCAGCTACACGTACAGTACAAACTGTACTGTACCTATAACTGCATACCTTGTAATGAAACTACCATTATTACCATTTTCTTATACCCTATTTATGTATCCTTGTAATCACTTGTGACTTGTGCATTTTAAATTTATGATATTCAATTACCATTGAAAAGCACCCTTGTCACTTATTGCTCATTTTCCACTCATGATTACAAGAGGTATCACTTATGAATAAAAAAAAGTTTAGGAAGTCAGTATGACATGGATGCAGGGCAGATCTAAGAACTGTAGTGGGAATGCAACAAGGAAATTTAATCCAGGATATATACAGAATATGTTTATCTATTAAATCTTATTAAACCAGAAACAGATTCTCTCTCTTGAAAGTTTTTCCAAATTGGTGAATTGTATCAAAATAAACTTGTGTTGAGTAAATGTGTATCAACCAAGGATTACCTGTGGTTATATATACAAGTGTGCAAGCTTACACCCACAAACAGGCATGCACAGACATATTAATTCTTCAATACTTACATGCTTTTTGTCTTTGTCAAATTCCTGAAGGCGGTTGCCCTTTGTGTCTGTCACAGATCCCCAGGGCTCAAGGGTAATAACCTCTGCCTGCAACTTCGGCAGTGGAATAAGCTGGCGTACCAAGCGTAAAGACACATTATTACGTTCTCCCACTTCCTAAAAGAGAAATGTAATAGCTCAAATTTTTTACATCACAGTCCTGTACAAAGAACTGCCAGAATTTCACATTGACCAGTAACTTAAATTTTATTTCTCCCAGATACAGTATTTTATAAATGAATGTTGTGTATTTTTAATACTGTCAAGTGTTGAAACACTCCTAAAATATGATAAGAATAGAAATGCATGATTGTGTAACCAGGTAATGGAGCTGCAGTTTTTATTATCCATCACCCACCCTCCCCTCCCTCCTATACCACCATCCCTCCCCTCCCACCTTTACCACTCTTCCTCCTCCACCTCTCTACCTCCATCAATCTTTCTTCCAACAGCCTTCCTCCCCTTCCTTTACCACTGAGGAAGTGTGATAATCATATTCCAATGCTGTGCAATTTAATCCTATGAATTTCTTCATCAGATCATTTCCTTGTCCCCCCACCCTTTTTCTGAGGGGGGGGTCACACATTTTTAAAAATCTCTTCCCAGATTTCTTTGGCCAACAAATTATAAGCACTAAAAAGGGGCTATCACAATGGGCAAACAATTCTCAATCCTCAGAAGATGGCAATACCATCGTACTCAGTCAGATTTTCCACCGGAAATGAGTGAGAGTATTGGGTGGATATCTATCTATACTTAGTGAGAAACAATACGACACCACAGATGAAGAATTTTGATAACACTTCCGAGACAACACAAGTCACAGTGATAATTTTGAAATTCATCGGACCCTTCTGGACAGATACTTTTATTTACCGTGTGTACATGCAATTAAAGTCCAAGAAAGCCTTTTTCATGAAATATGGCCAACAACAACTTGACTTGCATCCAACTTTGTAGTATTTTGATTTAAGTGATGGCAGAATGAAGACTGGGTGGTAAATGATAATGAAATTTAGATTGAGGTTATATAAATAGGGCCGAGAAATATAGTAAGAGTTATAAATAAAAGTTTTTCAACTTTACCAGTTTTACAATTTCTTACCTTCTTAATTTTTTTGACGAGATTATAATAATGTCTTCTGTTCTCCTCACGAGACTCGGACGGTCCATCAGACATTAAAGTGGAATGAATCAGTGTAGCCAACATATCTAAAACCGTGTTGAAGAGCTCACTGTGAAGAAATTAATGGTTTCAGTATTTTTTCCTCTTATTTGTTTTTTGGCCTTCACAACACCACAACACACACCACAGTGCATTACAACATGCTGCCACCCACCCCACTGGGGTATCACACCACTGGAATATCTAGTGTACTATGACCAATCAAAACTTAAGAAACAATCTTTCTAAATTTTCAGTTTCCTAATTTTTTTCCAAATCTGTCACTAGTATGCACACACACACTCAAATGATCGCTCACCCTCTTTTATGAATAGCTTGCATTCTCAATGTGTTAATATGTTTTGACAACATTTTCTCCCCAACATCCATTCACAATTATTTTTCCTATTCCCATGTACCTGTAGTGTATTATACAGTAAGTCTCCATTGAACATTAATCCGTTGAACAAATCCACACCATAACAAAAACAAGTTTTTACTACCCATTTACCGATTAATGAAAGAATGTTCTTCTATTAAGAAAGGTAAGTCACCCCCACCTTTCTCACCACCAGCTCCATGATCACCACCACTACCTCTTCTATCACCACCTAAATCATAATTTCACCTTCCTCCCTCCCTCCCACCCACTGCTCTCATCAAAACTGCCTCTCTCACTCATTCTATAACTGTGAATCAGGATAGTACAATATTGTACAATACTGTACATTGTTTATTTGTTATTCTCCCTCCAGAATTTAAAATTTATGTAATGTAATGTAGAAGGAATATGAAGTTGTTCATTTATAGTTACACTCAATTTTATGGGTTGACATCAGCTGTTCAATTGTGTCTGGCAGTGCTGCAGCCAGTGTTACCAAACAAACCGACTGACGCATCATCTCCTCACCACCACCACTACCTCCTCCCTCCCCTTATTACGTTAATTTATGTGGGAAAAATGGTTTCGATGAACATAATCCACCTAACAAAAGCATTTTAGTTGAACCAAACCCTTTCATTCAATGGGAACTTACTGTAGTGTTCATTATTTCTTACTTGCACCTAACTTTCATATACCTTTCTTTTCTTCTTAACCACCACAGCCAAACTCTCATTTCACCATTTCCTCTTCTTTTTTAATCCTAGTCTTTTGCATCCACACACCTTCAATGAATTTTCTAAACATACTGTACTTTCTCAAAATGCTCTCATCCCTCTGCAGTGCCTTACAATTCTACTCCATTTACGTGTAACCACTTTCCCTCCATCATTTCTTTCAGTTATATTTAAAGAACAAACAGAATATTTCATACATGTATTTTTTTTCAGGATTTCAGGAGATCAAAACAAGAGTCTGTTCACAGACAGAGAGAAACAAATGCAGACAGTTACAGAGAGAAGCATTCTTCAGGTGAGGGAGAGGAGAAAATAATTTTTTTGGGAGAGGTTTAAAGATACATTGCAGGGTGACTTGGCAGATCAATTGATCCTATGAATCTTAGCAATCTACACTATCAGCAAGTGTTTCTCATTGTGAACATATATTAATGGTAACACTGCACTTGTACTGACCACAGTTATACATGTTAGTTAATGTAAAATCAAATGATTCATATTATGCTCAACAGCCCATAAAACATGTAGCTATAACTTATTTCTTGAGTCATCCAACTGAGACGTCCGTTTTGTTGTCTGCTTCAGTACTCAAACTGAGACATACGTTTTCTCTATCGTTCAGAATCTCTAGTATCCCTAGTATATACCTGTTGAAAGCTAAAACAATCAAGATCCATTGTGAATGATGTTTAAAGCTTCAAGTGTATTTACTTTAAGGGAAATTGTCAAGTAAGTCGAGTGTTAGATTTTCCAATAGAGTGAGGATCCTGTCATTGCCTAGTGAGTCATACAAGATTTCTATTCACCATTTAAGTCAGATTGTTTTGATTCACAGCCATCAGAGAATCTGATGACTGTATTGAAATTATTGTCAGTTTTGTATTTAAGAATGTCATTAATCATTTGAGAGAAACCTGTCAACTGCTCACTGCCTGCAATATAACGACTTGAGAATGAAAGTTCCTTGTTCCTTTTCAAGTCGACGCAGCATGAAATGTGATTGCCAGTCTCAGTAGTTATGTCAATTTAATTATTGCATTGCAAACTTTAACACTGATAAGATTGTAAGCATTAATCTTAAAAAAATTTATCTGATCCATGACACTGATTCTCAAAGCTCAATGTGTCCCGCAACTGAGAAAATTAATATGTACGCAAGTTCTTGTTGTGGACTCGTAGCGCATACGACTGATGTACGAGAGACGAACAGTCACCTCTTGAAGCTCCTCCCTTGCCTAACAGGTATGTACATAGTGTAGTGCCTCACACCGCCATATTACGTGAAATTAACTCAGTTGAACTTTGTTGAAAATATCAGTGTTCCTGTTTTAACATAGTTGAATGTCTTATGAATCAAATGATACTGTAACATAACTGAGCGCCTTCTGTGTTGAATGATCTATTCATTCCCTTGCCTAATGTGTTTTGTGACATTTTTGTATTTTGACTTTTGTTACCTCTTTATGCCCCTCCCTCGCCTAACAGGCACTGTGTGTGTTGTTGCCGCTATCAAGTATTGGTAGCCGCCTGCAGGTAAGATGTCTGAGGCAGGATTTTTTTCAATACAACGGGATTAAGATCAGAGTGCATCACGAGCCCAGAGAGCCAGTCAAGGGAGAGTGAGAGCTCTAGAGCACAGATTCCTACCGCAGCTCCGTAGTGTAACCGAGCGGCATTGTTTTCAATATCAGCGGTATAGGCCTAGTGTACTCATCCTAACTGTATGTGCTAATGATTGTTGTCTACAATATTATGGATGGGTTATTGGGAATACAATTGCCCCAGGTTGAGTAGTGAGACCAGAAATATTACTATGACCAGCATCAGAGTTTGTTATGCATGTGAGTGAACCAGCTGTACTCACAGCTGATATGTGCCGGTGGATGTTTTCCTGTTTGTTAATCAAGTAATAGCATGGTGCTATAATACCATCACTCTGTGTTATTGACAAGTTTTAGAGTGACCATCACTGTTGTGTAATAATACCCTTAAGGAGGTATAATTATTGAATGTTGTGAATGATAACTGAATATCAATTTTTGCTATTTATAAAATAAGATCTAGTGATTAGTTCTATTTTGTGTGTGTGTTACAGTAATGTAATCAGTAATTGAACCTAAGTTTTATTGCTGTGAGTGAAGGTTCAAATTGTCACAGTATTCAGGTATGATTTTAATAAATGACGATTCAGTATAAAGTGTGTATCACCGCTAATTCCTTCTAACAAAAGCCATCCCTGAAAATACACTTGATAACTCACGTGCCTAACCTCTCGTGCATACCATGCTACCAATTTAATTGAGAGGTTCATTGTCTATGTTATATTCTAAAGAAAGCCTGGGTGGTGGCAGCTCTAAGATGCAAGTACAGCAATTACACGAATGTGTAAGAATAGACAAGAATGTGGCTCAGGTTAACCCACAAAACAGAATATAACTAAGTAAATCTGCGAATAAAAGTAAGTAAGAGGAAATAAACAAATAAGTGAGTACTGAAAGAAAGAAATACTTTGAGAAATGAATTAGAAAATAAAGAAAAGAGATACAGTTGTACCCCGCTTTACGCGGTTCATCTACCAATATACGCGTGAAGTATAATTTTTTTTTTTTTTTATTTAGCTCATAAAATTCATACAAATTACCCGGCCAGAATATACAGGTAGTCGTCGACTTACGACCTATGCGACTTACGTCTGTTCGACTTTACGACCGGCGGTACGACAGTTTTGGCCCCAGCCTCCTGGCGCTGCCGGGAGCTGGAGCCGCGCGCATCCCCGCGCTCAATTACAAACACGCAGTGATTTACTTAAACCTGACGACCGTAACAATAATGAACAGAGAAAATGTTGATAAAATATGACTTAAAGATGATTATATTATCATTACACATTATAATATACGTAAGGTAATTAAATTGTACTGTAGTATGCAGTGATTTAC
Source organism: Homarus gammarus (assembly GCA_958450375.1). Classification (NCBI taxonomy): domain Eukaryota; kingdom Metazoa; phylum Arthropoda; class Malacostraca; order Decapoda; family Nephropidae; genus Homarus; species Homarus gammarus. The sequence goes on from CAUDMG010003866.1 coordinate 1,338,279, forward strand.
TTAAACCTGACGACCGTAACAATAATGAACAAAGAAAATGTTGATAAAATATGACTTAAAGATGATTATATTATCATTACACATTATAATATACGTAAGGTAATTAAATTGTACTGTAGTATGCAGTGATTTACTTAAACCTGACGACCGTAACAATAATGAACAAAGAAAGTGTTGATAAAATATGACTTAAAGATGATTATATTATCATTACACATTATAATATACGTAAGGTAATTATAACATAGGCCGACTTACGACCAGATCAACTTACGACCGGGCGGCCGTAACCAATCTAGGTCGTAAGTCGACGACTACCTGTAATTTACATTGCTGGAATTCTTACAATTTGATGATCATTTTGAATATAAACATCATAGATTTTGCATTAGACATACAAATTTTAGATGTAATGTTTACTCTGAGTAAATATGTTATCTTTTGTGCAAAATATATGACATTTATATTCAAAATGTTCCTGGTCTTACAAGGAATCCAGCAATGTCAATTATATTATCCTAACTTTAGTCTGAGGTATTATTTGTTACTAAAAGTTAAAATAAGTTTTTTCACCCAACATTTCCCTGGTAGGAGGGAAGGTGGGGGGTGGGGGGTTGGGACCGACCGACCATCTGGCGCGGTTGGAAGAGGGGGGGAGGCAAGTTGGGGTACTTTGATTGACAGATAGTGTCGTGAAGAATATTTTTTTTTTTATTAACTGAAGATATTTGTTTTAGCTCATAAAATTCATACAAATTACTGGACCAGAATATAATTTACATTGCTGGAATTCTTACAATATGATGATCATTTTGAATATAAACATCATGGATTTTGCATTAGACATACAAATTTTAGATCTACAGTAATGTAATAATTTGGTTTACACAAAGCAAGTATTTTATCTTTTGTGCATAATATATGAAGTTTACATTCAAAATATTCCCTGACCTGCAAGGAATCCAGAAATGTCAATTATATTTTCCTAATTTTAGTCTGAGGTATTATTTATTACTAAACGTTAAAATCTAGTGTTTCACCCAATCATTTCTCAGAGAGGTAGGGGCCAGTGAGCTGGGAAGAGGGGAGGGGGGGATTTGAGTCGATTATTTGAATGGACATTAACCTGGCGACTGTGTTTCTCTTAAATATTAATTGTGTCAGCATACCATCATAAAATTTAGATGTTATTTTTACTACAACATAGGTATTGTGTCGGAAAAAGTGGAGTTTGGGGGTCGGGCCAGTCTCTATTGGAATTAATCCCATACGTTCTGTTGTTCCATTTACGCGGATTTCACTTAACGCGGTACCCTGTGGGTTCAATTGACCGCGTAAATCGGGGTACTACTGTATAGATAGGAAGGTTACATAAATAAAATAAAGAGGCAAAACCAAACATTAAGAAGTTGCTCTTGTATACATTAAATAGTGGACAGGGGAACCGATATCTCCATTGCAGCTGGTAATCCAGCTGGAATCGTTCACATGTGAGGTGAATGCTCAATTTAAATGCTTTGGAGCCAAAAAATAGGTACAGTGTGTGAATTAATGAATCGTATTCATTTGGAGGAACAGTTGTATGGTAGCAAAGAAAAGGCAGGGTCAGAGAGACAAGTTTATTCCTTATGATAGGAATAAAGTTGTCTCTCTCACCCCGTCTTTCCTTTGCTATCATACAACCACTATGTGAATTTATTAAGGTAATCTTTGTACATTCTCATTAACTTCATCTCATCTATATGGAGGAATCTTTTGTAAGAACTTAAAATCTCACTGCTAATACCCCAGAAAAATGAAGTAATATTTCCCCAAAAAGAATGCAACAATAAAGATGAAATCAACTCAAGATCGATGTTAATGTGATAAAAGTCTGAAAAAAATAGGACACATTTAACTGTAACTCACCTGTTGTTGGACAGATCAATCACTCCAAATATAATGAGGTTAACAAGGAGCAAAGCCCATTCAGTGATGATAGAATTAGAGTAAGAGGATGTGATCACGTCAAACAGGCCACCCACTAAGGCAAAACGGAGACTCAAAGCCTCCAGCATCAACTGACGACTTCTTCCATCCTCAGGAAATGTGACTTGCAAGGCTCCAGGCTTTTCCTGATTAATGAGATCCTGATTAATCAATTAAGCCTGATCAGTTTCCCACTGATAAATAATATAAAACCAAGGAGTAGACCCAGGTAGGATATAATTATTTATACAGTATTTATAACTTATAAACAAAACATGAAAAAACAGAAAGCCTCAACTACAATTATTTTTTACAAGTACTGTACAATATTACATAACAAAACCATGAAACACACAAAACTGATTTTCTATATTTCATGGATGCTACCTAATGATAAGGGAACAGAGATGAGACATACCTCTTTGGGTGAGAAGAGAGACTGAGTGAGTTGTGTCCTCAGAGATTCAAGCAATTCAGATAACTGATCATCCTGACCATCTAAACACATAAGCACCAGTTGCAAGAATGGCCGGTGAGATGCGAGTGGCCAATGTCCCAGTGATCTGCCTCCTGGGGGATTCTCCATTCCATTACTGCTGCTCACACTACTAGGTTGACTGTGACTTGGAGGAGGGCTTGCAACGGGGCCCTCTGTTGTGGCATTCTCATCATCCACTGGTTTAGAATTTCCAGAATAGGCACCAAAATTGACAGACTCAAGTACTTGACCTGCAAGAAACAAGCTTTTATAGTCAACAAAAAGAATGACAAAGGACAAGGAATAATCAGATACTAACCTCACACTTACTTTCCTCTTTAATAAAGTCTGTATCATTCTACATTTCCACCATATCATGAAAATCAGGGGATATTGAAATACAGTAGGGTCGGGATATATCGCGACTTAATATAAAGATTTTTTTATGTTGCGGCTACCAAATTAACAAAATTGTAATAAATATAGCGATAAATTTGTTCATTTCGCGACGGAAATCAGGCAGGAAATATTTCAAATGTACCGCCATGGCAAACAAATGAGTTATTTGCTCATCAGAGGCGCCACCGTGGCTGCTCACTCACGCATTCACACTCGTCCGCTCAGTCTTTCTGAGTGAGTGACAAGAAAGCAGCCGACTCTACTGCAGATTACGACTTCTGAGGTGAGTGTAAATGAGTTGCTAGTGACGTGAAAAGTGAAGTGAGGATAATGGAAAGCTTAATGGAAAAGATTTAAAACTATAACTAAAATTTTTGGTGTTCATTTATGTAGGTGTGGGATTGTCAAGTGAGGGTGGCAGTGTGGTGTCTGGTGTTCCCAGGATGGTGCGTCAGCTGCTGAGTCTGGTGTTCCTTGATATTGATATTAAAATAGCCTGTTGGTCCTGAGTCTAGTGTTCATTGGTGCTTTAGTTAGTAGGAAAATTAACTCGTTAAGTCAAGTTTAGTCACTTTTTTTTGGCCTCCAGAACCTAACTCTATTTTCCCCATTGATTATATGTACAGTGGGGTATGCTATAACGAACGTAATTGGTTCCAGAACCTCGTTCGTTATAGCATTCGTTCGTTATAGGATTAATCCGTTCCAGGCCCCCAAATACAACCGCTTAACACTGAAAAAATTCTGTGGAAAATGTAAAAAATACGGTACTTTATCTTACCTTAGTGTTATTCAGCATGCAGGTACCCCTAAACACTGGCACATCACTATCACTTCCACTGGGAGTCTTGGCTTTAAGGTCCTCAAACAATTGTTTAGCCTTCTCACAAATTATAGCTTCACTAATGTTACCACCTGCCATTTCTTTCCCCTTTATCCACACTAAGAGTAAATTTTCCATCTCTTCAATCACATTACACTTTGCTTTGCTAAGTCTAAAGATTCCCTTAGCCACTTGCACAGTTTTTAACTCCTCTTTATTCTTCAAAATCGTACATATAGTCGATTTAGCCATCCCATATTCATCACTAAGTTTCGCAATGCTTCTTCCATTCTCACGTTTCTTTATAATTTCTTTCTTAGTTTCAAGGGTTATTAGCTTTCTCACTCGCTTTGGATGATTCATTGTTACAATTGTATACTTGTATAACAAAATAGTTATAAAAATAACGCGAATTTCCACATCAAAAGACGAAATTTCAACAATAACAGTGGTGCACTGGCTACACAATAAGACAAAGATGGCGCCTGATGCTCTTGTTGTGGGTCGCGGTACAACAATATTCATGCGCCAGGCGAAATAGTCCCGTATTCACCCGCGTTCGTTGTAGGAGCTGCGTTCGTTATAGCATTCTCAATTTTATAGGTAAAACCGTTCGCTATAGGAATATTCGTAGTAGGATCCGTTCGTTATAGCATACCCCACTGTAATTATATGTCGCGATTTAGTATATAGCAAACATCATTGGACCCTATCTCGCGATATATCTCAACCCTACTTTTAGTTTATATGTATATTTAATAAGTTTAAGTTTCTATCTATTTTATCTGTAATTGGTTTTAACACACAAAAAAAAAAGGCTGAAAAACTATATACTGTACAGTACAGTATAAAGTGCATAAGGCCAAAATTGTCTTCTTGGCAGCAACTTCATCCTGGGTTGTTTTCTTGGAAGAAAGAATTACAAATAAAAAAATCTATCAGTAAAATTCCCCTTCAAAGGAAAGAGTTCGTAAGTGATTTAAAATATAAACTAGTTTCCCATGTGGAGGTCACTGATGAAGTCATGAATGATTTTTTATATTCTTTGAGAGGATTGTCATGATCATAATACAGTTATTTTAATCATGAAATTTTAATAAATTATACAGTTGGATCTTGAGTATCGCGAGTTTTAGTTTTGCGGTACAATACTTAAAAAATTTTCATTACCAGTTTCCCTAGTCTAGGAAAACCTGTCCACTTGTTAACTGCTGTCTTTGTTTGTTTACGGCAGCTAGTTTGAATGAGCGCCAGCAAGTGGCATGGTTACCTCAGATTATATAATCCATTCTGCTTACATTTTGCGAGATTCTAGCATGTTAAAGATGAGTGAGGTGCTTGATGTTATTGTCAGGAGTGGTTCTGATGGTATTAGCGGCCGCAGAGAGGGTGAAGATGACGGTCACCGTGGTTAACGAGTGAGAGTACCGTAAGGGGGTCAAGAAGAGGAAATACAATAGACGATCATTTTACCATGCATGAGGGATGGTTCACTTGCATTGTTAAGCCAAAAGCATGGTCCCCCCTCCACCCCCGCCCCATCAGGAGAAAAAAGAGAGATAATGAGCTTCTAAAAAATTATATGAGGGTTGTGTATCACCACCTCTATCATTCCATTTCTGCTTGTTTAGTGGATAACTATAATACCTTTCAGACATATATATGAGCTGTGTGGTAACATGTACCCTGCTTACAAATATTTATGGCACATGATACAGTTCATAACTTATAGTATTTATAATATATACAAGCATATTGTTTTCATGCTTGTATTTTTTAAAATACCCAAATTCAGTAGCTGCATCAAGTGCCATAAATATTTATGAATAAGCAAAGTAAATTTCTCCAAACACAGTGTGTGTGGTTGGCCAACTGATGCAAAGTTGCTACTTTTTTTTTAACTAACAGTGCATCTACCAAATACTGTATTGTAATTCGATAAAATAGTGCAATTGAAAATTAAGAACTTAATAAATGATAAAACTATATACGTGTGTCTAATATTAATTTACCAAGCCAACGTATATAAAGCAATCTATTACCATACATTAAAATGTGTGTGGTTGTGGACTGACCAGCTGACTCACACTTCGTGTGGTCGTGTGGATGACAGAAGTGTGTGGAATTTATGGTAGTCAAACTCATAAACTCGAGGTTGAATCTAGGAATTCTCAGATGGCTGAAATTGAAATTTTCTCGGAAAATCGTTCCCAAAGCCGGAATTTTCTGGAAAATTCTGAGAAAATTTTCCCGATACCTGGAAAATTCTGGGGATGGGGGGAGTCTTTTTCCAGGTTTGAGAGATGAAAATAAGGCACATTTTCTGGAACTTCCGAGAACATTTTTCCGTTACCTGGAAAATTCTGGGGATGAGGGATTTGTTTATGGCTTTGAGAGAGTCATCACGTTACCCGAAAATCTATCATTTCCGGAAGTGCTCTACACCAATTTTTCCAGCTAACGGAGATATAACTGTACTGTACATACAGTAAGATCTCATATTTTGTGCGATTTCATTTCGCGTTTTTTAATTTCGCGAGCACTACCTAATGTAACCAAGTCTTATATTTGGCATAAAATATCGCGAGTTTTGCGAGATCCAGCCAGCTGAACGTAAGATTCAGCCAACTAAACGAAAGATTCAGCAAGCTGAATGCTGGCCACCGTCTTGAATGATGTCATAGCCCTCATACTAGTTACAGTCATTTCTGCTACAAAGCTTGTTTTGTCAAGACGAATTTGTTGTAACGCGATTGATGAATAGGGGAATACTGTTGGTAAAAAGCAAACTTTTGCATACGAATGTTGGCTATAACATGATTCCATCCTCAACGTTTTAAGCTTGGCATGGGGTTATGCAATGTTTACAGTTCACGTTCGACATCACATGTTCAATTGATTCATATCTTGTATTTGTGAAGTGTTTTTTGAGAGGTACTCTGTAAATTTTATTTAATTTTTTTTTTTGGGGGGGGGCAAATTTAGCTGTTATCCATAAATACTGTATGAAAAGAATAAGTAAAAAGAATGTTTCGCAGTGAGGACTAATAACGGTTTACACCAGCACTCTCTGTTTACATCACGTGATCAGTTGAATTGCTCGTTTTTTGTCAATTGCTCCGTGATTTTCGCTGTTTTCTTCAATTTTGTTGTGTTAGTAATGAATATGGAAAGACAAGGTAAGAAATATGTTTCCAAGAAGCATTCTGGTGATCGAATTGTCGGTGGTGAACGTAAAAGAGGTTTACAAGAACGCAACTATTGCGTTGTAGCCCGCGCCATGCTAGCGATCATCCGGGCTGCAATTGTGTGCTTTTTTTGGGTGGTGCTACCACCTGTCTAGTCAAGATAATGGCCTCTACCTCTACTGGGGGTCCTACTGGTGCTGGTGGGACAGACCCACTTAAGTGGCCAAATAAGAAAAAGGAGAAGCGGGACTATCATAAGGGAGTTATGTTTGCCAAGTACTCGATGCAGGATAAGCAGCGTGTGATTAAGTTGCTTGAGATAGACCTAAAACCTAGTTTCCAGAAAACACAATTAGGTCAATAAAGGCAGAATTTGTATCATTTGGAGGTTATAAATGGGAAAATCAGAGGTTGATGTAGAGTGGCCAGTCTATATTGTTATTTTTTCCATTAGTTTATGTATTTGCATTTGGCAATTTTGAATTTGGCGCAATTTTTCCAGTCTATATTACTCGCGAAATACAAGATCTTACTGTACAGCAATTTTAATTCTGAAAATGTACAATTTTGAGTTTAGATAGAAAGATTTATAGAGGTAAATTATCATACATTTTTCACAATGGTTCAACATGTTTTGTTTAGAGGAGTTGGAGGTACAGCGGCAACAGGCATATCTCTCACCAAGAGGTCAAGGGTTCGAGCCTCGGCCCAGACACATGTGGGAAGGGTGTTATTCGGGTGACACTACCAAACACCACATGTTTCCTGGTCCCCAGTTTCCTCCTGTACTAACACTGGATAAACCAACTGCCAAAATGGTTACTAAGGTGATAAGTGATGAAAATCATAAAAAACTAAATGTACCGGAGGGAATATTATCAAAGCTACCTCAAGATTTTGAGGGGTTTGATGCTGAGGTTGAACAGGGTGATCATGGTGTAGAGGAGGGAGCAGGGAGGAAGCAATAACCAGCCCTCCCTGCCTCGGAACCCATCAACCAGACCCGTCAAGCACTTCACTGATCCCATCAAGCTGTTGAGTTAAGCTATTCTTCAGAATGAGTGTATATAAATATTGTTATCAACAAAATGTACAATATAAATGTGTGTGAATAAATTATTGTCATTTTCTGGGTGGGTTGTAGGTTGTCATAGGGGGATTCAGGAGACTGACTGAGGAACCGATTAGGCATATTTACATGTACAGTCAGTCTCGATTTACGATGGGGTTAGGGACCCAAATCCAGGTCGTAAGTCGAAAATGCGAAAATAATACATAGAAAATCTAAAATGGGTGTCTTTTTCTTCTCAGCACCACAAAACTCACTTTTAAGTTTGCCAGCCAATTTAAAGGGAATTACCAAAAAAATTTTGTCAGTACACAGCAGAATCACTAACGCTGGGACTCGAAAATACGTAATAAAAAAATTTTGGTACGACTGAGGCGGTCTTATGTCCGGGTGGTCATAAGTTGAGTAGGTCGTAAATCGAGGAGTAGCTGTATTTCAACGTCACTAGTTTCATGATTTTGAGTTTCGAGGTGCTAAATTGGTACCAATTAGTGACAACATTCGAGATTCTATTGTAATCATAAGAAAAAGTTTTTGATTATAATAAAAATTATTATATTTTCTATCTTAATGTAACACTCATCACACCTAAAAAATAATACAGTAAAAGTCCAAAAATTCACAGCTTTTTCTTTAAAACTGCTCATTTTGATAAATGAAGCATGCTATATTTGCTAATGAATAAACTATCAAAATGTACCTGTTCATCTCTTCTTTATTCCTCCTTAAATTTAAAGTTTAAAAGTACTGCCTGAGAATCCGGAAAATCCGAAAATCCGGACCGACCCAATCCCCAAGCAGTCCGAAAACAATGACTTTCTCTTTCTTTCGTTCAAAAGATGTTACCATAATCGCTTTTCGAATGGTTTTCAGTTGTGGGATTATAAGGCTAATGATAGGATAGAATATTATTGAAATACAGTACGAGTACAACAGTTTTTTAACTGAAAACCATTCGAAAAGCGATTACGGTAAAATCTTTTGAACAACGAAAGAAAGCGAAAGTCATTGTTTTCGTCATGATTTTATCCCACTTTCCACTGTAATATGTACGTCATTCCAGCAAAAATATTACATTTCCATGTTTATTTCCGAGAATATATTCATTCAGTCAGTTAAGGTAAAATATACTTGTGATGTAATATTTTAATGAAAATACGGTATCGTAGTTTTCTTTTGTTTCAAATTTAATTAACAAAGATTGATGTTTCAAATGTAATGAACAAAACTTTATGTACAGTATCTATAAATACACTTTAATAAATGAATACTTTATGTTTTACATCGTCCTGTGCTACCATACCATGCATTTGGCTACTTTGGGCTAGCTATGATGATGCAAGAGATGTGCCCTGGCAACTGTACCGACACTCACAGCTGGTGGTGCGTTGGTGCGTCGTTTCCATTGTTTACTGGTAGTTACTGGTGAATATTTTTCAACCTAACGAAACTCTCCAATTTTTTGCCAAATAATTTGGTCTTAAAAACTCGAACTACACACAGGTATATACGGAAAATAAGGACATGGGGGGGCCAGGGGTTTTTTTGGGAGGGGGGGGGGGGCAGCAAAAATACGCAGATTTTTAACATCCATGGGTATCTCTGTTACATAACCCCTGCGTATGTTAAGGGCCAACTGGATAGTCTGGATTTACGCGGATTTCCTTTCCTTTACGCGGCACCTGGCCAGACCGGCAATTATTAGTTACGCGGTACATTCTATCATTTACGCGGGAAGCGACGCAGGGAGGGTGCACATTAGGTCGCTCTTATGTTATCACTGACGTCATATGACGTATCGGACTGTGATTGGGCCACGCATCCTTACCTCCCTCCGCCGCTAGCTGTGATTGGTCTAACGTAACATGATGTGCCCTGCCACCAGAGGGAAGAAGTCGCTGACCTAGCCGGGCCAGTCTTCGCGTACACAGTTCTCTCTTGTGCCCGCTATTCCCCTCACAATGGCTTCCGCTGGACCCCCACCACCCCCGAGGAACCTTGAACTACCTGGACCAAGCCATGGTTATGTGAATAAGTCATCGAGTTGGATGAGGAAATCAAGCTAATCCTTGACAAAGACACAGTCAATCATCGGTATGAAGTGTCTGTGGGAGACTCAGGTGGTCCTTACACTCAGGGGTAAAGGAAACACACTGATGTCAAGTCCGTAAGTTCTATTTCTGGGACAAACACAAAAAGGAGTTAAGACAGGGGGAACAGCGTCCTGTCTTGGAATCTCTCTGGGTATCTCTCTCTGCGCATGCGCGTACAGCGCGCATGTGCCCAAAGTCTGAACTAACACTCGGTGACAAAAGGGAGTATGATTATAAACATATAATACAGAGACCTGAATCAATAATGGTAAATAGTACAGAGTTACATATTACAGCCATATTCGTCTCATATATCTACAGTGTCTAATAACCTTCTGTCGAAATTAATGGAGCCGTATATCCAAATGTATGACGACATCAATGCTAGCCGTCAAAGTAACCGAGTTCTTTGCCCGCAACCCACCACAACCACAGCCAGCCCAAGTCAGTGATAGTGACAGTGAGGATATGGACTTTGAGGGGTTTGTCAGGGAGGCCCTGAAAACCTCTGTAAATAGTGATAGTGGTTCACCGGAGGGCCACTAATCTGCCCTCTGCCTCGGAACCAGCCACCATCCCTGTGTGCCGACCTATCTCTTCTACTAACATAATTGTTAAACACCTTTATATTTGTACAGTAGTGTAGTTTTTTATTTATATAATATGTGTGTGTGCATACCATCATAAAATTAAGATATTATTTTTACTACAACGTACGTATTGTGTCGGAAAAAGGGTAGTCTGGGGTCGACCCAGTCTCTATTTCAATTAATCCCATATGTTCTGTTATTTTGCTTACGCGTTTCTCGTTTTATGTGGACCTCCACGGGTTCAATTGACCGCGTAAATCAAGACTATATATATATATATATATATATATATATATATATATATACAGGTAGTCGTCGACTTACGACCTAGATTGGTTACGGCCGCCCGGTCGTAAGTTGATCTGGTCGTAAGTCGGCCTATGTTATAATTACCTTACGTATATTATAATGTGTAATGATAATATAATCATCTTTAAGTCATATTTTATCAACATTTTCTTTGTTCATTATTGTTACAGTCGTCAGGTTTAAGTAAATCACTGCATACTACAGTACAATTGGTTTATTATTTACACAACATACAAAAAAAAAAAAATACAGGTGCAAAACATATAAAACATTTTAGTTGCAAAACATACAAACACATACAAACATACAAAAAACATCTTATTGGCCGCTGGTGCTTGGCTGTGGATCGTCGATGTCGTCAGCTGGGGCAGCCTTTGGGGTAGCCGGAGGAGTTGTTTTTTTCATGAACATGGTGAGCTTTGTCTGAATTGTTCGTTTCTTCTTCTCCTCGTAAATTTCTTGATACGGACGAAACGAATTGCGTGCCTTCTGCTCAATCCTTGCAAATCGTTCGATGTTTGGGTCCATTCCTTCAAAATGGGCAAGAAGTTTATTCAGTAGAGATAAACCTTCTGATAATCCCTTAGTGGCAGGTTGAGGAGTAGATGAAGACAGTTTCCTCTTGGTAGACATCTTGGGGGGGTGGTGGTTCAAGAAAAATTCCAAGACAAAAGAAAGGCACAAGGCAAACAGACACGGAGGGAAGTGTGCTGTACCAGCGAGCGTGTTTGTAATTGAGAGCGGGGATGCGCGCGGCTCCAGCTCCCGGCAGCGCCAGGAGGCTGGGGCCAAAACTGTCGTACCGCCGGTCGTAAAGTCGAACAGACGTAAGTCGCATAGGTCGTAAGTCGACGACTACCTGTATATATATATATATATATATATATATATATATATATATATATATATATATATATACAGTTGGTCTTCGTATTACGCGGTTAATGTAACCCGGAGGGTACCGCGGAAAGTGAGAAACGCGTAAAGTGAATAACATAACATATGGGATTAATTGAAATGGAGTCCGGGCCGATCCCCAAACTCCACTTTTTGACGACACACAATTATGTTGTAGTAAAAATATTATCTTAACTTTATGATGGCATGCACACACAATTAATAAGTAAGAGAAATATCAATAATATTAGGTTTTTTGACACTTACATTAGTAGAAAAGATGGCTGGGCACACGGGGATGGGCGGTTGGTTCCGAGGCAGAGGGCAGATTATTGGCCCTCACCTGTATCACTTGTATCAATTGTATCACTATCCACCACAGAGGCTTGCAGGGCCTCTTTGTCAAACCCCCCAAAGTTCATGTAAGTCCATATCCTCACTATAATTATCACTATCACTGACTTGGGCCGGCTGTAGTGGGTGGCGGGTGAAGAACTGGTCATGTTTTGATGACTGGGCGACCTTGTGCGCACCATTTTCGCGCCTCTTACACAACATGGCGGATGGCGGGAGGTTTGGATCCAAAAATGGCGCGGCTTGCCAGCCGCTCTCCGCGTAATGGGGTTCACGACCGCGGAATGTGAAAATGTTAGGTTCTGGCAAGGCACCGCGTTAACGGTGAAACGCGGAATGCGGGACCGCGTAATACGAGGACCAACTGTATATAATATATATATATATATATATATATATATATATATATATATATATATATACAGGTAGTCGTCGACTTACGACCTATGCGACTTACGTCTGTTCGACTTTACGACCGGCGGTACGACAGTTTTGGCCCCAGCCTCCTGGCGCTGCCGGGAGCTGGAGCCGCGCGCATCCCCGCGCTCAATTACAAACACGCAGTGATTTACTTAAACCTGACGACTGTAACAATAATGAACAAAGAAAATGTTGATAAAATATGACTTAAAGATGATTATATTATCATTACACATTATAATATACGTAAGGTAATTATTGTAAATTGTACTGTAGTATGCAGTGATTTACTTAAACCTGACGACCGTAACAATAATGAACAGAGAAAATGTTGATAAAATATGACTTAAAGATGATTATATTATCATTACACATTATAATATACGTAAGGTAATTATAACATAGGCCGACTTACGACCAGATCAACTTACGACCGGGCGGCCGTAACCAATCTAGGTCGTAAGTCGACGACTACCTGTATATATATATTAGGGGCGACTCCAGGTCATATGCATCACTCGGGCTCATCACAGATTTCGCATAAGATACATGTATAAATGAAGCTAAGAGACGTAATACACACCACAAATTTATATAGGCACTGATAATTTTACAATAAGACAAAAAAAGCCGGTTTTTTCTAAAAACCAGTTTTTGTGATATGGTCAGGAACGCGACGTCAGCCAATGTTACCTAGGTATGCTAAATCCTAGCCAATTCGCCAGGCTACATACAGGCAATTAAAACATCGAATAATTACTTGATAAGTAATATTAGGAGGACACGTCGCTACCTGGCATTTAATTGCAATTTGAAATTACCGCCTCTAGCCTCATGCAATAAGACAAAAAAATATAGTTTTGATGCAAAAATTACTCACTTTATTTAAACATGAAGTCCAGTCGTCTTGTTTTGATGGCGAACTCGTGTAAAATCCTGTCGTGCAGCTCCTTCTTGTTGTCCAAGTCGTTCAAGAGGCTTTTCTCGATGGAAATGCGAGCCAGTGAAGATAGCCGTTCTTGGGCCATTGTGCTTCTCAGATATGAGCGGATTCTATCTAACGTTGAGAAACTTCTCTCATTAGCGACTGATGTTACGGGGATGGTTAGCAGCAGCTGAATTAGTTTAATGGATTCCGGCATAGCGGAAGTCAACTCCAATTTATAGAGTAATTCTAAAATGGAGTTGATTGACTTGCACTTTTTGAAGTCACTGTCAATATACATATATTTTAGCTCGCTCACTAAGCTCTTGCAGTCAAAAATACAGGGGTATTTGTTTTGTAGAGAGTCCATATGTTGCATGGGAAATGAGCTAGCAAGCTCTTCAAACTTATTAACGTCTAGTAATTCAAAAAATGCATACTCCTGAATGCCAGCAAATCGCTCTCGCAAGGACATTAGAATGTTATCAATTATTTCAAAATACGTCGTTTTGTAATTAACTTGTGCACCCCTGACTCTTTTTCTGGGAGGAGGCTCGGACTCATCTGCCTGTTCAATGACAGCAGCTGTATCTTGCAGGATGTTTTCGTAATGTTCGTCGCTACGATAACCTTCAACACAATGAATGAAGTCATTTATTTTATTCTGACCCCGCTTTATGTCAAGTTGCTTACACTGTAGGACATCAAACAGTTTTCCAGCCTGTGAAAGTATGTTATGAAAGCAATTGATGAAGAACATGAATGTGAAATCATTCAACTTTGCCAATAGATTGTCTGTTTGACAAAGTGTATCTTCATCCCACTTTTCACTAGTGTCTAGAATACTTGTGAAGGCACTTTTTAGGTTTCCATGCATCAGTTTTATGGATGACACGGTTCTCGATCTATAGCACCATCTTGTTTCGCACAGTGATGGAATATTGACATTAAACTGTCTGAAAACGCTTTTCCGTTTGGTACTGGAAGACGTAAATTTACTAAAAGCGCGTAAATGAGAAAAAAACATTTTTACTCTACTCAACTTCTCGGCACTTTTACTCAAGACTAAGTTAAGTTTATGCGCATAGCAGTGAAGGAAGTGTGCGTGTTTAAATCCTTTATCCTTTAGCTTGCTCTGCACTCCGTTTAGTGTTCCTGCCATTACAGCTGCTCCGTTGTAAGTTTGGCTCACTAATTTATTTTTAGCGTCACTGAAGGAGTTCAACGCAGATGCGATCACATCAACCAGTCTTGTAGCACTTTTATCATCACTGACTTCATAGAATCCAAGAAATCGTTCACATATTTTGTCTTCATACACATATCTTATTATAATTGACAGTTGGGCATGCATCGCACAGTCTGTCGTCTCGTCAGCTTGTACAGACATAAACGGAGCTTTATCAACTTCGCTTCTAATTTCATCAGCTATAACATTCCCAATCGCTTGTATTAGATCGTTTTGTATTGTGCTTGAGACTCCTGAAAACTGTTTCGACCCCTCTTTAGTAGAAAGTCTAGAAGCAAACACGCTGTCGATTTCAGCAAAGCGCTGCAATAGTTCACGGTAATTTCCTCTATTTAGGCTGTCACTTCCTTCATCATGTCCACGCAAAGGCAACTCTTGTTTACTCAGGTATAACACTGCATTTGTTAACTGTTTTAAATATTGTCTATTTTCTTCAACTGCTTTGTTATGCCGTTCTTTCTCCAGTTTAGCAGACTCACTAATAGCTGTCACAATATCATACTGTCCGAAAGTTTTCAAGCTTTTATAATTACTTAAATGACTCAGTGATTTACTGTGATGCTTACAGTCGCTCAAGACATTTTTATAATTATTATAACCTCCATCTGTCCACGACTGATTAGCTTTTGGTTTAAACAACAAACACGGCCAGCAGTAGAGTTTCTCTGTGACGCTACTTGCACAAATCCAATCAATCTGTTCATACCATTTTATCTGGAATGTTCTACTTCCAACTTTAGTTTTCAATGCAGGAGTCGGCCTGCCTGTACGAAGAATTTCTCGTTTTTCAGCAATATTTCTTGCACCAAATGGCTTATTTTTTATATCTAGCACTATGTCTTTCTCCATTTCTATGTTATGGGTAGAAATAAAAATAAAACAACTGATCTTTACACACAAAGAACAGAAGCACAGCAAACAATCAAAGAACAACAGTGTACCCTGTTGCAAACGTCAGCGAACTGACAGATGCCGTGGCCGGTAAGAGAAGCGTGCGAAGAGGTGCCAGTTAATCTTTTACTCCTACCAGGCTATTTCCAGTTAGCCCTAGTTACTGGACATTTTTTCGTTCCTGTAAGAATATTGTAGAACGGAAACATTTCATAGATTGGAATTTAAATCCTAAGCTCTATAGAAAGCTATTGTTAAAAAAAAGCTTGGATTTGAATTACTTCTAATTTTCACGATTAGGGACAACAGCTGGGGCTTTAACTTATAAGCCTGAGTCAGGCATGAGTGAACGATGTCGAGAGACTATCTGCCACGAACGATGTTTTTTGACACTCGTGAGCTATAGGACGACCGCCAGACACTGAACGGTGATATATGAACTGCGACCAGGCTCCCTGTAATCAGCCAGTGTTGGCAGATTACATAGAAAGCAGATACTCGTTCATTTGACCAAATCTAGGACTCGGGCTAAGCCCGAGGAGCCCGAGTGCCGGAGTCGCCACTGATATATATATATATATATATATATATATATATATATATATATACTTCATTTTTAGTCCATTTAACACGCGGACTTTGAACATACAATCAACGACCTCACCAGCAAGGAATCGAACCCTCGACCTACTGGGTGTGACTAGGGAACGCTTACCGGCTAGGCCACAAGGACACAAAAGCAGTTCTAGACTCTGTTATATTTCACACAAAGCCTGTTCATCGAGCTGATGGCGCCGTGAACCTCATTGGGAAACTGCCCGTGCAGTTTCCCAATGAGGTTCACGGCGCCATCAGCTCGATGAACAGGCTTTGTGTGAAATATAACAGAGTCTAGAACTGCTTTTGTGTCCTTGTGGCCTAGCCGGTAAGCGTTCCCTAGTCACACCTGTGGGAGACTCAGATGATGCTTCCAATCAGGGGTAAAGGAAACACACTGGTGTCAAGTTCGTAAGTTCTATTTCTGGGACAAACACACAAAAGGAGTTAAGACAGGGTAAACAGCGTCCTGTCGTGGAATCTCTCTGGGTATCTCTATCTGCGCATGCGCGTACAGCGCGCATGTGCTCAAAGTCTGAACTACACTCAGTGACAAAAGAGGGTATGATTATAACATATAATACAGAGACCTGAATCAATAATGGTAAATAGTACAGTTACATATTACAGCATATTCGTCTCATATATCTACACCTCCCTCCCCCTCACGCTCGTAGTGCAATCTCGAGCGGACTCTTTTTCCAGGAGCCTTTGAGAGCGACGTGGGAAAACTGGGGGGTCACTGAATGAGGACTTACTTTTCTCGTCCAAGCAAGGGTTCACAGGGATGTGGGGGAGGGGTTCACCACTAGGGGACGGGACTGAACGAAGGAAGCGGCGATTCCGCCACCATACCCGACCACTAGGGAGACGGACCTCGTAATCCCTGGTCTTGCCGCAGCCCATGACAACCCCGACCTTGTCCCAGCGGTGAGACGTCGGGTCTTGAATCCGAACTGTTTGCCCGATACTCAATCTGGGAAGGGGTCGGGCGTGCTGATCGTACTGTGCCTTTACCTGGTCAGCACGGGCGGCTGCACGACGATCGCAGTCCTCGGTCTTGGCCTGCCACTCCCTCGAGAAGGACTCACGATGGGCAGGGACACATGACCGTAGTGGGTGGCCGTATAACATCTGTGCTGGGGAGCGACCTGTGAAGTTGGGGGTATTCCGCAATTCCAATAAACCCCGGTCAAACTTCTCACAGTCAATGTTGCCTGAGGGTGCCGTCTTGAGGATGAGATGCTTGACGGACTTTACGGCAGCCTCGGCATGTCCATTGGACTGGGGATAATGTGGCGAGGACACCACATGATGAACTCCCCATCGCTCCATGAAGTCCCGGAAGTCGTTGCTGGTGAACTGGGGCCCGCCGTCAGTCCTCAGGCGGAGAGGGACACCAACTTCCCGGAAGTAGCGGCAGAACATAAGTACTGTATGAGAGGCAGTAGTGTTGCCTCCGCAGGGAACGACAACAGGCCACCCTGAGAGCCGGTCGGCGATGACGAGAAAGGACTTTCCCGCCACAACGAAGAAATCCGCAGAGACGGACTCAAAGGGCCTTGTAGGGTTGTTGTTGTTCATGAGGGGTTCCTGCTGCTGACTGCTGAGTGGAGCCGTCTTGAGGTCCTCCTTGGAACCCAGCACGTCCTTGGATTGCAGTAGGAAGAACTCCCTGGCTGCAGAAGGTGACGTATTGGGTGGGAGGGGCAGCTCCTTGCACCTGTTGACATTTTTAATTTCCAGAATTGGCTTGGGGAAGTCTGGAGATATTATGGCCAACTCTTGACAGTGGCCATAAGACAGTAGTGGCATCTGAACACCTTTGTGGACCTGAATCCTGGCAGAACATGACTGCTTACCTAGGGTGAGGGTAGCCTGAAATGTACCCAGAGCAGGTGCCATTGTAGAACCGTCTGCAGTGAGCGTTGTAGAAGTTGACGGTGGTTGCAAGCTGCTCCTAGGGATCCCCAGAATGTCGAGGTGTCTTGTGCCGATGACTGTGACGTCCGCACCTGTGTCAGGAAGCATCTGGATACGGGAAGTAATGTCGCCGTATGACAGGTGAACACAGATGGGCTGAGGTGTCTTGCTGACAGGAGAAGATGATCCCACGCGACAACAGATCTTGTTCTTCGCCGCCTGAGACTTGCAAGTAGTATCCTTTTTCTTCCGTGACTGACAGCATTTGTCAAAATGTCCAATGCGGCTACAGGAGCGGCACTGAACGCTGTTGGCAGGGCACTTCAGTGTCCTAGCCCAATGGCCACGACGGCCACAGTTATTGCAGGTGCTGTCAGCGGCAGGGCATTCAGAACCATGCCGACGAGCACAATATTGGCATGAATTACCTGGCGTCGAAGTCTGAAGTGATGCTGAAGAGTGATGCGAAGCTGGAGTCGGATGTGAGGCTGAAGTCCCGTCACGTCCTATGTTCTTCTTATATGCGGAGATGGCACACAGCTGGTTAGGTGGAGCACGAATAGCAGAAGTCGCACTTCTGGTGGCTTCGTAAGAGCGGCAGGTGGTGACAACATCCTGTAGAGAGGAGGCAGTGTTGAGGGAGATAAGCTTCTGAATAAGCTCTTCGTCCCGCACACCCATGAGGATAACCATCTTCAGCTGTGTTTCCTCACAAGTCGACGAGTTCCCCGGACAAACGTCAACCTCCTCAGCGATGCGTCTGAGTCGTACGTAAAAATCTGCAAATGACTCACCCTCCAGCTGCTTACAACTGAGAAGCTCTCTCCTACGCAGAGCTTCGTTGCGGAGACCCTTGATATGCGTCTGTAAAGCATCCAAGACGTCCTTCACAGTCTTGTCTGTGTTGTGGGGGATTTGCAGGGTGTGCTCCAGGATACGTTGCGTCTCTAGGGTGAGACACATCCTCATCTGGATCAGCTGTTTCTCCCTAGGCAACCTCGATAAGTCGACCATCATCGAATAATCGTCCCATCTCCGACGCCATTCACGGAATACCTGGAACGAGGCATCAGCTTGGAGTGGCGGTGGACTCTGAGCGAGTGCTTTCTGTGGGGGGGGCAAAGAAGTTGGAGAGGACCCTTCGGGCGCGCCTGTGGAGGAAGGGGCAGGTGTGGCAGCTGCTCGAAGGTTCACAGGTGTCAACAACTCGATCATGGCACTGAATCTGTCATTTTCTTGTTGACGCCTGTGATCCTCTTCCTGTTGCCTCCTGATGTCGTCTTGTCGTCGGTTTTCTTCCAAAAACTGAATTAAACGAAGGAAGTCGCCGCCTGTGGCAGGTTGCGGACGTGTGTAGTGGGGGCTAAGGGTGGGTGGGGCCGCTTGATCCACTTCCCGCTCCACTTGGAGTCCACTTACTGCACCGACATCAGTCTGATGTTGGGCTTGTTGGGTATCTGGAGAAGACCCAATAAAATCTTGATCTTCCATAAGGACTGGTTTATTTCTCTCACAATTACTGTAATTAATAAGTGAGCAGAAAAGCAATTGTCTTTAAATGGAAGATATCTGCGAGCGTCTGTGAGTGAGTGTGTGTGTGTGTGCGTTTGTTCGTGCGTGTACTCGGAGCAGGCTGGCCAGAGAGCGGGTGGCTGGCGGTATAGCAACTCCTCACGCCAGTTCCAGCCGAGTCATGAGCGGGGAAGGATGTCAAAACTTGAGCTCTCCCCTAGGTCTTAAATGGGCTTCCCTCTTTTGTAAAAAGTGCAGGAACACGGGGAAACACTTTAAAGACACTAAAGGGCACACACAACACTGAAAAAGCACTTCACAACACTGCACTGTAAATCCAGGAATATCTTGAGAGGTACGCGCCGATATTCACTGGGCAGGAGGAGTTGACAAGATGGCGGCTCCGAGAGAGGTTCTGCGTCCACTCCAATTCTGAATAATGTGATGTTCCAGCTAATCACTGCGCCATGTGGGAGACTCAGATGATGCTTCCAATCAGGGGTAAAGGAAACACACTGGTGTCAAGTTCGTAAGTTCTATTTCTGGGACAAACACACAAAAGGAGTTAAGACAGGGTAAACAGCGTCCTGTCGTGGAATCTCTCTGGGTATCTCTATCTGCGCATGCGCGTACAGCGCGCATGTGCTCAAAGTCTGAACTACACTCAGTGACAAAAGAGGGTATGATTATAACATATAATACAGAGACCTGAATCAATAATGGTAAATAGTACAGTTACATATTACAGCATATTCGTCTCATATATCTACAACACCCAGTAGGTCGAGGGTTCGATTCCTTGCTGGTGAGGTCGTTGATTTTATATATATATATATATATATATATATATATATATATATATATATATATATATATATATATATATATATATATATATATATATATGCAAGTAAATCACTGTGGGTGAGCGTGATCCAGGTATATGCTGAAAACCACAAGGAAAAAAGAAAACACGAAGTCAATTAAATATAATAATAACGAAAGTTCACAGCGCGATCAGTATAGGATACGATAGCCAAACACAAACTAAGAGCTCCACTGAGTGAGTGTACCCACGAGGCGACCCGAGACGCGCCATCCTCTCGCTCCGGACGGAAACTTTTCGGTATAAAACATGCGCGCATCATTTGAAATATTTTTGGTCACGACTGCCGCGGTCGTATGACCCGATGGACGTACGGTCAGAGCAGGTTGTAAGTAACAATGGACGTAATTCCACGTGGTCGTAAGTCGGGGACTACCTGTGTATATATATATACAGTCATGCGCCGGTTAACGTCCTAGATACGTTCTTGGAAATGTGACGTTAACCGAAATGGACGTTGTCCGATCATCACATAAACTTTTTATTTATATTTACGTGTATGTGGAATACTATATACGTACATATACACTTTTACTCTTAAATCACTACTGTAATGTGATACAGGTGATTAATTTTTATCTCTTGTGCAAAATACATGACGTTTATATTAAAATTATTCACCGTTTTACAAGGATTCCAGCAACGCCAGCAGATGGGGGAGAGAGAGGGTGCGAGGGGGCGTGGGGGGAGGGGAGGTAGTACGTTTGACAGTTGGCACAGGCCCAGGTCTAACGCGTGTATATTTATCAGTTCTTAAGTGACTAAGCTTCTCTCTTATAAAATGCCAGTGAAATGACCTGGGTGAATATAATTAATATAGCTGGGATTCTTGTAACAAACTGATTAATTTGAATATAAACATGCTATAATTTGCACTAGACAAAACAATTTTAGTACCGTAATCAAATTAGTACATGTGCACTCCAGCTTTGCACTAAGAAATCTATGTAAATCTACCCAAAAATACAGTTGAAAAACTTTTTTATAAAATGTACTATACTGTACACTAACGTACAACAATTTTTATCTCTTGGGCAAAATATATGACGTTTATATTCAAATTATTGGCTGTCTCGCAAGGAATTCAGCAATGCAAATTATAATCTCCTAACTTTAGTCTGAGATATATATAAAATAAACATAAAGAAATCACCAATCTTTTATCTTGAACACGAGGGTGGTGGGAAGAGGTGGGGGGGAGGGGCAGGAGGTGAGGTGACAGAATGTCTGGCGTTTGTTTGTTTATTTATTTGAGATAAGATTTGACAGTTGGCGTTGAAGGCCTGCCTGCGTGTTTATTTATCATTACTTAAGAGTGACTAAGCTCTTCTCATAATTTGCCACCCAAACAACCTGGGTGAATATAACTTACATTGGTGGGATTCTTGTAAGATAGTAATTTATTTGAATACCTGTATAAACAAGCTATATTTGCAATAGACATAACAATTTCAGTTCCGTAATCATTTAGTACAGTACATGTACAATACAGGTCCATTGTTACTGTGCAATATTGACTAAATTCACTAGATAACGTACGCCTGGCCACACAATCTATAAGAATACGCGATGCATACATGACTGTGCCCGCTCTAGGGCCATTTAGGTTCGCTATGTCCCATTATTTGAATTTTTTTTTTTTCAATTTAAATTTTAACTGTTTACTCCTTGATAGAGGAAGCGGGATCCTAGTGCTGTCACTTGGTACCCCTGTACCATAACACCAGAAGCAAGTGGCCAGTGTCACAAGTATATACAGTACAGTACAATCATCCCTTGGTTACCGCGCCTAATTGAGACCCCACCGAGTGTGTGATAACGAAAAACGCGATAATGAAAGTACAGAACCAATGGGATTTATTCTAATTGGTTCCAGGCACCCAAGACCCAACCCCAAGTTTCCCATTTTACGACCATTTAGACCCACTAAATATATGTATAATGTTATGGTAAATATCATAAACACACGTACTGTAGGCATGGCTAGGTTTATTACAAAGTGATGAAAAATGTACCTCAATACTGTAGTTCACAAAACATGTAGCTATGCTTTTTTTATTTGGTCCCCCATCATACTAGTCCGTTTTCTCTCACACCAGGACGCCTGAGTCCTCCGTTTTCTCTCTTAATCTTAGAGTGCACCAGAGACTTCGCTATTTCTTAGTAATGACACAGAATTTGAAATTGCAATGCCAATTGCAACTGGGGTTGCAATTGTTGAGGCAACTTGATATGTCTAATTACAGCAAATGTGTTATTGTCAATTTGTAGGAGAAAGATTTTATCCTCAATAGATGAACTGTGGGTTAACATTACACCTGGAGGCAAATGCTTAAAAAAAGCCTAAGGAAGGAAGGATATTCCTTTAACACATAATATCTGACCAGTATGGGGAGGATCATTGTGTCTCCGTCAGGGTGTCGTGGTGTGGTGGTCCAGCAGGCGCCACGGAAGTAGTTCTTTTTTTGGGGGGGAGGGGGGGGTGCACGGACGTATATGCGATCGGACGTTGATCGGTTGGACGTTAACCGACGCATGACTGTATATATATATATATATATATATATATATATTTCATGTGGATCCACAATGAAAACATGGATAAGATAAATCTTGATAAAATCACACGGGAAAAGAGAAACAACGGAGCACCTTAGCTTTCGTCTTTATTCAAGACATCTTCAGAGGCAACTGGATTACATGGACAGAGAGAGGCTAAAAATAAACCTTAGTGATGGTCAGTTCAAAACTAATAATATGGTACATAAATTTATTTGTCAGTGGCCCAAGGTTAAAGTTGCTTTGAATACCTTTGATCTAGATGTATGATAGTTATTTAGTGGGTCTCATATTTTTGACCTGACCTGACTAGTCACGTCACCCCCCTTCTCTTAAGCTCCTCTACATGTGTGTTGGTGTGGGGATTAGTGGATGACATCATTATGACCTGACCTCATGTTTTTAAGGTCACCCTGTATATTTAAGCCTCTCTCTGTCCATGTAATCCAGTTGCCTCTGAAGATGCCTTGAATAAAGACGAAAGCTAAGGCGCTCCGTTGTTTCCCTTTTCCCGTGTGATTTTATCAAGATATATATATATATATATATATATATATATATATATACAGTGGTAGCGGAAAGTTTGGGCGCAAGACGAATGTAAACAATTGTGACATTTAAATAGACATTTAAAGGGCTCATGACGTACCTTATTTGCCAAGCGATTTTCCTCTAAGCTTGATGACCTTCTCCAAACGTTGTGGGATGCATCTTGCCAGTTTTTCTACGTGTTGGGGAATGATATTATCCCAAATATCCTGTATTTCTATTTTTAGCTTCGCTACTGTCGAAGCGTCACGATCCTGAAGCTCTTTTTTAATGATATGCCACACGTGCTCTATGGGATTTAGGTCTGGTGAATTCCCAGGCCACTTTTTGAAGTAATCTACACCACAGTCCTCTAACCACTGGATAATAGATCGAGTTGTGTGAGCAGGAGCTCCATCTTGCAAAAACCAGCTAGCGTTACACTTTTCAAAGCTTTCAGGCAGGTTATCACACAATAACTCGAAATAACTGTGCTGATTTACACTCTCATTTTTTTCAAAAAATACTAAATTGCCAACTCCACCAAATGCAAAGCATCCCCACACCATAACACTTGGAGCATGCTTTACAACTTTAGCTGTGTAGCGGGGGTCATTTGGGTCCGATCCGTTGGGACGCCTGACACGCTTGGACCTGCAGCCAGACGACACCACAAACGTTGACTCATCACTCCACAAGACTTGTTCCCAGTCTTCTAGGGTCCAATCCTTATATTTCTTGCTAAAAGCAATGCGATCCCGTACATTTTTTGCACTTAAGAGGGGAAGAACTTTAGCACAACAACTGCGATATTGTAAATCTTTGAGTAAATGATCAGAAATACATCTTACAGACACGTCCTGGAGCAGTGCAGGGTTATTTTCCTTCGGTTTTCGAGCTGTGAGTGTTGGATTTTTATCCAACTGCCTCTTTATAACCTTGGAAGTACGATTTTGTATTTTCCTTGGCCTACCAGAGCGAGGCTTGGGGGTAGGAATATCCTACCCTCCGCCGTCTCTAAATTTCTTGATCCACTTTTGAACTTGCCGCACTCCTATTCCCACACGAGTGGCTATATCTTTACACTTATAACCCTCCTTATAGAGGGTTATAATAGCAACAATTGTGTCTCTTCCCAGCTCTGTACCACTTCCCATTACAGAGATATTGAGGCACAAACACAGAAAAAAACGCAAAAAAACGACTAGTCCGCGTGAGAGAAGTTTACACACTGCACCCACGTGCTCACTGAAGCGACTAATCAGAGTTGCCAAGTGGTGCGTATTGTCTCGCCTAAACAGCGGTACAAACCCTAGCATTGAAATATAGCGAAAAGTTAGGGCGGAAATTGGTATTTATCGTATGTTTTGATAATAGCGGAAAGTTTGGGCGCCTGTAATTTTGCGCCCAAACTTTCCGCGACCACTGTATATATACACAGTAAGTCCCCAAGTTACGTACATAATGGGGACCAAAAGGTTGTACTTAACTCGAAATGTACGTAACTCGATAATTTCCGCGAGTTTCTTTGGAAAATCCTGTGCTGTTTTCCAATCAGCACTCGCCGCCTCACCAGTCACTCGAACATTATGCAGCTTATTTCGCACCTTGAATCGGTTAAACCACCCATTGCTAGCATTGAATGTCACAGTATCATCAGGGTGATCTTTCTTTAGGTCGTTGAAAAGACTTAGGGCTTTCTCCTGAATCATACTGAGACACAGAGGCTTACGTTTTTGTGTGCAGTCCTCGATCCACAGCGCAAGATATTTTTCCATTTCTTCCAGAACCTTCCCTCTTCTTTTAGTTATAATCGTAGATTGCATTGGCACTGCAGATTTCACATGTTCCTTGATCTTTTCTTTGCCCTTATCAATTGTATTAACAGTTGACCGACTCAGGTTAAATTTGCGGGCAACATTGGTCAACTTTTCACCACTTTCAAGCAGTTTTATTATGTCCATTTTTACCTCTAGTGAGATTGCTTGACGTTTCGTAGCACTCCCACTGGCTTCACCACTCTTACGCTTTACACCAGTCATTGCACACAGAGTAAAGTGTACAAAATAGGGCAGAAATTCACAGGAGAAGTACTGTATGCACAATGACCACACTTGTTGTTTTGGTGCGTCTAGCGTGTCGTCTGCATTGTCAGTGATAGTGGCGGCGCGGTGCGGCTGGCTCGCCCGCCAAATTTAAAAATTCCTCGCCCTTTTAAGACAATATTTTTGCAATTAAAGACTTCAGAAACGATGTACGTATCGGCCGTTTGTACGTAATTCGGATGTACGTAATTCGGGGACGAACTGTATACTGTATATATACACAGTGGTCCCTCGGTTAAAAAAATTTTGGTTAACTAATTACCTTCCATAAGAATATTCAATTCGGTTAACGAATTCCTTACGAATTCCTCTCAACATGTTTTCGCTTGCTCACCAGCTGGAATATTAGTACAGTTTCTATCTACAGTCAACCCTCGCTTTACGCAGTCCCACTTTACGCGTTTCCACGTTTACGCGGTACCCTGCCGAAACCGGAATGCTCACTTTCCGCGGTGTTTGCACCCTTTTATGCGGAGAGCGGCGCGAGCAGGGTGCGCACAAGGTCGCCCAGTCATCAAAACATTACCGAGTTCTTCACCCGCCACCCACCACAGCCGGCCCAAGTCAGTGATAGTGATAATGATAGTGAGGATATGGACTTATATGGACTTTGAGGGGTTTGACAAAGAGGCCCTGCAAGCCTCTGTGGTGGATAGTGATACAATTGATACAAGTGATACAGGTGAGGGCCAATAATCTGCCCTCTGCCTCGGAACCAGCCCCCCATCCCCGTGTGCCCAGCCATCTTTTCTATTAAGTGTTAAAAAACCTAATATTATTGATATTTCTCTTAATTATTAATTGTGTGTGCATACCATCATAAAATTAAGAAGTTATTTTTACTACAACGTAGGTATTGTGTCTGAAAAAGTGGAGTTTCGGGGTCGGCCCGGTCTCTATTTCAATTAATCCCATATGTTTTGTTGTTCACCTTACGCGTTTCTCACTTTACGCGGGCCGCCGTGGGTTGAATTAACCGCGTAAAGTGAGGGTTCACTGTATGTTATAAGAAATGTTTAAGTAAAAACTTAGTTATCTGTTATCCTTAACACAATTTTTTTAACATTAGCTTGACTTAAGTCTTTGGGTAAGAAAATGAATATACAATATAGTAGTTTTATACAAGTACAATTATCCCATTGTAATGACCATGGTCATACACGTCAGTTAACGTAAAAGCAGACGATTCATATTACGCTCAATAGCCCACAAAACATGTAGCTATGCCTTCTTTATTGAGTCTCCCATCTGAGGCATCTGTTTTCTCATCGCTCCCTAGCTTAGGTGCTGTCCATTTTCTCTGACTTCCTGAAACCAACCTCTCTATAAAGTAAATCTGAATGTAAGAGAGAACACCATTGTTTTGAGTCAACTTAAAGATGTCTGATTACAGCTAAAGCATTCAAGATCCTTTGTGAGTGATGTTGAAAGCTTCAACTGTCTTTATTGTTAGTAACACTTGTCAAGTAAGTGAGTGTCAAGTTTGCCAGTACGAATGGCATCCCGTGATATCGTCCTTGGGGATAGCCAGGAGTTTCTAAGTACAGTTCGTCCCCGAGTTACGTACATCCGACTTACGTACAAACGGCCGATACGTACATCGTTTCTGAAGTCTTTAATTGCAAAAATATTGTCTTAAAAGGGCGAGCAATTTTCAAATTTGGCGGGCGAGCCAACCGCACCGCGCCGCCACTATCACTGACCATGCAGACGACACGCTAGACGCACCAAAACAACAAGTGTGGTCATTGTGCATACAGTACTTCTCCTGTGAATTTCTGCCCTATTTTGTACACTTTACTCTGTGTGCAATGACTGGTGTAAAGCGTAAGAGTGGTGAAGCCAGTGGGAGTGCTACGAAACGTCAAGCATGTTTGCATTTGATAAGTTGTATTAATTACCACCAGATAACATTATAGGGTTGGGGGATTTTCGAGTTACGTACATTTCGAGTTAAGTACAACCTTTTGGTCCCCATTATGTACGTAACTTGGGGACTTACTGTACTACTGAAATTAGATCATTTTGATGCCCAAACACCAGAGAATATGATGTTTGTAGTTTAGTTAGTGTCAGTTGTCTATTCAAGAATGCCATTAATCTCCTGAAAGAACATGTCAAACTCCTTATCTCCAAAATCTCAACGTATACCTATAGAGGGTCCTTGTCTAGAAATACCGCTTATGTTGTGACAATGACGTTAACAGCGTGTGTATATGACATCCATTTCACTTCTTCCTGGCAAGTTCAATCTCTGATTAGATGATAAAAATAGACGTAAGAAATTCACCCGACCCATGGCA
Organism: Homarus gammarus; assembly: GCA_958450375.1. Classification (NCBI taxonomy): domain Eukaryota; kingdom Metazoa; phylum Arthropoda; class Malacostraca; order Decapoda; family Nephropidae; genus Homarus; species Homarus gammarus. Next base: position 1,366,345 of record CAUDMG010003866.1, read on the forward strand.
TTGATTTTCATAGTTAAATGTACAGCAAATGAGTTGAATGTAATTTCTGTCATTGCGTGATTAGCCTTTCTGGCATGAGAAGCGCACAGCCCTGAGTTGCCAGTTAGCCGTATATAAACTCGTGCCTGAGGAGCAGCGTCACATCTCTGACGCTGTCCCATCATATCTCAGGTATGTGTACGTTCTCCGCCCGCCATATTAAGTCAGTTTAACTTAGTGAATTTTGTGAATATCAGTGTTCATGTTGTAACAGTGAAATTATCATTTACCCAGTGAAAGAATTAATGGAACGTAAATATTGTCTGTCGTTGCCAGACGAAAAATTGTTTGTTATTGAGTTATTTTTGTCACATCTCTGACGCTGTTCCATCATATCTCAGGCACAGTGTGTGTGCTAGCTGAATACCCAACAGTTACTGGGGGACCGGTAGCTGCACACCAGCTGGCTACATTGCAGGATGTCGTTAATTCGGCACGATTAAATTGTGCGAGACCGCACCCTGGGAACTAGGCCTGAACTCCCTCGCAGTGTGTCGGACTGTAGCCGACCCTAACAGCGCTCTTCGTTTGTTGTGGTGCACCAGTGTTACACCCTGGGGCACTCCTTACAGTTATATGGGCCAAAGTATTATTGTTGTATATGATTGGGGATAATTAGCAGAAATATAGTTATCCCATGTTGAGTAGTTAACCCATAAATATTGATAGTACCAGTAAATACGTTATGAGGGTTGAGTACATTATTTATATGTACTACTAACTGAGGGAAAAGAGCCATGTTGTTCATTCCAAAATAGCATGATGTTATAAATAATACTGTATGTTAATGTGGGATATTGTCAAGTGTGTCATATAACCATCTGTATTGACAATGAAATAATTTAATGATTGTTTAACGTTGTAACAAAGAATTGAAGATCTATTTTGCTACTTGTCAAAGAAATAATATAACAGTTGTGTAATGATGAAATAAGTAATTGAAGATCTATTTTATGAATTGTAAAGTAAGACTTAAGTGGTCCAGTCTTGTCTGAGTGTACTTATTTAACATCTTGTTCACTCCTCATGTTAATAAATAGTGAATTAGTAAACAACGAGTATTACCGCTATATTCCTTCTAACCGTTGGTTCTCAGAAAATAACTATTGTAACTCACACGCCTAGAAGCTCGCTAGCATGCTACCTAACAGTCCAATGAGATGTGTCATATTCAAATAAAAGTCTGGGTGGTGGCAGGCTACCGTGGTAAGTATAATAATATATATGACAAGAAATTAAGAATAGAAAAGAATATTGACTTAGAAAATATAAGCAAAGAACTATAAGATAGATACTTATAGAGAGAAAGACATAAAATATGAAATTATTAATACTGTATATAAAAACAAGCACAAGAAAAGATTAATAGAGAATATAGATATGAAGCAAGTATATAAGTATCAAAGAATAAAGAGAAGAATAAATAAGAAGTAGTAATAAAAAAAGAGACCCTTACACCATATTGTACCTGTATACTTAACAGAAAAAAAAAGCTTTACAGTAGAAACTCTATAAACTGGAATTCAATACACTCTGCATCAAATATTCTGGCTAACAGAGAGATAAATGTTTCGACATTCTACTCAAGAAGATATGGATTTTCTAAAGGGAAATTCTGACTAGACTCACCAGCTACTTTTAAGACTCTTCCTTGCACCGCCTTAGGAAGTTTGGAAATAAGTGGTGCTACTAGGCAGATGGACTGAGGTTTACGAGTTCTGAAAAAGAAGAAGAAAAAGAAGTTAAACCGGGTCCCATTGGCATGACTGCCAGATAGAGACAGTGTGGATACAGCACTCTGTATACGAACGCATTGGTACACAAGGAGGCAGCATTGCTAGTACTGCATCCAACTAGCATTCATTTTCCCAAAATTGTAATTTAGTTCCTGTATCTATTTAGAGCTGGGTGAACTGGGAGCACCCAGGAATCAAACCAATGGCCCCAGTAGCAGGAGGCAAGTGCTGTATCCACTCAAATGCCCCATCGTCATGCCTTAAAACTTGATACATTTATTGTAGTATGAATTATTAAATTTTCAATGACTTACATTCATCAGAATTTATAAGTATTAAATGTAATATATCTTGTTACCAAAGTCATAAATATCAATATTATCAAATTAGCACAAAATATCAAACTATCTGAATGTACAAAAAAAAAAAAAAGCTTAGCAATTTTGAAAAAAATATGATGCTAAGTTATAATAAACACATCTCAAGCCACCTCATATAATTATATGTACAACAATACAATTTATGTATGTTACACTGTAAAAAGGTATTCAGTACTTTGTTATTCAAAAGGGAGATATGACAGATTCCAGAAACACCACAAACAGCAACATTTGCAAATGCATTTTTGGTCATCATAAAAATATTTATCAAATGATTTACCTTTAATACATGTTTAAATATGCATTGTAAAACAGTGAACCCTTGAAGATCCGGACTAAAAGAGGGGACAACCTGTCCGAATCTTCCGGCGAATGTACTAAATACTGTACATAAAACGATAAATAATGATATAAATAACACCAAAAATACAGTACATATTATCCTGACTACTGGGGTAGTAGGCAGCTATCAAACAGGGAGGTACTACCGCCTGGGAAGATATTGGAAGCATACACAATTGCAGGGTCTCAATTGTCTCTCTTACTATTGACAACACAACAAGTATAAACATACTCACTCTTGATCTGCTCTATTCATTCTATTTTATTCTCTTATGTCAGTTGATATTAATATTAAAGCGGGGCCTTCTCGGATGGGTCCCACTGGTCGGGAAGGTTGTGGACTCCAGGGCCGACCTGATTATCATCAAACTACTGGGGCCTCAACTGATGCCACCGAGGTTGCTTGAGGATCGGCTTTTTTCACACTTAATTTTTCTAACATTCGCTGCCCGAGATCCAATTTTCTTTCTGTGGAGCACCATCTATTAACCTCTTCCCCCGACCTCTTACTACTATCTGAACTTCAACTGACCAAAGCAGCTTCACCACGTGAGGTCCTTCATATCAACATCTATGGAAAAGTTGCTGCACCATGTGAACACCACACCACTCGGTGTCTCCATGACCACGTGAGGTCCTTCATATCAACACCTACGGATGAGTTACTGAACCACAAGGCCTATGTGACCTCACAAAGTATGGCAAGAGACCAGCCCGGGCCATCAACTCCAAACTATAATAATTTGTATGTTCAGTTCATGTTCCTTCTTTCATTAATGAAAGCTTTTGTTAAACGACCCACCCATCCCATGTCTTTGTATGTAATAAGTCATTTTTGTGCAATGTATATTTTCAGCCTTTGGGCTGCAGAACTTTTTCAGTAAACTGTAAATTATTATTAATATTATTATTACACACACACACACTCCAACACATATACCCCCAGGGCCGGATTCAGGAGTGGGCAAAGTGGGCAGCTGCCCAGGGGCCTCCACATACTACAATACAGTTGTACCCCACTTAACGCGGTCAATAGAACCCAGAGGGTCCCGCGTTAAGTGAAATCCGCGTTAAGTGAACAACAGAACATATGGGATTAATTTCAATAGAAACCAGCCCGACCCCCAAACTCCACTTTTTGAAGACACATAACTATGTTGTAGTAAAAATAACATCTTAATTTTATGATGGTACATGCACACAATTAATACTTAAGAGAAATAGAGAAATACAGTCGCCAAGTTAATGTCCATTCAAATAATGGACTCAACTCCCTCCCCCTCTTCTTACACTACACTGCTGGCTCTTCCCTCTCTGAGAAATTTCTGGGGGAAAACCACTAAATTTTAATAAATAATACCTCAAACTACAGTTAGGATAATACAATTGACATTGCTGGATTCCTTGTAAGACCAGGAATATTTTGAATATAAATGTCATATATTTTGCACAAAAGATAACATATTTACTCAGAGAAAACATTTTATCTAAAATTTGTATGTCTAGTGCAAAATATATGATGTTTATATTCAAAATGATCACCAAATTATAAGAATTCCAGCAATGTAAATTATATTCTGGCCGGGTAATTTGTATGAATTTTATGAGCTAAAACAAATATCTTCAGTTAATAAAAAAAAAAATATTCTTCATGACACTATCTGTCAATCAAAGTACCCCACCTTGCCTCCCCCCCTCTTGCAACCGCGCGGTCAGTCCCAACCCTCCCCCCACCCCCCACCAATCCTCCCTTCAAAAGAAAGAGTGGGTAAAAAAAATAAATTTTAACATTTTGTATTAAATAATACCTCAGATTAAAGTAAGGATAATATAATTGACATTGCTGGATTCCTTGTAAGACCAGGAATATTTTGAATATAAATGTCATATATTTTGCACAAAAGATAACATATTTACTCAGAGAAAACATTTTATCTAAAATTTGTATGTCTAATGCAGAATATATGATGTTTATATTCAAAATGATCATCAAATTATAAGAATTCCAGCAATGTAAATTATATTCTGACCGGGTAATTTGTATGAATTTTATGAGCTAAAACAAATATCTTCAGTTAATAAAAAAAAAAAATATTCTTCACAGGGTAACAGATGGTCAGTCAGTCCCTCCCTCCCCCCACCCCCCACCAACCGTCCCAAGGAGATGTGTGGGAAAACCAGAATATTTAACTTTTTAGTAATAAATAATACCTCAAACTAAAGTTAGGATAATATAATTGACATTGCTGGATTCCTTGTAAGACCAGGAATATTTTGAATATAAATGTCATATATTTTGCACAAAAGATAACATATTTACTCAGAGAAAACATTTTATCTAAAATTTGTATGTCTAATGCAAAATATATGATGTTTATATTCAAAATGATCACCAAATTATAAGAATTCCAGCAATGTAAATTATATTCTGGCCGGGTAATTTGTATGAATTTTATGAGCTAAACAGGCAGTCAGGCAGGGTGGCGGGTGGGGCAAATCTAAAAATAGCGTCTCGAGCCGGACACTCACTGCGTATATGTGGAAAAAATCCGTGTTAAGTGAAAGTTCAGCTCTGGCAAGGCACCGCGTATATGAAAAAACGCGTTAAGTGAAACCGCGTTAGGCGGGGTAATACTGTATTTTATTTATTTGTTCATTCATTTGGATTATTTTTATTTCCATTCTTTAAAATTCATGTTTATCTATTCCATCACATAAAACTATGTTCAGCAAGAAGCGTGATAGAAATTAGGCTAGCTACTTGGACAGAACCATTATTTGAGTAGAGGTTTATCTGATTAATAATGCAAAGAATCATCTCTCTGTAATAACTAATAATAAACAGTATTCTACTCTGTGAAGTCTCTTGAAAATTTTTGACATGTGCGGTAGTAGCTATATCAGGGCTGGTCGACTTGAAACCACATGAATGACTCCAGTCATGTCTCACTTTTGTGTGTGTGTGTTGGGAATTTGTACACAATCAATAAATATACAGTTAATTAAAAATTTCTCAATGTTCTAATTTCCTCAATATAACTGCATATGGCTTCAAAATTCTCCAAAGAGGTGTTCAAATTTAGGTTCGCTTCACTCGCCACCCCACCCTCTTGGGTAGTTATAATAAGGGGGGCCTCCACAAAGAGGCTGCCCATGGGCCTCCGCAGGTCTAAATCCAGCACTGCATACCCCACCACCAACACCCAGACACTCCAACACACACACTCCAACACAAATGCTACAACATCCACCCACACACCTCTACATCATCCACACACACCCTCCAACACCACCCTCACCTCACATCTCCCACACCCTCACCACCCACACACCCAATTCTCTCTCTCTCTAACACACCCCAACATCACATCCCCCCCAACAACACACCTCCAACACGGGAATTAAGATAACAAGCATGAGGAGTGAGGGTCTTATTGTATGACACATCTGCGTGTGTGTGTGACTGCATGGCAGCGAGTTAAATACAGTAAAACCTCGATTAACCGATTTTCGGATTAACAGTCAATCCCGAACCCCACAAGTTTTTTTTTTTTTTACGGGGATTAGCCCACCCGGGCACAGGTCACTGACCCACATCGGAGTCTGGGGGGGCGATAATGTAATAATATTAATACTGATAATGATAATCATAATAATAATAATAAAGAACCATAAAGAAATGCAAAAATGAAAAAAAAATCAAGAGTGAGAAACAATGTACCTGTATGTATGTTGTGTTGTCAATAGTAAGAGAAACAATTGAGACCCTGCAATTGTGTGTAAATGAGGCAGAAAATCAGATCAGCAACCTGGGACTTGGTCACAATTTTTGTGATGACATATGTTCTTTGACTTTTCCATTTTTTATTCACGGTTTCTGTGCTGGTTCATATTTATTTACTAAAGTGGTTAATGTTTTAAAGCAAATTCTATTGAAATATGAATGGCAAATGAACAAAAATGAATAGAGGGACTTAAATGAGGTAGGTTAGGGAAAGGTACTTTGAAAATGCATGGTTTATTTCCGTAGACTTTATGTACTATTATCCGCCCTTTTCGATTATCCCCCCATATGTGGTCGGCTAATCGAGGTTTTACTGTATCAGCTCTTGAGGAGCGCTTGGCAACACTCATTTCCACTCCATCTCTCTAATCACCCAAACCTTTCTGCTTTCTCACTCCATATTTTAAAATATTGTGTAATGTAATGTTGAAGGGATACAACTTTGATCATTTATACTTATACTTATCACAATCACTCTTAAAATGCGTTAGTTTTGTATTTATTCAAGACATCTTCAGGTCATGAAACCCACTAATCCTGCACCCAAGAAAAAGTGACCTAACATTCCATCCCTGTAAACTCAGTTGCCTCTGATGATGTCTTGAATAAAGATGAAAGCTAAGGTGCTACAGTGTAGTTAGTTAACCGAGAGGTAGCAGTGAACAACACACGTGGTGGCAGCAGGACACAGACTGATCGGCGGAAAGCTCGATTTAGAGGAAATTTTGATTTAACGAATAGGGGTGGCTCGAATTAGTTCGTTAAATCGAGAAAATACTGTACTGAACTGCTCCTCAGATTCCAGTAGTACCTCTCTATACTGAATACCAAACCCTCTACAACACTGTACTGTACAGTCGGCTCTTAACATACGCGGGTTTAATATACACGGATTTGCAAATACACTGATTGCAACCGGAGGAATATACATTCAAATTGCGCGCGACACCACACAATGCACACCGCTCGCCACACCACACACACACACACACATCGCCCGCCACGCCACCCTGCGTTCCCTCAGTCAGTCAGTCTCGCTGTAACCATGCTTGTGTTGACATCAGCATTGTAGTGACGAGTGGTGACGCTCTGGAGGCGGGAGCAGGAACGAGTGGAGATGCCAGCCAGTACATTATTAATTGTTTTTATAGCTATATTTGCATTTTAATATTAAATAAAGTGTTTGTAAACATATACATAGTGTTTTTCTTTACTTACCGTATATACTTGTCTATAACCCTCCCTCGTTTATAGGTCGACCCTCATTTTTTTACCAAAAAATCGTTAATTTATGATAGTCCTTGTTTATAGGTCGACCCAAGTTTTTGAGAGTATTGTAACAACAAAATCTTCAGTAAAAACACTCTACGTCCTATAAACTGAGGCTCGCCGTGCCTGAAACACCGAGTGCCGAAGGCAAATTGTTTACCATTTACTGTATTATTACGACACTTTACACTGAAACACGGGTAGTTTCAACAAAAATATTGAATATTTCCGTTCAAGTATTTATTCAAGTCAATTAGGAGGGAATATTATTGTAATACAACAGTTTTTTAACTGAAAATCATTAAAAAAGCGATTACGGTAACATCTTCAGAACGAAAGAAAGGAAAAGTCATTGCTTTCGTCATGATTTTATCCCACTTTCCACTGTAATACGTACGTCATTTCAGCAAAATTATTACATTCCGTGAATGTATTATATCAAGCGCGGTATGAATAGAATATCACTAATATAACAGCATTTTAACCGAAAACTATTAAAAAATGAGTAACATAAGTTGAACATCGGAAGGTTAGGTAAAGTCTTTTGTTTTCATGTAGTTTATCCTAATTTACATTGAAATACATTACGTTTCAGCAAAACTACTATTTATTTCTGAGAATATGGAAATGTAATATTTTTGCTGAAATGACGTACGTATTACAGTGGAAAGTGGGATAAAATCGTGATGAAAACAATGACTTTCGCTTTCTTTCGTTCAAAAGATGTTACCGTAATCGCTTTTCGAATGGTTTTCAGTTAAAAACTGTTGTATTATAATAATATTCTATCCTAATTCACTTGTGATGTAACAGTTTTTCAAATGAAAACGATTCGAAACACACGTGTACAGTCTAGCTGATACGGCAGAGCCCTGGTGACATGGTCGCAATCAGACCAGAAATTGTGGTGAAATCTTTTAAGAAATGTGGGATTTCGAATGCTCTTGATGGAACAGAAGATGACTTGTTGTGGGATTATGAGGCTAATGAAAGCGTTATTGAGGATGAAGATATTGATGATCCTATGGCTGATGATGGTGTTGATCCATATGACGATACTGTTCAAGGAGAGGACTGTTTGGTGCTGATGACAAGGAAAATGATTTTGATAGATTTTAATGAAAATATTCAGAAATATGGTATCGCAGTATTTATTCAAATGAATTAGGATAGAATATTAATGTAATACAACAATTTTTAACTGAAAACCATTCGAAAAGCAACTACGGTAAAATCTTTTGAACAATGTAAGAAAGCGAAAGTCATTGTTTTCGTCATGATTTTATCTCACTTTCCACTGTAATGTGAACGTCATTTCAGCAAAAATATTACATTCCATATTTATTTCTGAGAATATATTCATTCAGTCACAGTTAAGGTAAAATATACTTGTTATGTAATATTTTTATGAAAATACCCGGTATTTAGAAAAACGGTATCGTAATTTTCTTTTGTTTCAAATTTAATTAACAAAGATTGATGTTTCAAATGTAATGAACAAAAATTTATGTACAGTATCTATAAATAAACTTTAAAAAATGAATACATCGTCCTGTGCTACCATACCATGCATTTGGCTACTTTGGGCTTGCTATGATGACGCAAGAGATCTGCCCTGGTAACTGTACCGACACTCACAGCTGGTGGTGCGTCGTTTCCATTGTTTACTGGTAGTTACTGGTAATTATTTTTCAACCAAACAAAACTATTACCCATTTAGAGGTCGACCCCCAATTTTTTGCCCAAAAATTTGGTCATAAAAACTCAAATTACACACAGGTATATAGGGACATGTGGGGGCCAGGGGTGTTTTGGGGGGGGGGGGGGGGGGGGCAGCAAAAATATGCAGATTCTTAACATTCGTGGGTATCTCTGTTACCTAACCCCCTGCGTATGTTAAGGGTCAACTGTACTGTAAAACAATGCTCAACTGTAATGTGACTTAGAAATAAAGAAAATACAATAAAATAAAATAAGAAAAAGGAACAATGGCAAGCTAATTCTGTGTGGGAGAAATGGGAGGTGAGGCGGGTTGTTGGATGGACTAACCAGGAAATTTCCCTCGTTTGGCCCTGCAACCCCTTTACAACAACAGTACAGGCATCATCCGTGTTACGGAACCCCGGGTTGCGGAATTTTGCTCTTACGGAATTTGTAAATTATGACCAATAATTTCGCGATACGGTCCATAAATCCGCTCTTACGGAAATTGGGGTAAATTTTAACGATTTAAAAAAAAATCACTATATATAATTAAAATTTTGTGTTAAAAATTATAATTTGTTTGGTGTGGATTTCTTGGTGTTTGCTACCGCCAACGCCACGCGGAGTCAGTCCATTGTTTACATCCAGTGTGCGCGCATGTTTCTCGCCCCAGCAGTTGGATTTAACTTTTACAAACATACAGTAATTACAGTACAGTGCATTACCCTTATTCAAGATGACTGGAAAGAGGCCATCAAGTGGAATTGACCTCAGTGGTGCAAAAAGAAGCCGCAAAGGCATTACATTGTATATTAAACTTGATGTTTTAAGAAGGTATATCATATATTATTTAATGTACTGTATTGTATGTGTTTATAAATGTTTATTTTCATTCAAAAAAATGCTTGAATTACTTTTTTGGGGGCCGAAAAAAATTCCTTAGGAACGCATCTCCAGTTTTATAATGGGAGTGAATGGGAAAATAAGTTTTGTGTTATGCAACCCTTCCGTAACACGGGGGATACCTGTATGTAATTTCACAACAATTCTCATATTATTTAGGTTCACTTGGTGTTGGGTTTATAAAACATTATCATAAAATAATAAATTTTCAAGAAAAAACAAAAAAATACCCAACACTCATTCCCAGATGAGTTATTGTGTTGTATCAAATTCCCAGTTCTTTGTTTACATAGTACAAACACCTGACCAGCCAGCCAGCCAGGGACGGAGCTGCTTATGTAAAACTGTATAGAACTACTTTTTGTACTCTATTTTTTGATGCATTAGTAACTATATTTAGTGTTTATTAAAGTCTTGTGTAACCAAACTACAGTATATTCTATATGGACATTTATAATACTGGTCCAAAGACAGCTGAAGATCTGATACTGTGATGGATCTTTTTTTCTAACCAGACAACTAAGATACCAACATTGTAACATCAACATAAAAATAAAAATACTGTACCTGTGACCAGATAGTGATTGAGACAAGGGTGAGCATTCTGGGTCATGGTTGAGATGAAACACTTCTATAGCTGCCTGAGCTACATTGTCAAGCCATGAATTGAGCTCTGGTGACGAGATTCTTTGTTGTTCATACATAAGATGGAGATCTAACCACGAGATACGAAGACTCCACTCATCCAAGTCCTACAAAATATATATGTGAAGTAGAATAAAGTAGAGTACAGTACAGCATACAGTATAGAATACAGAAGAGCAAGTATTTCTAAAGCAGGTATGATTTTAATGACATACGTATCCTATAAAATACATAAAGACTAATATGTAAAACTGGTTCTAACTTGGAGTATATGGGAAATGATAGTTTGTTGATCTTGTGAAGCATCATTATGTGTGCTGGGAGAGTCTGGATGGCATATCTGATGCAAGAGTCGCTGGGCCTGAAACAGAAGAGTATATGAACCTAAGGAAGTTTAAACACACTAACTAGGAATTAAGCCCTTTATTGCAAAAGTTTAAGTTTAAGTATAACTTAGAAAATAAGAAGCATGTTTCCACTATACAAACTGATTTGTACAATATGTGGTCTACCAATACACATGAAATAAAAATAATCAAGTACAATAATGAACTTCTTTATTACTTCTTCACAATGTTTCTCCTTACCTGTCTTGGAGTCAGAGCACTGTCTAAAAGATTCTCTGCACTGCAAAGTTCCTCAGGAATTTTTAAACATCTCTCTCTCACCCATTCTTGAGAACATATTTGTCTAAGAGCATAACGTGCAAAATCGGCAAGGCTTGCTTTGTCTGCATCCTTCCTGCAATAGAAAAATACATTTTGAAGTTAAGTAAATTTTTCCCTTCATTGGTATGGTTACCTCATCTTCCAATCACTCTATACTTTTTATCTAATGTCAAATAAAATTGGCTTTCATTATCATCAATGTTTTATGGCCATTTTCCATGCATGCATTGGTTAACTGTGGTTACCTGATGGCAACTCTTCAAGGTACACAGTCTTTTGTAGGCTCTCTTTTCAGGTTCTTAACTCTAATACTATTTCTGATAACCTCTCCCCATGTCACTTTTGGCCTGTCTCCCCTCCACATTTAGACTCATGCATCTCTTGAACCATTAAAAGATTTAAAATTATGACCGTATAAATGATCTGTAAGAAAAAATGGGGACGTCCAAAGATGACATGCCCCTCAGCTGTTCCTTATTTGATAACAAAAGGTCATAACTGTGCCAAAAATCACTTAATCAGGTCCATTTTAGCAAATACAGTAGGTTTGGGTTACTTTGTGAGATAGGGATCAAGAAGTTCAAGAATGTTCACAAAACAAACCATTGTGATATGAAATAACATGTACAGTATTGTACTGCAATTCAATAAAAAATATGGGGTTATGGAGCAGTGTTCAGATACACCATGGAAAAATTAGAAGAAAGTATCACAATACATCACAGCCAAGCTGCCTCCAACTCAACTCAGTGGTAATACTGGATGACAATTATGTATGTAAGCCAGGAACTTAAAGAAATGTTTCTATACCTGTAGTAGAAAATAAACACATTCTTACCTAATGAAAAGACTTAAATTATGGGAATGAATAAGTTTTTCTTAATAATTTCAAAATATTTTCTCGAGTGAAACTAACTGTCCCAGATGTAAGCAATGGAGCCTTTACATCGGAGCTTGCTGCCATGTATACAGAATGTTTGGGACAACATCCACACATCACTGTGCACCACAAATAGAGTACAGTACAGATAATACAAAAATTTAGTCATCAAGAAATAATATCATATTAAACATTTGTACAGTACTTAATTTTATTGTTTTATTACTTAAGATAAGCTAAACATTATGTCAGTGACTGTCAATGGGCTACATTTCTCACTGTTTACATAAATTAGTGCTGGTAACATTTCTTATTTCTGTTGTGTAAGTGCTATGGAGAACATGCTGCATTGTTTTACAAAGAATTAATATCATCTTAATGAATAACATTCTCTGTAGGCTTTTATTATTTTGATAAACTATAAAATTTGAGTTTAACTCTTATTACAAAAATTGTTTGAGAAGGGATAAATTGCAAAAATAATACTAAAAAAATTATTCCTTCCTAATCCTTAGTCTTTTATTGAGGTATGAAAGTATCTATTTTCTAGAGAAAGTTTTTCAAAAAGTTATGCAAATGTCATCCAGTGTTGTTGATTTGGCGGACAATTGATTTATAAGTTTGCCTACGTTAACACACTTATGAAAACAAAACAAAGGTTTTCCAGCACACTTAAATAAATAAAGCAAAGACTGCTTGTGTGTTTCCTGTACACGTGAATAATTCAAAAATTAATTTTATCAGTTTCCTGCTCCCTTTTCTTTTAATTTCACAATTCTCCATTATTTTTTCCTGACAAAACTCTGGTAGATGATACAACTTTCATAGTGAGTAATGCATCGGAGTAATGAGTCACATACCTTAGCTCAGGACATTTAATGAAGCCAGCTCTGGCTTGCTATGGATGTGCTGTCACTGGCTATCTTGCCATCTCTCGAGCAAAAGAGTTTGTATTTCCATTGCCTCAGCCTGAACCATTAGGTCACTCACTGCAGCTGTATGTCATTGTACATTCACTATCCAAATGTTCAAAGCTCCTTACTCCTTCCTCTTATTACTTTTTCTTATACTTCTCTCGCCTTCTCATTTTTCTTACGATTCTCAATAATACTGTATATGTTTTATGTAAGGAAGTTTGTGAGACCAGAGAGAGCTTATGAGTGAACAGGACTTAATTACCTATACAGTACAGGTTGGACCTTGCTAATCCTGGAAGCTTGGGACCAGACTGGTTCCGGATTAGCGAAAATTCCAAACCATCCAAGCCGAGGTAAAAAAAAAAGGTAAAATAATGCATAACATGTGCTTCAATAGTACTGGTACCAATACAACTTACATCAGCATAAATCTAGACCAGGCTTACTGAACCTCTTTATGACAAAGTGTTTGTGTTATGGCACAAGTTTACTGTACACTGGACCCTTGCTTTATGCGCATTCACTATATGGGAATTTGCATACATCTACAGAACTAAACAAATAATTTATTTAAAATATTCTGTATTATTCAATGCCACTGGGGTTACTTATACATATAGACTTTTCCCTGTGAAAAAGCCATAATTTTGAGCAACAAATTATTATAATCAAATGTATTAAGCTAAAGGACTAAAATTTTTATGTTTATACTCAAATTAATTGTTATCTTGCAAGGATTCCAGAAATGCAAGTTATATTCTGCTAAGTCAAGTCAGCAATATTTTATGAGATAAAAACTTTAAGCCTGAAATCACCTTCACCCTTTAAAATCCTTATTGCCTTTGGGCTGGGAGGAGGGGGGAGGTGAGGTGCTGACAGCCAGGAGGGGAGATTACTGGGTGTGTAGTTATCAGAGGAGGGGGAAGGGGTCAGGGACTCAGGATTATACAATAGAAGGAGTTTAAGGTTTTCACTTATAAGATGTCACAGACTTGACTTAGCAGAATACAACTTGCATTGCTGGAATTCTTGCAAGACAGCAATTAATTTGAGCATAAACTTCTCATAATTTGCACAAGAAATAATTTTTTTTAATCCTTTAGCTTAGTACATTTGAGTACAGGTTGTGATAATTGTAATGATTTTTCCAGAATCTTTCATAGCATTACTGTTGACTTTTAGTAGTTGTGGAACATATCCTAATTTACCCCATTAGATTAAGTACCTGTATTCACTACATGAGTCCCGAACCACCGAAGATGCCGGACTATCGGGTCCCGGATTAGCGGGGTCCAACCTGTAGTTGACTACCACCGGTAGGAAGTGGTTGCTTGTGGCAAAATATATTAGGGGGACTAAAAGTTTCATATAACAACAGCAGAAAATTATATAAATTTGGCTTACTCTGTTGAATAGATAAATTTGGTGTTGGTCTTCCTCTGGGTTTGAGTTCAGGCTGTTTGTTAAATGTCAATTGAGAGAAATTAAAGTTTTCCATGATCTCAGGTACAGTAAGGTTAAATAAACTTATACAACTGGATTAGGTTTGTGGTGAAGGTCACAGTTAGTACCAAAAGTGTGTGACCCAACTCCACACCAAGCATATCAGTCACTGGGGCTGCACAATCAGCAGCTCCAAGTTAATCATATGATGGCAGCAGTGCCAGATGGGAATGAAACGTGCAGTTGTTATGAATGTCACTTGAATTTTGGTCATTTTTTTAATGAAAATGTTGTTAGTATGTAATAAAAATAACATTCAAACAAATTCTTTGCAAAATATTGGTTGTCTGTATAATTCAGCTTCATGTGTAAATGAATCATACAACTAGCAGTGAGTGAACAGGGGAGACTGCAGCTCCTATGAACAAGCCGCCACTGCTGGTGGGCGATGGGTATTGTACAGACCAGGTGTTAACATCATTCTCTTTTACTACATATATTTTTATTTTTTTCCCATAATTAGTTTGCTTGAAAAGGATCAAAATCTCTCTCTCTTTCTATACATTTCTCTCCCTCTCTCTCAGGGTAGTAGCATATCACTTTTTTCCCCTTTATTCAATTTGAAGTATTTCTTGAAAGAATGTTATGCTACATGCAGCTTCCGAGTTATGAGATTCGAACTTTCACATCTAGTGGGGTAAAGGTATAGTATGAAGTGTTGCCATTGTCATCATCTACACTAATATATTTCTGTCTTCTGTAATATACATATATTTTTTTTTATGGGTAACAGCTCACCCGGGCACAGGTCATCGACTCACAATGGGGCCGAGGGGGCAAAAAAAAAAAAAAGAGTAAAAAGAAATTAAAAATAGAAGAGAAAAAGAATATACAGGTACACCACCGATTATCCGGGAACTGATGGTCCGGCACCTCCTTTAGTCCAGACAAAATTACGAGGGGGCACTTAACTTCCCTCCATCCCAGCTGGGTGAAGGTAGTTTTAGGCTTAAAGATTTTTTTTATAAAATGTAGCTGACTAGACTTAGCAGAATATAAATTGTATTGCTAGAATTCTTATAAGATTGTGATTAATTTGAGTATAAACATCACATAGTTTGCACAAGAGATAAAATTTTTAGTCTAGTGCAGTACAGTGATCCCTCGGTTAACGAGCGCCTCGGTTAACGAATTACCTTCCATAAGATTCTTAACTTTGGTTAACGAGCATACCCTCGATTAACGAATTCCTTACGAGCGCCCCTCCACACTAGCTGTCATATTAATCCGCCAATACAGTAATCGGTTCTAGGGCTTAAATTCCTTACTATTTTAGTAAATATCAAGAAGTTTGTACTATTCAATAATTTTAAAAGCCTTGTATTAAAATTTTTAGTCATTTTAACAATTATTTAATATAATTTAAGTACAGGGAAACTAGTTTTTAGCGTGCCAAACAGCCTGTCAACACACCATACAGGCGTCAGTCTCTGTGTCTTTTCAGTGGAGGTAACATCTTGCTTCAAACGCTCTGCAACATAAATGAATTTTTTCTGTGTTTCCAGTCAAATTATTGGTCATTTTGAAATCTATTTTACATATTGACAATATATAATGCAGTGCAGTGATGATTTAAAGAAAATAATCTTGAATTACACCAAGTGAACTAAAATTTTATGGGTGAAATGGCACCATGGGGTGACTTCTCCTCCACCCCAATGCCTTCTCTTCTCCCTTCTCCTCCACCCCCATTCTAATTCCCATCATCATCATCCAGGAGCCTTCTACATACACACCTCAAAGTAAGTGTACTTTACTACCTTTTTGTTGACTTTAGGCAATTTTCGGTGAGCTGGAACTCATTACCCAAAAACCCAGTGAAACAATGGTTTCGGTTAACGAATTTTTCGGTTAATGAGCAACCTTCTAGAACAAATTGTGCTCGTTAACCGAGGGACCAATGTACAGTACATTTGAGTACAAAGTGTGTACAGTAATGTTGCTCAAAATTATGGCTTTTTCATAATTAATTTACATTTAATATTTGTTTAATTTAAGCTTCAAGCAGTCCATGGTGCTTTAGAGACACAGGAGGTGTATCATTAGTGGGTCAGAGGTGTATTGTTGATTTATTATTACCTGACCTCGGTTGGTCCGGCAAAACGGATAATCCGGCAAGGCTTTGGAACCAAGGGTGCCGGAAAATCGGTTATGTATCGGTATTAATCTACACCACGAAGAGTATGTAAACACAGAAGAAGGCATTGTATTTCACAGTTTAGCTGTGTGAGGAAAGAAGGATGTACTATAATCAGTTATTCTAGTGTGACCAACATCCACAAAGAAATGGTGGGCGTCACCGGCAAGGCAAGTGTTAGGAGCCCATGGCCTTGCCGGCGGTACACAGGATGCCAAATTCACCGAACATTGCCCGTTAAAGTACCTGTAAAAGAGAGAGAGTGAAGCAACATTGCGGCGAAGAGAAAGGCAAGAAAGATTATACACTAAAGGAGGAGAGTTAATAAGACAAAATGCCTTTGATTCCACCCTATCTAACAGATGGACAGAAGAAGAGCCACCCCAGATATGAGAGCAGTGCCCCAAGTTAGGACGAATGAATCCCTTATAAACTTGAAGCAACTGCTCAGGAGTGAAGTAGCTATGGCATCTGTAGAGCAACCCTGAAGTCCCAAGGTTGTTAGAGTTGGGACTTAGAACTCTACAGTACTGATTTCCATTCTGGGGTCATCTGGTAACCAGTGTGTCAAATAAATGAGTCTTTTCTATACATTTGAACTGAATTTCAATATTCTAGACTTCTAGCTATTCCGGACTCCCTTACCCCCTAATAGTCCAGATGACCAAGAGTTCACGTATAGGAAAATGGTAGTAATTTAGGTAGCCGTTAAATAAAAAAAATTACATAATATGTCATGAGATAACTCGAGGCTACTGTATAGCTGTGTTTGTATAAACATTTATAAAGATATAGTATATCATAAAGAATGAGACAGGTGTACTTACCCCATCATATCAGAATCATTGGAGCCACTACCCATATCAGATGTGCCAAGTATATCAGATATGGAAGCTTGGCTCTTACTCTGTCCACTCAACACATCACTAACAATCAACATTGCCTGCAATAATATAATCACAAACAATGGAAGGTATATTTTATGCATAGACCTGCAAAGGTTAGCAACAAAGAATGGCAAGAGGTATAGAGAATACATTATACAGTACAGTATAAACAAATTAATAAAAACTTAAACCTAAAACATGTTTCCATATTTTGAACATTCTGATGTAATTTTTCAGTGGGGATAGAAGGATGAATAAATGGAAACTCCTTTAAATTACACCTGTATGATATCATTGACATTATAATTTTATTAATGCACTTCAACAACTTTGGTTTTTAAGCATGTTACAGGGATAGTACTTACACTAGTCGATCAAAGAGAAAAAGTTATGAGAGATATAAATATCTGGATATATGATAATACATACTCATATTTTAAACCAGATATGGAAATATGGTGCAATCTTGCAGTAAAATTCCACAAAGCTATAAAAAGAGGGGGTAAACTTAAACTGTAGTAAAACTGCAGAATGCTACCTTTAGGACAGCAAGAAGGGGGCTAAGGGTAATGGCAGTGTGGGCTGCAGCCAACAAGTGACGATCGCAGCTGAGCCGGATGCTGCGTTGAGACATGCCTGTGGCTACACTCTGAGATGAACCTTAAAAAATAAAAGGATTGAGCTTGAAACCTCATTTTACAACTGACCCAGACTAAATCTACAGAATTAAGATCCTTAGAAGCTCTTGAAATAGTACAAATGTTGTTTGAAGTAGCACAAATGTTAAATAATATAAGAGAGGTACAGTATGGTATGGTTTATGAATACTGGGAAAGGAGGTAGAGGGAATTGAGAGTTTGCCTCAGCCGTTCGGCTTACCGTGTAGGTGTTACTTTACATCTGTGATGATATTCCTTACTTTTTTTTTTGCTTGTTTTTCAGTATTTTATGTTAGTTTTGTATTTGTAATAGTTAATACCACCCTCATCATTTTAGCCACATCCAAACTGTCAGCATGTTATGGTTATTTTTTCAAATTGTAATTTCAGAGAGCTATAGTTATGAATTATTATTTTTTTACTATGTTACATGCACACACAATCTTACATACAAATTATGAAGAAAAAAAATATCATAAGGTCAAAAACAAAAGGGAATCAACTTTCTTTGTGTTATGAGTTCACACTAAATGGTGGAGACGGGAGTGAGGGATCTCAGCTGTTCTGAGCTGCTCCTGTGTGTAGTGAAACAATTGACAAATTCAGTCATCCAGCAGCCAAATGGCAATACAGTATTCTGTTATTTATTGGTATTATTTTTATTTATTCCTCACATTTATTGGTACATATTATTTTAGTCTATTTCTCATAGAAGAACTGTAACACATTCAGTCCATTGCACAAAAACTTGGGTACCCTTCATTGTTTGTTGATCGTTGTCTTAAAAGGGCTAAAAAAATCCTTTCAGTGTAGTCACACTAGACAAGTTCCTACATTTAAGAATATATTTACTCTACCATATCGCAATGAATTTGTCCTGTTAGTTCAGTCCCATAAACTATTAAACATTAATGTTGTTTTTAAGTATGGCTCAACTATTACTACAGGTTGACAACCCTTTATCCGAAATTCCGAAAACCGAAAAGCTCTGACAACCGAAAAATTCCGAAATCCGAAATGCTTTTGGCCTCAAGGATTTCAGATAAGGATTGTCAACCTGTAATATGTTAATTAACAATAGCCCAACCTTGAATGTAAATGGAAGTGTTTACTACAATCCATGTAGCAATTGTTATGGAAATTTTGTAGGTCAGACTGGCAAGGCATTGCAACTTAGAATAAAACAGTACAAGTATAATATTAGAACAGCATCTGCAAGCAGTGCACATTTTGTTCATATAAGGAACAATAATCATCCCATAGATTGGGAAACAGTGTAGAAGTGCATAAATCATCATGTGTCACAGAGACACTTCTGGCTGAAGCAAGTTTGATTAGGGAAAAGAATTCTATAAACCTTAGTGATGGTCAGTACAAAACTGATATTATGCTACATAAATTTATTTGTCAGTGGCCTAAGGATAAAAATGCTTTGAAAGCATTTGAGGTAGATGTAGGATAGATGATTAGTGGATCTCATATTTTTGACCTGACTTGACATGACTAGTTACATCACCCATTCTTATAAGCTCCTCTTATGTTTGCGATGGTGGTGGTGTGAAAATTAAAGGATGTCATGTTATTGACCAGACTTGATGTTATGTGAGGTCACCCTGTATCTTAAGCCTCTCTCAGTCCCTGTAAATTCAGTTGCTTCTGAAGATGTCTTAAATAAAGATGAAAGCAAAGGTGCTCCATTGCTTCCCATTTCCTGTGTGATTTTATCGAGATTTATCCTGTCCACATTTCCATTGTGAATCTACATGAAAAAAAAAAAATAAATAAAAAAATAATAAAGTCTCTCCTTGACTTACGACATATTCGACTTATGACAACCCGGACATACGATGGCCATGGTCGTATAAAATATTTTTCACATTAAGCATTTTCGAATCCCGACGTTAGTGATCGCCCTGTGTACTGACAAAATTTTGTTTTGTAATTCCCTTTAAAATGGCTGGCAAGCGTAAAAGAGAGAGTTCTTGTGGTGCTGAGAAGAAAAAGAGACACCCATTTTAGAATACAGTGGTCCCTTGGTTAACGAACGCCTCGGTTAACGAAATACCTTCCATAAGAATCTTCAATTCGGTTAACGAAAAAAAATTTTATTAACGAAATCCTTACAAAATCACGCATTGTTTTGAACATCAGCTGATAAGCTGAGCAGGTATTCAGCCAATTAAGTAATCTCTTCTATGTTTACATTTGTTTTCAATGGAGTAAATATCAAGAAAATTTTGCTCTTTAATATTTGTGCATTTTTTTATACAGTAAATATTAAAATTATTGGTCATTCTAAAATTTAGCCATCCAAGCCTCAGTGGTGGACAGTGATACAATTGATACAAGTGATACAGGTGAGGGCAAATAATCTGCCCTCTGCCTCGGAACCAACCCCCCATCCCCGTGTGCCCAGCCATCTTTTCTACTAATGTATATGTGAAAAAACCTAATATTATTGATATTTCTCTTAATTATTAATTGTGTATGCATACCATCATAAAATTAAGAAGTTATTTTTACTACAACGTAGGTATTGTGTCTGAAAAAGTGGAGTTTGGGGGTCGGCCCAGTCTCTATTTCAATTAATCCCATATGTTATGTTGTTCACTTTACGCGTTTCTCACTTTACGCGGGCCGCCGTGGGTTCAATTGACCGCGTAAAGTGAGGGTTCACTGTATATATATATATATATATATATATATATATATATATATATATATATATATATATATATATATATATATATACACCTAGACCCCGACTTACGACTACGTGGACTTACGACCGCCTCAGATATAGATAAAAAAAAAAAAAAAAAAAAAAAAAAAAAAAAAAAAATTAAATGACACGCATTTTCTATACCGAAACGTTTCCAGTTAATGTAGTCTCCATGTATAATTAGAAAATTATGGGGGCCCCATGTGCATTCAGCTGACTACATTAAAGGTTAAGTGCTATCACACTGTATCCATTCCTTATTATTTATTACTTTCACTATACTGTATCCATTCATCACTATTCATTACTTTTACTGTACTGTATTTCATTGTAGATTTTTTATTAAAAAAAAAAAAAATTTTTTTTTTTTTTTTTTTTTTTTATCTATATCGGACTTACGACCTGGATTTGGGTCCCTAACCCCGTCGTAAGTCGGGGTCAAGGTGTATATATATACAGTTGGTCCTCGTATTACGCGGTTAATGTAACCCGGAGGGTACCGCAGAAAGTGAGAAACGCGTAAAGTGAATAACATAACATATGGGATTAATTGAAATGGAGTCCGGGCCGATCCCCAAACTCCACTTTTTGACGACACACAACTATGTTGTAGCAAAAATATTATCTTAACTTTATGATGGCATGCACACACAATTAATAATTAAGAGAAATATCAATAATATTAGGTTTTTTAACACTTACATTAGTAGAAGAGATGGCTGGGTACACGGGGATGGGGGGTTGGTTCCGAGGCAGAGGGCAGATTATTGGCCCTCACCTGTATCACTTGTATCAATTGTATCACTATCCACCACAGAGGCTTGCAGGGCCTCTTTGTCAAACCCCCCAAAGTTCATATAAGTCCATATCCTCACTATAATTATCACTATCACTGACTTGGGCTGGCTGTAGTGGGTGGCGGGTGAAGAACTCGGTATGTTTTGATGACTGGGCGACCTTGTGCGCACCATTTTCGCGCCTCTTACACAACATGGCGGATGGCGGGAGGTTTGGATCCAAAAATGGCGCGGCTTGCCAGCCGCTCTCCGCGTAATGGGGTTCACGACCGCGGAATGTGAGAATGTTAGGTTCTGGCAAGGCACCGCGTTAACGGTGAAACGCGGAATGCGGGACCGCGTAATAGGAGGACCAACTGTATATAATATATATATACAGTGGGGTATGCTATAACGAATCTAATTGGTTCTAGAACCTTGTTCGTTATAGCATTCGTTCGTTATAGGATTAATCCGTTCCAGGCCCCCAAATACAACCACTTAACACTGAAAAATATAATATAAAATTGTAAAAATTGTAAATAAGTGCATAAATATGCATCTGAACCCCTGAAATAAAGAATATCATTAATACTTGTAATAAAAATACAATATATTAGTAAAAAAAAAAAAAAAAAAAAAAAAAAAAAAAAAAAAAAAAAAAATTTAAATGTTCGTTGTAGGAGTTTCGTTCGTTATAGCATTCTCAATTTTATAGGTAAAACCGTTCGTTATAGGAATATTCGTAGTAGGATCCGTTCATTATAGCATACCCCACTGTATATATATATATATATATATATATATATATATATATATATATATATATATATATACACCTAGACCCCGACTTACGACGGGGTTAGGGACCCAAATCCAGGTCGTAAGTCCGACATATATATATAAAAAAAAAAAAAAAATTTTTTTTAAATAAATAATCGACAATGAAATACAGTACAGTAAAAGTAATGAATAATGATGAATGGATACAATACAGTGAAGGTAATAAATAATAAGGAATGGATACAGTGTGACTGAGCACTTAACCTTTAATGTAGTCAGCTGAATGCACATGGGGCCCCCATAATTTTCTAATTATACATGGAGACTACATTAACTGGAAACGTTTCGGTATAGAAAATGCGTGTGTCATTTAAAAAAAAAAAAAAAAAAAAAAAATAAAAATTCTGCCGAGGTCGTAAGTCCCGACGGTCGTAAGTCCACGTAGTCGTAAGACGGGGTCTAGGTGTGTGTGTGTGTGTGTGTGTGTGTGTGTTGTGTGTGTGCATATATATATATATATATATATATATATATATATATATATATATATATATATATATATATATATATATATACTTCATTTTTAGTCCATTTAACACGCGGACTTTGAACATACAATCAACGACCTCACCAGCAAGGAATCGAACCCTCGACCTACTGGGTGTGACTAGGGAACGCTTACCGGCTAGGCCACAAGGACACTAAAAGCAGTTCTAGACTCTGTTATATTTCACACAAAGCCTGTTCATCGAGCTGATGGCGCCGTGAACCTCATTGGGAAACTGCCCGTGCCTCTTATGTGGTGTCAGTAGCATTTTACCGAATCCAGCTGGTATGAAACGCGAGGTACATATATATACTTCATTTTTAGTCCAATTAACACGCGGACTTTGAACATATAATCAACGACCTCACCAGCAAGGAATCGAACCCTCGACCTACTGGGTGTGACTAGGGAGCGCTTACCGGCTAGGCCACAAGGACACTAAAAGCAGTTCTAGACTCTGTTATATTTCACACAAAGCCTGTTCATCGAGCTGATGGCGCCGTGAACCTCATTGGGAAACTGCCCGTGCCTCTTATGTGGTGTCAGTAGCATTTTACTGAATCCAGCTGGTATGAAACGCGAGGTACATATATATACCTAGATCACGCGCACCTACAGTGATTTACTTGCATATATATATATATACACACAGTATTACCCGGCTTTACACGGTTTCATTTTCCGCGATTTCTCATTTACGCCGTACCTTGCCAGAACCGGACTTTCACTTCCGCGGTGCATCTACTCATATACACGGTGAAGTATAATGTTTTGTTTTTTTTATTTAGTTCATAAAATTCATACAAATTACCAAGCCAGAATATAATTTAAGGTGCTGGAATTCTTACAATATGATGATCATTTTGAATATAAACATCATGGATTTTGCATTAGACATACAAATTTTAGATCTCATGTAATAATTTGGTTTACACAAAGCAAATATTTTATCGTTTGTGCAAAATATATGAAGTTTACATTCAAAATATACCCTGACCTGCAAGGAGTCCAGAAATGTCAATTATATTTTCCTAACTTTAGTCTGAGGTATTATTTATTACAAAACGTTAAAATCTAGTGTTTTCACCCAAACATTTTTCAGAGAGGTAGGAGCCAGTGAGCTGGGAAGAGGAGGGGGGGGGGGGGGTTTGAGTCCATTATTTGAATGGACATTAACGTGGCGACTGTATTTCTCTTAAATATTAATTGTGTGTGCATACCATCATAAAATTGAGATGTCATTTTTACTACAACATAAGTACGGAAAAAGTGAAGTTTGGGGGGTTGGCCTGGTCCCTATTTCAATTATTCCCATATGTTCTGTTATTTCATTTACGCGTCTCTCGTTGTACGTGGGCCTCCACGGGTTCAATTGACCGTGTAAATGCAGACTCCACTGTATATATATATATATATATATATTTTATGAAAATCCACAATGAAAACGTGGATAAGATAAATCTTGATAAAATCACACGGGAAAATGGAAACAACGGAGTACCTTAGCTTTCGTCTTTATTCAAGACATCTTCAGAGGCAACTGGATTACATGGACAGAGAGAGGCTTAAATATACAGGGTGACCTAAAAACATGAGGTCAGGTCAAAATGATGACATCCACTAATCCCCACACCAACACACAGTATATATATATACAGTATATATATATATATATATATATATATATATATATATATATATATATATATATATATATATATATACAATATATATATATATATATATA
Organism: Homarus gammarus; assembly: GCA_958450375.1. NCBI lineage: Eukaryota > Metazoa > Arthropoda > Malacostraca > Decapoda > Nephropidae > Homarus > Homarus gammarus. Next base: position 1,391,373 of record CAUDMG010003866.1, read on the forward strand.
TATATATATATATATATATATATATATATATATATATATATATATATATATATATATATATGCTGATAACCACAAGGAAAAAGAAAACACGAAGGGAACTTTGTGTTTTCTTTTTCCTTGTGGTTATCAGCATATACCTGGATCACGCGCACCTACAGTGATATATATATATATATATATATATATATATATATATATATATATATATATATATATATATATATATACACAGGTAGTCGTCGACGTACGACCTATGCGACTTACGTCTGTTCGACTTTACGACCGGCGGTACGACAGTTTTGGCCCCAGCCTCCTGGCGCTGCCGGGAGCTGGAGTCGCGCGCATCCCCGCGCTCAATTACAAACACGCTCGCTGGTACAGCACACTTCCCTCCGTGTCTGTTTGCCTTGTGCCTTTCTTTTGTCTTGGAAATTTTTCTTGAACCACCACCCCCCCAAGATGTCTACCAAGAGGAAACTGTCTTCATCTACTCCTCAACCTGCCACTAAGGGATTATCAGAAGGTTTATCGCTACTGAATAAACTTCTTGCCCATTTTGAAGGAATGGACCCAAACATCGAACGATTTGCAAGGATTGAGTGGATGGCACGCAATTCGTTTCGTCCGTACCAAGAAATTTACTAGGAGAAGAAGAAACGAACAATTCAGACAAAGCTCACCATGTTCATGAAAAAAACAACTCCTCCGGCTACCCCAGCTGACGACATCGACGATCCACAGCCAAGCACGAGCGGCCAATAAGATGTTTTTTGTATGTTTGTATATGTTTGTATGTTTTGCAACTAAAATGTTTTATATGTTTTGCACCTGTATTTTTTTTTTTTGCATGTTGTGTAAATAATAAACCAATTGTACTGTAGTATGCAGTGATTTACTTAAACCTGACGACCGTAACAATAATGAACAAAGAAAATGTTGATAAAATATGACTTAAAGATGATTATATTATCATTACACATTATAATATACGTAAGGTAATTATAACATATGCCGACTTACGACCAGATCAACTTACGACCAGGCGGCCGTAACCAATCTAGGTCGTAAGTCGACGACTACCTGTATACAGTCAACCCTCACTTTACGCGGTCCCACATTCCGCGTTGCCCTGGCAGGATGCTCACATTCCGCGGTGGGTGTACCCCTTTACATGGGTGAAGTATAATTTTTTTATTTAGCTCATAAAATTCATACAAATTATCCGGCCAGAATATAATTTACATTGCTAGAATTCTTACAATTTGATGATCATTTTGAATATAAACATCATAGATTTTGCATTAGACATACATATTTTAGATATAATGTTTACTCTTGAGTAAATATGTTATCTTTTTTGCAAAATATATGATATTTATATTCAAAATATTCCTGGTCTTACAAGGAATCCAGCAATGTCAATTATATTATCCTAACTTTAGTCTGATTAATTATTTATTACTAAAAAGGTAAACAGTCTGGTATTCCCACACATTTATCTAGTAGGGACGTTGGTGGGGGGAGGGACCGGCGACCGACCATCTGTTACCATGTGAAGAATATTTTTTTTTTTATTAACTGAAGATTTTTATTTTAGCCCATAAAATTCATACAAATTACCCGGCCAGAATATAATTTACATTGCTGGAATTCTTACAATTTGATGATCATTTTGAATATAAACATCATATATTTTGTATTAGACATAAAATTTTTAGATATAATGTTCACTCTCAGTAAGTATGTTATCTTTTGTGCAAAATATATGACGTTTATATTCAAAATATTCCTGGTCTTACAAGGAATCCAGCAATGCCAATTATATTATCCTACCTTTAATCTGAGGTATTATTTAATACTAAATGTTAAAACCTAGTTTTTTCACCCACTCTTTCTCTTGAAGGGAGGGTTGGTGGGAGGTGGGGGGGAGGGTTGGGACGGACTGACCATCTGGCCGGGTTGGAAGAGGGGGGAGGCAAGGTGGGGTACTTTGATTGACAGATAGTGTCGTGAAGAATATTTTTTTTTTTTTATTAACTGAAGATATTTGTTTTAGCTCTATAAAATTCATACAAATTACCCGGCCAGAATATAATTTACATTGCTGGAATTCTTACAATTTGATGATCATTTTGAATATAAACATCATAGATTTTGCATTAGACATACAAATTTTAGATGTAATGTTTAATCTGAGTAAATATGTTATCTTTTGTGAAAAATATGTGACATTTATATTCAAAATATTCCTGGTCTTACAAGGAATCCAGCAATGTCAATTATATTATCCTAACTTTAGTTTGAGGTATTATTTATTACTATACCTGGTTTTCCCCCCAAAATTTCTCAGAGAGGGAAGAGCCAGCAGTGTAGCGTGAGAAGAGGGGGAGGGAGTCGTGTCCATTATTTGAATGGACATTAACTTGGCGACTGTATTTCTCTATTTCTCTTAAGTATTAATTGTGTGCATGTACCATCATAAAATTAAGTTTTTTTTTTTACTAGAACATAGGCATTGTGTTGGAAAAAGTGGAGTTTGGGGGTCAGCTGGTCTCTATTTCATTTAATCCCATTATGTTATGTTATTCACTTTACGCGTTTCTCACTTTCCGCGGTACCCTGTGGGTTACATTAACCGCGTAAAGTGAGGGTTGACTGTATATATATATATATATATATATATATATATATATATATATATATATATATATATATATATATATATATATATATATATATATATATATATATATATGCAAGTAAATCACTGTAGATGTGAATTACACGAAAGCGCTTGGGAACTTCGTGTTTTCTTCTTTCCTGGTGGTTATCAGCATATATATATATGCATATTTATGCACTTTTTTACAATTTTTACAATTTAATACTATATTTTTCAGTGTTAAGTGGTTGTATTTGGGGGCCTGGAACGGATTAATCCTATAACGAACGAATGCTATAACGAACAAGGTTCTCGAACCAATTAGATTCGTTATAGCATACCCCACTGTATGTATGTATATATATATATATATATATTATATATATATATATATATATATATATATATATATATATATATATATATATATATATATATACCTTGTTTTGTACTTCTCATTAGTCTGTACTCACCCCTGAAGATGTGAATTACACGAAAGCGCTTGGGAACTTCGTGTTTCCTTCTTTCTTGTGGTTTTCAGCATATACCTGGATCACGCGCACCCACAGTGATTTACTTGCATATATATACATACAGTATGGTCTTGATTTCCGCGGATTTCGTTTATGTGTTTGGTCATTTACGCGGCACTTTGCCAATCCGAAATTTTTATTTACGCGGGAAGCGGCGTGGGCAGGGTGCGCACAAGGTCGCCCAGTCAACAACATCAGTTCTTCACCTGCCACCCACCACAGCCAGCCCAAGTCAGTGATAGTGAGGATATGGACTTTGAGGGGTTTGACAAAGAGGCCCTGGAAGCCTCTGTGGTGGATAGTTATACAATTGATACAAATGATACAGTTGAGGGCCAATAATCTGCCCTTCTGCCTCGGAACCAACCCCCCATCCCCGTGTACCCAGCCATCTCTTCTACTAATGTAAGTGTTAAAAAACCTAATATTATTGATATTTCTCTTAATTAGTAATTGTGTGTGCATACCATCATAAAATTAAGATGTTATTTTTACTACAACATACGTATTGTGTCTGAAAAAGTGGAGTTTGGGGGTCGGCCCAGTCTCTATTTTCATTAATCCCATATGTTCTGTTATTTCGTTTACGCGTTTCTCGTTTTACGCGGGCCTCCACGGGTTCAATTGACCGCATATATGAAGACAATACTGTATATATATATATATATATGTATATATATATATATATATATATATATATATATATATATATATATATATATATATATATATATATATATATATATATATAAAATCACACGGGAAAAGGGAAACAACGGAGCACCTTAGCTTTCGTCTTTATTCAAGACATCTTCAGAGGCAACTTATCCACGTTTTCAATATATATATATATATATATATATATATATATATATATATATATATATATATATATATATATATATGTATACAGGTAGTCGTCGACTTACGACCTATGCGACTTACGTCTGTTCGACTTTACGACCGGCGGTACGACAGTTTTGGCCCCAGCCCCAGTGTAAATAATAAACCAATTGTACTGTAGTATGCAGTGATTTACTTAAACCTGACGACCGTAACAATAATGAACAAAGAAAATGTTGATAAAATATGACTTAAAGATGATTATATTATCATTACACATTACAGTATAATATACGTAAGGTAATTATAACATAGGCCGACTTACGACCAGATCAACTTACGACCGGTCGGCCGTAACCAATCTAGGTCGTAAGTCGACGACTACCTGTATATATATATATATATATATATATATATATATATATATATATATATATATATATATATGCTGATAACCACAAGGAAAGAAGAAAACACGAAGTTCCCAAGCGCTTTCGTGTAATTCACATCTTCAGGGGTGAGTACAGACTAGAGAGAGTAATACAAATGAAGGTGAATATATACAGAGGAGGGTGAGACTAGGTCCACAATGGTCAGGTATTAGGTAATGACCCTACTAATCTTTAAATAGCACACAACGGTTGGTGGTCAGGTCAGATGGGCCAGTGACCCGCCTACCCGCCTTCCCACCTGATCACAAATCTCCTTAATTACAAAATTGTCCAGCTTGTACATGCCGTTACTCAAATTCATGTTGAATTCTTCGGTATGTTTAATAAGACTAGATTCTATGATGTTCCTACTATCAATTGAATTACATGGTAATATTGAGGAGGCATTATCCCAGTCAATGCAATGCTTGTTATCCCTCAAATGAACAAACAAAGCATTGGATTCCTGGCCTGTCCTAACACTGTATTTGTGTTGTTTAATTCTAGTTACAAGATCTTTACCTGTCTGGCCTAAGTAAAACATATTACATTCCTTGCAAGGGACTTTATAAATGCAACCAATTGTGTTGTTGGGGGAGTTCTTGATTAACATTTGTTTAACAGTGCATGAGTTTTTAAATGCCACATTGACGTTCCAGGTTTTTAGCTGTGCCGGAATGTGAGAAATTTTTGTGAAATGGTAATATTAAGATATTCTTATGGTCATGGGTGGGCTTGGGATCAGTTCTATAAAAAGTTTTCTTAGTAATGTTTAAGCATTTGTCTATGAAAGATCTAGGGTATTTAAGGTTTGAGCCAATATTATATATATATTTGTATTCCTCATCGATGAATTCCGGACTGCAAATTCTCAAGGCACGTAAAAACATTGTTGTAAATACTGACTGTTTGACTTTATTATGGTGGGCAGAATAATAATGAATGTATGAACACACATTGGTTGGTTTTCTATAAATACTGAACTTAAAAGTGTTACCTATTCTGTGTATCAGACAGTCTAGGAATGGCAATTTACAGTCTTGCTCTAATTCCACAGTGAATTTGATTGAGGGGGCTAAGTTGTTAAGTTGTGGTAGGAAAGCTTTTAGGTCCTCATTAAACATCTTACTTCAACGTCCCTTCCACTGCCATACATGTACGGTTTAATCAAGACCCACAAGCCCAATAACCCAGCAAGACCCATCATTAGCTCAGTTGGGTCAATCTCTTATAAACTATCTAAATGGTTAGTTTCTTTACTAAACCCCCTAGTTGGCAACATTTCTAACTCCAATATCAAGAATAATATGGATCTGGTTGATAAACTCAATAACTTGCACATTAATCATGATTTTAAACTGGTCAGCTTTGATGTAACGTCACTCTTTACAAGGGTCCCTGTTGATGATTTACTAGAGTTCCTCATAGATTCCCTGGATAACATTTCACTGCCCGTCTCGAAAGACGACTTCATCGAACTCATCAAACTATGTATTAAGGATTGCAAATTCGAATTCAATGGGGAATATTATGCTCAAAAATTTGGTATGGCAATGGGTAATCCACTCTCACCTGTATTAAGCAACCTATATATGGAATTCTTTGAAAAGAAACTATTAAGTAATATTTTACCACCCTCAGCAGTCTGGTTTAGATATGTTGATGATGTATTATGTCTCTGGCCATGTAATGAGGACCTAAAAGCTTTCCTACCACAACTTAACAACTTAGCCCCCTCGATCAAATTCACTGTGGAATTAGAGCAAGACTGTAAATTGCCATTCCTAGACTGTCTGATACACAGAATAGGTAACACTTTTAAGTTCAGTATTTATAGAAAACCAACCAATGTGTGTTCATACATTCATTATTATTCTGCCCACCATAATAAAGTCAAACAGTCAGTATTTACAACAATGTTTTTACGTGCCTTGAGAATTTGCAGTCCGGAATTCATCGATGAGGAATACAAATATATATATAATATTGGCTCAAACCTTAAATACCCTAGATCTTTCAAAGACAAATGCTTAAACATTACTAAGAAAACTTTTTATAGAACTGATCCCAAGCCCACCCATGACCATAAGAATATCTTAATATTACCATTTCACAAAAATTTCTCACACATTCCGGCACAGCTAAAAACCTGGAACGTCAATGTGGCATTTAAAAACTCATGCACTGTTAAACAAATGTTAATCAAGAACTCCCCCAACAACACAATTGGTTGCATTTATAAAGTCCCTTGCAAGGAATGTAATATGTTTTACTTAGGCCAGACAGGTAAAGATCTTGTAACTAGAATTAAACAACACAAATACAGTGTTAGGATAGGCCAGGAATCCAATGCTTTGTTTGTTCATTTGAGGGATAACAAGCATTGCATTGACTGGGATAATGCCTCCTCAATATTACCATGTAATTCAATTGATAGTAGGAACATCATAGAATCTAGTCTTATTAAACATACAGAAGCATTCAACATGAATTTGAGTAACGGCATGTACAAGCTGGACAATTTTGTAATTAAGAAGATTTGTGATCAGGTGGGAAGGCGGGTAGGCGGGTCACTGGCCCATCTGACCTGACCACCAACCGTTGTGTGCTATTTAAAGATTAGTAGGGTCATTACCTAATACCTGACCATTGTGGACCTGGTCTCACCCTCCTCTGTATATATTCACCTTCATTTGTATTACTCTCTCTAGTCTGTACTCACCCCTGAAGATGTGAATTACACGAAAGCGCTTGGGAACTTCGTGTTTTCTTCTTTCCTTGTGGTTATCAGCATATACCTAGATCACGTGCACCTACAGTGATTTACTTGCATATATTTATATATATATATTTTTATATATATATATATATATATATATATATATATATATATATATATATATATATATATATATATATATGCCAGCTAGACCCCGACTTACGACGGGGTTAGGGACCCAAATCCAGGTCGTAGGTCCCTAACAGTCGTAAGTCTGACATAGATAAAAAAAAAAAAAAAAAAAAAAAAAAAAAAAAAATAAATAAATAAATAAAAATTCTACAATGAAATACAGTACAGTAAAAGTAATAACTAATGAGGAATGGATACAGCGGGAAAAATAAAAAATTGAAAAAAAAAAAAAAAATGGTCACAACTGCGGCGGTCGTAAGTCGAAGCAGTTGTGACCATTTTTTTTTTGTTTCAATTTTTTTTTTTTTTCTTCTTCCAAATGACACATTGTCTATACCGAAACGTTTCCAGTTAATGTAGTCACCATGCATAACTAGAAAATTATGGGGGCCCCATGTGCATTCAGCTGACTACATTAAAGGTAAGTGCTCAGTCCCGCTGTATCCATTCCTCATTAGTTATTACTTTCACTGTACTGTATCCATTCATCATTATTCATTACTTTTACTGTACTGTATTTCAGTGTAGATTTTTTATTTAAAAATTTTTTTATTTTTTTATTTTTTTTTATCTACGTCGGACTTACGACCTGGATTTGGGTCCCTAACCCCGTCGAAAGTCGGGGTCTAGCTGTGTATGTATATATATATATATATATATATATATATATATATATATATATATATAGAGTATATGAAATGCTGCCATAAGGCAGAATTCTCATGTTTGAAGAGCGAGAGGTGAAAACTACAAAATGATGCCTACTAACAAAATACAGTGGGGTGTGCTATAACGAGGATCCTACTACGAATATTCCTATAACGAACGGTTTTACCTATAAAATTGAGAATGCTATAACGAACGCAACTCCTACAACGAACATTATTTAAAAAAAAAAAATTTTTTTTTTTTTTTTTTTTTTACTAATTTATTGTTTTTTATTACAAATATTAATGATAATCTTTATTTCAGGGGTTTAGATGCATATTTATGCACTTTTTTACAATTTTTACAATTATATATTATATTTTTCAGTGTTAAGTGGTTGTATTTGGGGGCCTGGAACGGATTAATCCTATAACGAAAGAATGCTATAACGAACAAGGTTCTAGAACCAATTAGATTCGTTATAGCATACCCCACTGTATCGTACCTTGAGTGAAGTATTACATACCTCCCTCAAGCAGGTCTTGACATTATTGTTAATATGTATAAAAATATTTTTTCCTATACAACTTGAAATTAACCAAAATAAATATTAAATGAGTGAACTTACCAGCAGAATACTGTGCTGGTTGTGGAGTATCCACACTCTTGAAGATCCGCAGTAGTAGATGACAAGTCAGACGGGCACCAGGCTCTGCATCTGGATTGCCTTCACCTGTTTTAAGCAAAAGAGGTTAGCAAAAGTAATTCAATAAGAAATACGCAATGTCCCTCAAATGAAGTTCAGTGAACTGCCTCATGGCAATAATGGAGTCTATCTACAGTGTAAAAATTAACTATAATTCTACCTGTATTCCAAGCTTCCATTAGAGAGGGCAGAACAACACACTTGAGGAAGTCAGGAAGTGTGAAGCAATGTCGAGCAATAAGAACTGCTGTAAACACAGCCAAGGAGCTGTGAATTGTTGGTGTCGAATGTGGATCACGGAGTCCAACTTGTCCCAGAACATCAATATATCCAGGACTATCTTTTGATGAGCAACACAAAGCATTCAGTACCCCTATGTAAAAAAAAATAACAAAAGTTAGTCTACAGGAACTGTATTCAGTAACTAGATTGGAGAAAATGTCATCAGGCATAAATGGACAAATGAATCCTGAAGTTACAATTTATGACAAATACTGTCCTGGGTGGCTCATGTTTTCAACCAGCCTCAACCTACACTATTAGGGTCAAGTTATCATAACCTCTCAGCATCTTCCAGCAATAACCAGAGCCCTCAAATGGACCTACAAGAAACAAGACACTGTAATAAAAACAGAAAGTGTATATTTAGAATCATGACACATCAGAGTTTGTGCATATTAAAAAAAAAAAAATCAATCACAATACAGAATAGGTAAACAATCCAATCAGTTCCAGCTGCCTCGTAGCATACCTTTAGGGAGATGGGGAGCAGCTACTGAGTCACCTACCCTAGTCTTGGTCATAAAATTAGGTTTCAAGATTGAATCCTACTAATAACCATAATCTTAGAGGGTGACTCAAGTTATACAAAGCCAGCTAAGGAGGGTGGAAAACAAGGTGTTCCTTAAGTTTTGGAAATTCACATTAATGGAATACTGCATAAAAATTATGAAACAATTTTAAGATACAGAAGAAATATATGCATTAATGGAAAAGCTTCCTTAAGTTCCCAGGGTTGAAAAATGGGGAAAAATTATATATCTTCCCAACCTCCAATATTTCACCAAACACAAAATCATCATTTTACAACCATTTTCCAAATTTGGTGGGTTAACTGCTGTTACCTGATGGCAGCTCTCATTGTTGCAGTATCTCTTGTAGTCCTTCTTCTCAGGGTCTTAACACCTAATGTTATTTCTTACAACCTCTCCCCATGTCATTCAAGGTTTGCCCCTTGCTCTTCTCCCCTTCGCATTCAGACTCATGCTTCTACTGACGTAATTGGTCTCGTCAATTAAATCTACATGACTAAACCAAATTAACTTTTCCCAATGCAAGACTTCACCAATAATCTCAATACTCAGCTACTGTATTAGCTCTGAACAGGGTTTCCCATCTTTCAGTGTCACATTGCACATTCTCATTTAAGCTCACTCAAGCTCAAGCTGAAAGTACAATTCTATTTTTGAAATGGTGCTGTCCAGAGCTGACCTTTGAGCAAGGAGATTGCAAGACAGAGGCCTGGTGCTGGATATTTAGAATAGCCAACAATGAAGGCTGGGGTTTCAATAAGAATAAGAGTTAAGCTAAATGTTTAACTGAGGCCAACCATCAACCTTGACAGTCTACATCCTGTAGACCTGAAGGATAAAATTATGAGTCTCATTTAACCACTATAAAACTATATATAGTCCCTTTACTTGTTTCCAAACAGCAAAACTCTAAAAAAAAAATAAGATGCCCATATCTTAGCAGATAAAAGATACATCTGATCCAAACTGCTGCCAGGTTACAGCTGAGAGGTTAGTCCAGCTTTCCTGAATCTTGTACAAAAGCATGAGTAGGGTTATGCAGAAGCATTGACAGATCAAGACTCTTTAGCCATTCTGTTGTTGATGACAACACCTATTTTTTGAAGGACCGTTTCAGGGCCCTGATTATAGCTGGAAGGAAACACTAATTACTGCAACTATCTGCTCTTTCAAGGAGTTATGTGGGCTCTAACGTTATAGATTAAGGCTAGTTAATAATGCGAGTCATCCATGAAGGCTGTAGTCACAAAAAATATTCTGTCACAGTATATAAGGATGCAAAAACCTATTTCAACATTATCAATCAATACATACCTAACCACTCTGCAGATAAAGCAGTGCATGATGCAGTTAGCTCTGCACAGAGAACGGCCATGTCATTCAACTTTTCATTTGAAGTATTGGGTGAACATGCATCAATGATGGCATTACACACAAAACTATATCGATTACCAGGATCAGACAACTGCTTCACAATACTTGAGTCAACTTTTAATCTGGAAAAAAAACGTACTTACAGTATAATAAAAAGATCTAAACAGATATAAATATTCTGAATGCAAGCATAAATTTATTTGGAAATATATTACAGCTTTTTCTTAACACCCTATGAATCATCCTTTTCATTTCCACTCCATATCTGCAGTAAGTTCTCCTATAACACTTGCTTTCATAGCATGATTTGTATATAATGCGATAAATGTATTAGGTAACAAATCTTCTATAATTCTGATGTGATTTGGATATAGTCATGCGATTTCATGAATATAGTTTCCTTTTATCATAGTTCTCAATTAAGATTTTGTAAAACTCTTTGTTGACTAGAATTAAGAAACTACATAAACACTTATACAAATGGCTTCACTTCATCTAGGTAAAATCATTCTAGGACTTACTTTGGATTCTTGATGTACTCATCCATAAACTGAAGTGACCAACGATATGTTCCCTGTGCTGGGCTGATGCTGGCATACAGTGCTTGCTTGATCTTCGGGTACACGACTGAGAACAATTCATGATGCTTTGACTGAAAACACAGTAAATTAATATTAATTCTAATACATAAACTGTTCTAACTGACATACCAGTTTAAAATAACAGTATTCCTAGATTTTAAAATAGGGTAAATTAATTTATGTCTTACCAGCTATCAATCTATAGAAAAGTACCTTGGGTCATTTTCCAACAAAATGGACTACGGAGAACCTACTCATATACCATATTCTCAAACAAATTTTTCATGATTCTCTCAAAACAGGAAGGGAACTGATCCTGAAACATCATCTCATGAAAGAGTAACAGAGCCTAGATTAGTCAACTTACATGAAAACAAAAATCCACAGGTTGAAAACCCAAGGCTCCAAGAACCAAGTTACATGACTAGATGTTATAAAACAATAATTAATGCATTCCCATTTTATCTAAATTTCTTAAAGAGACCTGATAAATACAATACCGGGGTAGTTATCATTAAAGGCTGAATACATTGAAACTTACCATGTAGCTAGCAAAAGTGTTTTTCTTAATAATTTCTATACGGCCTCCCGCCATAAATCAAGGAGCTGAATTGTGTGCCACCATTGCATCCGAAATACCACTTTTGATTATAAATATTTCACGTTTAACATAGATTTGTCAAAATATTATACGTACCTTTTTTGTTGGTTCCTAATACCTTATTATATAGTGTTATAAAGAATCTGATTCATACAGTGGTGTGGCCCTGAGTACTGCTAGACATTAAGTCTGGCATTCTTGCAAAAAAAGGTTGAACACCACTGTTACCTAGATTGTCATGCTCTGCTCAAAAGCACCACTTCATGACCTCCTTTATTTCCATCTCACTCCAGCAGCCCCAACAAGGAAGAAGGAACTTGAGTCATTCAATTCAGTTTTAGTATAACTGGGAATTCTGGATTAATCACCAATGTGTAATCTTATGTCTGGCTCAGGCAACTTGTGCAACTAGAGCAGGGGGTATGAAATAGCTAAAATCTCTTAGTGCTAGTTCAACTATCTACCCCACAATGGGAGCTTGATTACTCTCCATGGAACTGACCTTGGAAATTTCTGACACCAGCCTGGAGATGTGATGATTTAATCTCTTAAAACAACTCACAAGCACCTTTGCTGATTCCAAGGTTTCTTCCTAAAGTTAGGATTTCACTGACATCTTTTTCAGGAATGCCAAAGTAGATGTAATGGCACACAGATCATATGTCTCAGGCCTACACCCTGGTTGAGTAAATTTGATGGCCTTAACTCTGCAGATTTGTGTTAAATATACAGGCTCTAGTAGCTCAACACTTAGGAGTGATGATTTAATTGATTGGCTAGTTTTACATAAGACTAAACTGCTTTTACCGGACACAGTGAATGATGAGGGCCATCCTCCAGCATCTAAGCATGAAAACAAATTTCTTCAGGCCAAGAAGTTGGAATCTAATTTTTGGGAAGCACTTTTAATTTTTCCTAAGATAAGGTCCAGACAATGATGGCCAAAAAGATACATCTTTTTAGAGCTTGCAGATTATTAATTTTATGGGATATAAACTTCTACAAATGTTCTGTTTAAGATTTTCTGAAAATAGCTGAATTTGGACACATTAAGAATTAAGAAGGTAAAATTATGGAAGTTCTACTGCTTAGTCCTCTGGTAAAATTCTATCTATGTAAAGTATCACCCTGAAATATCACTAACAACTATATCTTTCAACTTTATGACACTAATAAAAATACATTACAGTACTAACGGTTTCCTTTCAACCAGAAAGGGATTAAGAATGATATAAAGTACAGTTATGCACTATACTGTTCGTACACTACACTCTATCTACATATATCTATCTCAGTACTAAAGTGTATATGCACACATGAACAAACACTGAGACACATCAAGACACAACTGGTGGGTAACTAAGCACACATCATGACACATAACTAAGCACACATTACAGCAGATTAATGCCTCATCAATCCTGCCTAGCCAGAGGACTGAGTCAATGTCATATGGGTTAGATGTCAAGGGTGTTACCAACTGAAGCATGTTGTAATTATGGAAAGGAAAAAATATGAATGTTTTATAGAATTAAATTTAAAATAAAGAGTTCACTTACCTTCAGGAAGGAGCACGATGCATAAAGTTCATAAAGATAAGCAAACACCACTCGCTCAGGAGATGTACAATCCGAAGGATTAGCCTTTACTAAACGACACAAACCTTCAAAGATGGCAGAAGTTTGTTCCTGGGACACTGAGGAAAATATGAATAATGTGGTTTTGAAGTAAAATATCCCATTTCATGACCAAAGGAAAGTGAGTGGACATGGAATCCATGATCTTAAACAACCTTTAGTGAGCCTGCCTTTAAGTCAGAGACCCATATGTTTACCAAAAGGGAAAATAATTTACAAAAATATCAGGATATGCTTCCTACTGTGAACATTACTTCTTCACTTCTATTAGATAAATATGTTTTTATATGTGCATATGTTCCTGTAACTAGAGACAAATCAAGTTAAAATAGAAATGAGAAAGTTTTGGGTTAAAAAAATCATTGTACAAGAGGTCTTCAGACACAGAAAAGTAACAGTGTTTGGTGATATGATAGAAAAGACGGAAAGGAAAGTAAGATGGACACCTCAAGACTCAACTGCTTCATATCATCTTAATAATTAATAAGTACAATGTGCTTCTATTCTTCATCAACAGACATATTAAAGTGCAGTAATAATATATACAATAGGAAGCACTCTTCTACCTTGTACCATTCTCAAATAACTCTCCTATTATACTGTATGAGGCTGCAGCTTTTATCCATGGCATCTGCCCTAATTGTTTGAAAAATGAATTTGGTAATGTAATGATTCTGAATAAATTCTCAACAAGATTAAAAAAAAAGACCCTCAAACAAAATATTTTAACATGCTATAATGATGGGGACTCGGTTCTTTTATGAAAGAACATAAGAAATGTTTATACCGGAGTCTATAAAACTAGTTCTAATTAAGTTAGAAATACCATTTTTATACCAAAATAATCCTGAATAAATTATGTAAACAAATGTATATTTATAAACAAAAAAACTATATGATAAGGGCCAACAAATGGAGGTATTTCTGGGGCACAAGATTTGAATGGAGCCAAGTGTGACAACCAAGACAGCACACACTGCTGCAAGATGTATGTGAGCTCCTGGCAACACCAGCTGCTGGGTGACTCAGCATTTGTACTGAGAGTCAGCACCAAGCTGCTCAGAGTATGAGACCGAGGAAAAATTACCCCCTTTTCTACAAATGTTAAAACCCTAAGTGAAAAAACAACATGGCATATAAAAACCCTAAGGTAGTACAATCTAGGCTAAAAATTACATTAGTTTGGTGTTCTTAGGCAGTGTAAGTGAGTTGAGTCTGATATCCTCCATCCTTTGGAATTTTCCACCTTGTATTATAGACAATACAGACCCCCACCCAGCCTGGAATTAAACCCAAACCGGACAGACCTTCCCCCAAATTAATCTGGATTAGAGGAAGTTTATTGCATGTGCAGTATATACTGTATATTCAAGTGACATTGGTTGTACACTATAAAGTGCAGATAATGATAATCTATTGTATAATACAGAACAATTAGGTAGCAAAAGCATGGCAGAGCAAAAACTAACTAAAAACATTAAGTAAATGTACATTAAATTCTTGTCTCAATGTATGTGCATTTCATTGGTGGTTGTTACAAGGCTAATATGTAGCACACTGTACTGAATTTTTGCATTTACACTAATTGTACATGTGCTTTATGTCTGCACATAAAAAGGTAGTCAAATATTCAAAATGGACACATTTACCAATATATTCGCTGTTACTGTATTAAGAAAAAAATTGAGTGCAAGTAATAATTAATACAGGATATTTATTGTATGTATCCCAGTGTTAGTGAGATTTTCATTCTATTTTATAGAGAATATCCACTATGAGTGTGTAAATAATCACTTGGACAGTAAACAATATCCTGCTGTTAAACATGTGGTCAACTGGATAATAGGCAGGTTAGGTTCACCTTAGGATGTTTAGTAACATGGATCTTGCAGGTCACTTGTCCTCACACATTTGTTATAAATAATGCCAAGCTCAATAATATCAAATAGTTATTACAATGAATTCTATTTAAATCATAATAATTACGAAGTCTTAATTTGTACTACTGTTCTCCTTAATCTAACTTCTTGTTCTTTGTACAGTACCGGTATTTAAAAAAAATCTAAAATTGATAAGGCTTTCTTTCACTCATTCAAGTCTTTTCATACTTTAATGCATGGTTCCAGAATAATGGGAGATAGCTCACACAAATATATGTTGTCATTCATTTATTCTTACTGTTGTAATAAACGAAATAAGTGAATAAACTTTGAAAATAAGGGAAAAACCATGTTAATGACCATGAGTGACTTACCTAAGAGACAACAATGATACTTGCGGAGAACACCAACAACATGCAGGAGGAGGGTGGGACAATACCAGCCAGCTAGACACCCACGTTCCACCAGCTGAGCCTCAATTTCACTAACCTCTTTGATCATCTGGACAATGTAAGATTTCAAGGTGAAAATCAAGTTACCATATAGTACAGTATTAGTATACAGGGCTGAATTTGGCTATAATTTTTTTGTATAAATATTATCACCCCTGAGGTGTCTATCAGAAGGTCTATTGAAATTTTTTGAATGTAACAGAAAGTATGACAGTTCCATAAGACCATTTAAATCATATTACAAAATTTGATAACAAATCTTATTTTTACAAACCTGAATACAGAGTTCAATGAGACCATGAACATTGAGTGCTACTTCCATGAGGTCCATCAAGAAGGCAATGTGATCATGAGTTGGGAGGTAATTTGACATACCAGATCCACAGCCTGACAACATCTCCAGAACCTAGAAAATTAGAGGATTTACCAAGAACTCGTATTTCAAAACTAAAACCAGTCTGAGTGACCCTTGTTATGCATCCCACTAAATCTATGGGGTCAAAACCCAGATTAACCTCTTGAAAACACTAGGAAATTATCTAATAAAGTGAATTAGTTACATCTAACTATATCTAAAATTCTGGAAGAGAGCTTGGAAATATTATACAGGTACCCCACCAATATTCCGGCACCCTTGGTTCCTCGGTTGGTCTGGCAAAACAGATAATCCGGCAAGGATTATCAGTTTTGCCGGACCAACCGAGGTCAGGTTATAATAAATCAACAATACACCTCTGACCCACTAATGATACACCTCCTGTGTCTGTAAAGCACCATGGACTGCTAGAAACTTAAATTAAACTATGTATTTATACTAAAATTAATCACTATATTACAAGAATTACAGCAATGCAAATTATATACTGCCAAGACTAGTCAGCGACATTTTACAAGATAAAAACTTTAAGCCTAAACTGCCTTCACCCTGGCTGTGAGGGGGGGGGGGGGTTGACGTGTTGACAGCTGTCAGGTAGGGGAGATAACAAAGTGTGTAGTTATCAAAACAGCAGGAGTTTTAGCTTTTCCCTTATAAAATGTCACTGAATTGAATTGGCAGTACATAATTGCATTGCTGTAATTCTTTTGAGATATTGATTAATTTGACTATAAACATCACATAGTTTGCACTAGACAAAAAATTTTTAGTAATTAACTTATTACCTGTACAGGTTTACCCTTAGGACAATTATTTCTTTTACCCTTTTCACAATATAAAATTAGGATGGTGTGTGCATGTAAATTAGTTAAAATGAATGAAGAAAGTTACATATATCGTCCCGAAAATATGAGTTAAAAAACTTGTACTGTACACAAATGTACTACACTAGACTAAAATTTCTATCTCTTGTGCAAACTATGTGATTTTTATACTCAAATTAATTACTATCTTACAAGGATTCCAGCAATGCAATTTATATTCTGCTAAGTCTAGTCTGCTACATTTTATAAGATAAAAACTTTAAGTCTTAAACTACCTTCACCCAGGCTGGGAGGGAAGTTAAGTGCCCCCTCATAATTTTGTCCGGACTAAAGGAGGTGCCGGATTATCAGCTCCTAGATAATCAGTTGTGTACCTGTACTCTACAGTAAGATCTCATATTTCGCGCGATTTCATTTCGCGTTTTTGAATTGCGCGAGCACTTCCTAATATAACCAAGTCTTATATTTGGCGTAAAATATCGTGAGTTTCGCGAAATCCAGCCAGCTGAACGCTGTAATATTGAATGTTGCAGCATAAGTATGTTTTTTGGTTGGAATAATGAGGAACACTCTTTGGAATGATGCAAATAAGGTGCAAGAACTTAAAAAAAACAACAACAACAAATAATCGAACTAAAAAATTCGGAAATTGTCGAATAATGCCAAAATGTACTATATACAATAGAACAGTATTTTATAGTTTTATAGTAAACAATATACTTGAAAATAAGAAAAATGAATAGCATGGATGTGTATGTGTGGGAAGTGCACATCTGTATTGAGGTAGTGAGCTGTAACTTGCCAGTTGCACTCACTCCCCCCCGTGTGATGTCAGGGCCTACAGACAGCAACCACACACTCCTCTTGAGTCAGTTTCATGACTGCCCGGATGAGCAATTAGGTCAATAATGGCAGAATTTGTATCATTTGGAGGTTATAAATGGGAAAATCAGAGGTTGAAGTAGAGTGGCCAGTCTATATTGTTATTTTTTTCCATTAGTTTATGTATTTGCATTTGACGAAATTGAATTTGGCACAATTTTTTTAGTCTATATTACTCGCGAAATACAACATCTTACCGTAGTATAGTCTGAGTATGTATGATTTAATTTTTATTAAAAATGTTAGGGGTTGAACTGTACATGCATAATATTTTTGAGGGGCTAAAATTCATACATTTTCATGGGTTATTTCAAGGGGTTAATATGAGTAAACCCTACATACTTAGCTGGGTTCACAACATGTGTCACTCAAGATTACTTTTTTGGTTATAAACAACATTAAATATAAACCCCTTAATAACACCAGCATTCAGCACCAATTATTAACCAACAAGAGGAGGAAGATCTAGACCTACAAGCCCCAAGATTCTGTACAGTGCTGTACACATAACATAAATAAAATAAAAATTATTCAATAATAAAGAATAGATTTCCTTATCCCTCTTCAAGCACAGTAATTAAATTAATTCAAGAGCTCTCTACATGCAACTAGCTAATATAATAAAGAAACTTATATGTTTAACTCACCTGAGAAGCCACTGTACTTGTAATATGGTGTTGATCAAAGTAAGAGAGTCCGCAAAATTTACTTAATATTGCTTCAAAGTTAAATTCTCCTCTTGAAGATTTTTTTACCTTACCGCCTGAAAAAAACCCAAAAACATATTACATTAAGTAATTGCAAAAGAACTCCTTCCCGTATGTGAATAACAATAAAAATTCCTTAATGAAAACTTATGATATATTACTGTATGTTATACAGTACTGTACAGTAAACCCCTGCTTTACGCGGTTTCACTTTACTCGTTTCCACGTTTACGCGGTACCCTGCCGAAACCGGAATGCTCACTTTCCGCGGTGTGTGTACCCTTTTACGTGGAGAGCGGCGCGAGCAGGGTGCGCACAAGGTCGCCCAGTCATCAAAACATTACCGAGTTCTTCACCCGCCACCCACCACAGCCGGCCCAAGTCAGTGATAGTGATAGCGATAGTGAGGATATGGACTTATATGGACTTTGAGGGGTTTGACAAAGAGGCCCTGCAAGCCTCTGTGGTGGATAGTGATACAATTGATACAAGTGATACAGGTGAGGGCCAATAATCTGCCCTCTGCCTCGGAACCAACCCTCCATCCCCGTGTGCCCAGCCATCTTTTCTACTAATGTAAATGTGAAAAAACCTAATATTATTGATATTTCTCTTAATTATTAATTGTGTGTGCATACCATCATAAAATTAAGAAGTTATTTTTACTACAACGTAGGTATTGTGTCTGAAAAAGTGGAGTTTGGGGGTCGGCCTGGTCTCTATTTCATTTAATCCTATATGTTATGTTGTTCACTTTACGCGAGCCGCTGTGGGTTCAATTGACTGCGAAAAGTGAGGGTTCACTGTACACTTATCCCCCGTATTCTCGAGGATTACGTTCTTGGAAATCATCGCAAATCGTGAGTTGCATCGCCAGGGATGTAATTACCACAATCATTAAATCAATCAATCATGAATTTGCAAATACTAAATTTAACACCTTATGGAAAAAATAGGGTATAGTACCATGGCTACCAAGATTATAAATTTTGTAACGTAAGACAAAGTACGGCACCAAATTAAAATTTTTACATCTGTGAAAGTACATCAAATGTACATTATCCTCCTCACTACGGGGACGGCAATTTTGACATTTTAATTGGACTAATGCCAGACGATTTTATTCAACTAAGAGGCAACACCATACACAATGAGTTAAGGATTCACTTTGATCAAAATGTACTGAAAAAGATGTTAGCATGTTAAACTGTATTGCAATCTTATCAGCACAATAACGAAGTCACCAAATCTTCAAGATCAGTTGTAGAAATCAAATCAAATCAAATAGTCTCACCATTTGCACACTCCTATATCAATCGCATGTATCTTATCTTTCTAATACAGTACAGTAAGGCCTCCAATAACGATGGTTCGACCAACGACAATTCATATTTAAGACCCTAGTTAATTTAGGACCCAATGGATGAGTTGACGGCTCTGGGCAAAAACAAGAAATACACTCTGCCACGTTCGTAGAGTGATTCGGTATAATTTGTAATAAAAGTTTAAAATCGTGCTATAATAGTTGAGATAACTTTATTTCTCTGGAAACAGGACCGCCATTTGCAATGACGACACTAATTTCAAACACCGCTGGGCTGCAGTCGGAGGTAGTAGAAAGGATGGCCTCTTCAGACCCCAAATGCCACGTTCAGGTAAGTTTTAAGGGTATTTTTTTATGGTCTAAGTCGTGGACATTTCGTAAGTGAAGAAATGTGCCGTGAAGAGCAACTTCAAACATAGGTTGGATGGATATACAGTATGAGCGTTAGGGGTTGGGTGTAAATGAGACTGCCTAGCACGGCCCGCTGCAGTTTCTTCCATTCTTATGTTCTTTAGGACATAAAAAACTCCAATGTTCACACAACCTCAGCAGTCAGTGTACTCTTACCTGGTAGACTTTCTCTTTTTCCAGGGCATTTACAGAAGTATATCAGAACTGTACTACATGAAGAGACGAGTAAATTTAGAAGCAATAACACTGTCTGGACTTTGTTTTGATAATGCCTGATGCAAGCTAAACATGACAACATAGTGCTGTTATTGTTTTGATGATTCACTAATGAACCACTGGGATATACAGTAAGTCCTCGCTTAACGTCGTGGTTCCATTCCTGAAAACAGCAACGTTAACGGAATCAATATTCACCATAAGAAATAGATAAAACATGGGATTTATGTTCCTGGGCCTCCCTTTGCCCCATGAAATATATTACATATATAGAAATTCAATAGCAATTTATAGAAAATAGTATACAGCTCCTCCCCGACCTACGACCTACTCGACTTACGACTGTAGATATATGAGACGAATATGCTGTAATATGTAACTGTACTATTTACCATTATTGATTCAGGTCTCTGTATTATATGTTATAATCATACCCTCTTTTGTCACTGAGTGTAGTTCAGACTTTGAGCACATGCGCGCTGTACGCGCATGCGCAGATAGAGATACCCAGAGAGAGATTCCAAGGCAGGGCGCTGTTTACCCTGTCTTAACTCCTTTTGTGTGTTTGTCCCAGAAATAGAACTTACGAACTTGACGCCAGTGTGTTTCCTTTACCCCTGATTGGAAGCATCATCTGAGTCTCCCACAACGACCACCCGCACTTACGACCTGCCTCAGTTGTACCAAAATTTTGTCAAATTACATATTTTCGAGTCCCAACATCATTACACAGACAATAATTTAATTTGTAATTCCCTTTAAAATGGCTGGCAAGCTTAAAAATGAGAGTTTTGTGGTGCTGAGAAGAAAAAGAGACACCCATTTTAGATTTTCTACGTACAGTAAAACCCCGCTTTAAGCGGTTTCATTTTACGCGTTTCCACGTTTACGCGGTACCCTGCCGAAACCGGAATGCTCACTTTACGCGGTGCATGAACTCTTTTACTTGCAGAGCGGCGCGGGCAGGGTGCGCATAAGGTTGCCCAGTCATCAAAACATTACTTCTTCACCCGCCACCCACCACAGCCGGCCGAAGTCAGTGATAGTGATAATGATAGTGAGGATATGGACTTATATGGACTTTGAGGGGTTTGACAAAGAGGCCCTGCAAGCCTCTGTGGTGGATAGTGATACAATTGATACAAGTGATACAGGTGAGGGCCAATAATTAATCTGCCCTCTGCCTCGGAACCAACCCCCCATCCCCGTGTGCCCAGCCATCTTTTCTACTAATGTAAGTGTTAAAGAACCTAATATTATTGATATTTCTCTTAATTATTAATTGTGTGTGCATACCATCATAAAATTAAGAAGCTATTTTTACTACAACGTAGGTATTGTGACTGAAAAACTGGAGTTTGGGGGTCGGCCCGGTCTCTATTTCAATTAATCCCATATGCTATGTTGTTCACTTTACACGTTTCTCACTTTACGCGGGCCGCCGTGGGTTGAATTAACCGCGTAAAGTGAAGGTTCACTGTATATATAATTTTGTATTGTATTCACTGATGGGAGTAGGTGGTGGAGTGAGTGTGTGGTGGGTACTGGAGCGGAGGAGGAGGGTGGGAAAGGAGGAGAGTGGTGAGTCACTGAGACCCGGTGGGTGGCTCCTCCTCCCGGTTTAAAGCCTCCATTTTCGTAGCAAGGGTAATGGTGTTACGTTGCTTCTAAACTACGCTAGCATCAGTAGCACTTGATAGGCGCTTGGAAGCCATTTCGAATTGTTAGAGTACAGTATTAAGAGTAAAAACAATTTAACATGCATGAACGCTGTGGAAGCCTAACAAAGACTGGCGTCACTTGGGGACGCTGTGACGTTCCGTGAGTGAGAGGTAGTGCGGCAAGACGAGAGAGGGTAATATGCCGTAAAAAGTCGTCGTCCGTGATGATGCTAAAAACGTTATATTCAGTTGTCGGGACGTTAACCCAATTATTGGTAACTAATGAGTAGTGACTTTATAACGAAACAATGCTATTGGGGGGCAATGTTAAACAAGGATTTACTGTATCATCATTTATATTTATTAATGGGTAAAATTTTACCATAGTATTTTGATGTTTAGATTCGAGATAGGCTATATTGGGTAAAGTTTAAGTTTTGGTCATCCCTGTACTTAGACATGCAGACTACGTTTTTTCTGATGGTTTGCGATGTGTTATGAACGGATTTAGACCTTCTATATTCAATCGGAAATCACGAGTTTTGAGTTACTACCCCCCCCCTTACCAATGTATATTAAGCTAACCTTGTAACTCATCATACCCTAACCTAACCTATGATCTGTATTTTCTTATGTGTTCCAAAAAATTTTTGCGACAGAAATTCCGTAGAGATAATGTGTCTTATTGTTTAAAGTACTTAATCCCAAAGTTTGAATCTTAAGGTTCCCCAGATGACCAAAACCAAAATAATACCAATATTGTTTGGAATATTCATGCTGTGAAATTTGTTTTATGGGCAGCTAATATCCATTGTATTATTTTCTATGCTTAGTAATATTTATATATTCAAATTAGTATTCCTGTGTTGCACAATAAAGCACAATTAATTATCTAATAATATTTATTTACTGAGTCAATCAGCCGTGGTTGGACAACTACAGCTGGCTGCCTCCTGCTGGGAAGTTCACCCCAATCAGTGATGTCACAACCAATCACAGAGGTTGTTGCAGTCACATGACTTTTTAGCAACTTTAATCCTTATTTTTTTACACTTTTTGGCCCAATTAATTTAAAAATATCATTACCACAGTGAATTTAAGCGTTTTCTTTACCCATTGACCTGCCATCTTACGTAAAAATTCTGACCATCAATTCACGTTATTATTTTATTCGTATTTACAATGAAAGTACAGTAAAAGTCCAAAAATCCGGATGCCAAAAATCCGGACCACCCGAGAATCCGGACTTTTGGAAAACTAATTATTATTTTTTTTTTTAGCGGGCTTTTGTGTGTATGTGCGCATGCGTGAGCGCCACAGCTGCACAGCGACAACAAGCGATCACGTGGTCTCCACTTTAAAACGAGCAATCAAACTGTGACAACATACCGTATATACAGGTAGTCGTCGACTTACGACCTAGATTGGTTACGGCCGCCCGGTCGTAAGTTGATCTGGTCGTAAGTCGGCCTATGTTATAATTACCTTACGTATATTATAATGTGTAATGATAATATAATCATCTTTAAGTCATATTTTATCAACATTTTCTTTGTTCATTATTGTTACGGTCGTCAGGTTTAAGTAAATCACTGCATACTACAGTACAATTGGTTTATTATTTATACAACATACAAAAAAAAAAAATACAGGTGCAAAACATATAAAACATTTTAGTTGCAAAACATACAAACACATACAAACATACAAAAAACATCTTATTGGCCGCTGGTACTTGGCTGTGGATCGTCGATGTCGTCAGCTGGGGCAGCCTTTGGGGTAGCCGGAGGAGTTGTTTTTTTCATGAACATGGTGAGCTTTGTCTGAATTGTTCGTTTCTTCTTCTCCTCGTAAATTTCTTGATACGGACGAAACGAATTGCGTGCCATCCGCTCAATCCTTGCAAATCGTTCGATGTTTGGGTCCATTCCTTCAAAATGGGCAAGAAGTTTATTCAGTAGAGATAAACCTTCTGATAATCCCTTAGTGGCAGGTTGAGGAGTAGATGAAGACAGTTTCCTCTTGGTAGACATCTTGGGGGGGTGGTGGTTCAAGAAAAATTTCCAAGACAAAAGAAAGGCACAAGGCAAACAGACACGGAGGGAAGTGTGCTGTACCAGCGAGCGTGTTTGTAACTGAGCGCGGGGATGCGCGCGGCTCCAGCTCCCGGCAGTGCCAGGAGGCTGGGGCTAAAACTGTCGTACCGCCGGTCGTAAAGTCGAACAGACGTAAGTCGCATAGGTCGTAAGTCGACGACTACCTGTACTCATCTATAACCCCCCCCCCCCCCCTCGTTTATCTGTCGACCCTGATTTTTTGACCAAGAAATCGTTAATTTATGATATTCCTCGTTTATAGTTCGACCCACGTTTTTGAGGGAAAGGGAACAACAAAACCTTCAGTAAAAACGCTCTACGTCCTATAAACTGAAACACGAATGCCCAAGGCAAATTGTTTACCATTTATTATTACAACACTTTACACTGAAACGCGGGTAGTTTCAACAAAAATATTGTATATTTCCATTCAAGTATTTATTCAAGTCAATTAGGAGGGAATATTATTGTAATACAACAGTTTTTTAACTAAACCATTCGAAAAGTGATTACGGTAACATCTTTTGAACGAAAGAAAGCCAAAGTCATTGTTTTCGTCACGATTTTATCCCACTTTCCACTTTAATACGTACGTCATTTCAACAAAAATATTACATTTCCGTGAATGTATTATATCAAGCACAGTATGAATAGAATATTATTGTAATATAACAGAATTTTAACCGAAAACTATTAAAAAAACGAGTAACATCTCAAGAACATCGGAAGCTTAGGTAAAGTCTTTTGTTTCCGTCATGTATTTTATCCTATTTTACATTGAAATACATCACGTTTCAGCAAAACTACTATTTATTTCCGAGAATATATTCATTCAGGCGCAGTTTAGGTAAAATATACGTGTGATGTAATAGTTTTTTAACTGAAAACGATTCGAAAAACACGTACCCTCTAGCCCTGTTGAAGGAGAGGACTGGGAGAAGCTGTTTGGTGCTGCAGACGATGACAAAGAAAATGATTTTGATGGATTTTAATGAAAATATTCAGAAATATGGTATCGTAATATTTATTCAAGTCAATTACGATATTATTGTAATACAATACAACAGTTTTTTAACTAAACCATTCGAAAAGTGATTACGGTAACATATTTTGAACGAAAGAAAGCGCACGTCATTGTTTTCGTCACGATTTGATCCCACTTTCCACTGTAATACGGACGTCATTTTAGCAAAAATATTACATTTCCGTGAATGTATTATATCAAGCACAGTATGAATAGAACAATATTTTGAGTCTTACTCTTTCCATTTACAGATTACTGTACAAGCCCATAATAATGGCTCCTAAAGTAGATAAACTTCGTTGTGTGAAGAGAAAGAAGAACACGTTGAAATTGAGTGACAAACTTGAAATAATTAAGAAACTAGAACGTGGTGTGAGCAATACTGTTCTAATGGAAAATACAACATTGGAAAGTCTACAATTTATGATATAAAAAAGGCAAAGAATAAAATTCTAGAATTCACAGCTTTTTCATTAAAACTGCTCGTTTTGATAAATGAAGCATGCTATATTTGCTAATGAATAAACTATCAAAATGTACCTGTTCATCTCTTCTTTATTCCTCCTTAAATTTTAATTTTAAAAGTACTGCCTGAGAATCCGGAAAATCCGAAAATCCGGAACCGACCCAATCCCCAAGCAGTCCGGATTTTTGGACTTTTACTGTATAATAAAAATTAAATAAAATTCATTTTCATATACAGTAAATAATAACTAAATCCCAATTTGTATAAAAAAAAAATACTGAAAAAAAAAAAAGGAAGAGCGCCTTGTGCAAAGAAGCTGCCGGGCAAGGGAAGCTGCTGGATTAATGAGTGGTAATGAGCATCACCAGTAAACAAGAGTCAGAGCTTGACGGTCTCTTTGTTTTCATGCATCTGAACAGGAAAAGGAGAAAAACTTTCTCAGGTTTCTTAGTCATTTTTGAGTCCCTTTTCAACATGAGCAAGAGAGCAAGTGATGGTTCAAAAGCTAAAAGAAAATGTATAAACGTAGCCGAGAAACTAGATGTGTTAAAACGATATTAAAAAAGGTGAGAGGTATGTGGATATTATATGGAGCAAGCAATGAACATAATATTATTTTCTGAAGTGGATCCATTAGCAGAACGGAGCATTAAAATTAACAGGGACGTGAAAAACACATAAGACCTGTACATAAAGATGTATAATGAGAAAAGAAAGCGGCTGTGAAAGGTTCTTTCAACAGCTTTATTATTCAAAGGTCTAAACCATCAACTACAGATACACCATCAAATTCAGCATCATTAGCAACAACTTCAGCTTCAGCAACAGCTATGATATCTTTATGGAAAGCTTCAGCTTGAGTTGAACCTGATTGATGAAATCATCTGAGTAAAAATTTGCACAATATTCATTGGCTGTCCTTATGTTTTAGACTTTACCACCATTTGTGAGTAGAATTTTTGTTTTACATTAGTAAGTATTATTTAAAGCATATATGAACAGCAATAAATGTTGCTTTCATATTCTTATGTACTAGAGATGGTACATATGATGGCGTTCCCAATCTATTTCGTATTTTTCTTTACCATTAATGGTTAGCTACTTCGATTGTTCCATTTATTAACATTAAATAACATTACTTAATACTGCACATACATTTTCATTTTTTTTACATTAATTTTACTACAGCAATGACCAGAGTCTTATTTCTTCATTTTTTTATGTAGAATGTAGAACCATTGTCATTCGTCACGGGTGTTGGAAATATGAACGAAAACTATGCCGTCTCGTCTCCTCTTGTGTTTTTTAATATTCTACGTATTATTAATGACTTGCATTGTTCATTTCGAATACCGTATTTCTCGGCATATAAGCCGACCCCCGAATATTTAGCTGAAATATCAGTTCTAGACTGATGTTGTGCGTATAAGCTGACCCCCAAACTCGACTCATTATGAGCATTACCGTTACGAGTGGTTTGACGATCGATACTGCACCGACTCACCTTCATAGTCGACCTCTTATCTCATTATGAGCATTACCGCTATGAGTGGTTTGACGTTCGATACTGCACCGACTCACCTTCATAGTCGACCTTTTATCTCATTATGAGCATTACCGTTACGAGCGGTTTGACGTTCGATACTGCACCGACTCACCTTCATAGTTGACCTCATCTGTTTATCACATTCTCTCCACTTGGCATTTTTCATATCTATGAGGTAGTTGTCTTTAAACCTTTTGGTAAAATTGCCCCACCAGCAAAAAGAATGAAATACGACGCATCGTTCAAGTTACCCGGTAAAAGTTGTAAGACTTGCAAAGGCATCAAACAACTCTGCAGCTACAAAAGAATTCGGCGTTAACGAGAAGCAGGTTCGAGAGTGGAAGAAAGCTGAAGAAAAGTTAATAGATATCACCAGAAAAAAATGTGCCCGAGGAAGAGGTAAACAACAGTCAGAACTGGAGGAGAAATTATTCGAGTGGGTCAACGAGAACCGAGAGAGTGGATACGTCATCACCGGGAACGCCATATGTATTGACGCAATGAATCTGGCCAAGTCAAATCCAGACACCGGTAAAGACTTCAAGGCAAGAAGAGGGTGGTGTAGTCGTTTTATGAATAGAAAAGGATTAGTATCAAGACAGAAAACTAAAATCTCACAGAAGTTACCCAGTGACATGTTTTCAACGGTACATTATTCAAATACGGCGCAACCACAATTTCCCTGTAACCTGTATCGGGAATATGGACAAAACTCCTATGAACTTCGATATGATCAGCAATCGAACGTTGGAAGCAAAAGGCTCAAAAACTATTTTGGTGAAGACGACTGGACATGAAAAAGCACGCTTCACAGTGGTTTTGAGTTGTATGGCAGAAGGAACAAAGTTGAAACCCATGATTATCTTTAAGCAGAAAACAATGCCAAAAGTTAAGTTCCCAGCGGGGGTGTATGTGCACGTGCATGAGAATGGTTGGATGGACGAAGAAGGAGTTAGGCTGTGGTTAGAACACATTTGGAGTAGGAGTCCAGGTGGACTGAGGAAGGAGCGTAGTTTGCTAGAGTGGGATATGTTCCGGTCTCACTTGACTGAGCCAGTGAATAAATGCTTGAAAAAACATAACACAGACACTGCAGTAATACCTGGTGGATTAACATCTGTTGTTCAGCCTCTTGATGTATGCCTTAATAAGCCTTTCAAGGACAGAGTTAGAGATAGGTGGAACAAGTGGATGATTGAAGGTGAGAAAACATTCACAAAAGGAGGAAATATGCGAGCTGCGCCAATTGAGTTGCTGTGCGAATTTGTGATAGATTCTTGGAATGCCATAAAAACAGAAACAGTAGTAAAATCATTAAAAAAATGTTGCATATCCAATTCTCTGGATGGTGAGGATGATGATGTGGTGTGGGAAGATGACGATGAAGCCGCAGCCGAGTCGAAATACTAGGATTCACCGGAAGGAACCACAAGATTTTGAAGGATTCTAAATCATTTCAATTTTATATTGTATTTTAACATTCTTAATGATGTCTTTTTTTTATCCATGTCTTAAATAAAGAATTTGTATTTCAACACTTTCTTTTACTACTTGGGGTGAATAACAGCTGATCAAGCCACCACGCCAGTAATAGTGAGCTGTAAACAGTGGTCGTGTCATGTCGCTGTTGTGGTATTTCTATTATTTTAGTATTTTAGGCCATTTCAGTTCATGTCTTTATAATAACAAAGTTGTATTTCAAAGTTGTTTTATTTATGGGTTCTCAGAAAGAGAATAACAACTGATTGGCCAGTCACATTGAAGTTTGTGAGTAGTAAATAGTGTGTCTCGCTGCTATGCACCAGAAATTTTTAAGTTTCATGATCTAGATCTGCTGTCTAAGCCGAACCCATGATTTTGGGGAATATTTTTGGCTTACAACCTCGGCTTATACGCCGAGAAATACGGTATATAAACATAAATTCAATCAAATACATATTCAGTAATAAACAATTATAAATCTTTTGTACATATTCTTAATAAGATAATAGACGAGGTTTCCTTGAGGGTCGTCACGGGTGTTGTAAACATGAACGAAAACAATGGTGTCTCGTCTCCTCTTGTGAGTTTAAATATTCTATGTATTATTAATGAACTGCATTGTTCATTTCGTATATATAAACATTAATTCGATCAAATACATATTCAGTAATAAACAATAATGAATCTTTTGTAAATTTTCTTAAGATAAAAGACAGAGTTTCCTTGGGTGCACAAGTTTACATTACTGTTCCACTATCACTCTTTTTTTTCTTTAACATCAATGGTTACTTTTACTGTACATTAAATAACATTAATTAAAACATGCATATTTTTTTGCATTAATTTTTCTTTAGCAACAACCAGTGACTTATTTTCTTGTTTCAGATGGATAACTGACATTATGGGCATAAACACGACAACAACAATAGTGTCCAATCTCCTCTTGTGTGATCTTATTATTATTGATTTATAAACATTATTTAAAGAATATAGTTAGCATTTTTCATTAATTGTATTATTTTGTATTATTTACGCGGTCAATTGAACCCACAGGGTACCGCAGAAACTGAAAACCGCGTAAAGTGAACAAGAGAATATATGGGATTAATTCCAATAGAGACTGGCCCGACCCCCAAACTCCACTTTTTCCGACACAATACCTATGTTGTAGTAAAAATAACATCTAAATTTTATGATGGTATGCTGACACAATTAATATTTAAGAGAAATACAGTAGCCAGGTTAATGTCCATTCAAATAATGGACTCAAATCCCCCCCCCCCCCCCCTCTTCCCAGCTCACCAGCTCCTACCTCTCTGATTAATGTTTGGGTGAAAACTCTAGATTTTAACGTTTAGTAATAAATAATACCTCAGACAAAAGATAGGATAATATAATTGACATTTCTGGATTCCTTGCAGGTCAGGGAATATTTTGAATGTAAACTTCATATATTTTGCACAAAAGATAAAATATTTGCTATGTGTAAACCAAATTATTACATTAGACCTAAAATTTGTATGTCTAATGCAAAATCCATGATGTTTATATTCAAAATGATCATCATAATGTAAGAATTCCAGCAATGTAAATTATATTCTGGCCGGGTAATTTGTATGAAATTTATGAGTTAAAACATATATCTTCAGTAAGTAAACAAAGAAATATTCTTCAAGGACACTATCTGTCAATCAAAATACTCCTGGTCCCTCCCTCCCTACCAGAGAAGGGATTGGGAGAAAATAGTATATTTACATTTTTAGTAATAAATAATAACTAGACTAAAGTTAGGATGATATAATTGACATTTCTGGATTCCTTGCAGGTCAGGGAATATTTTGAATGTAAACTTCATATATTCTGCACAAAGGATAAAATATTTGCTTTGTGTAAACCAAATTATTACATTAGATCTAAAATTTGTATGTCTAATGCAAAATCCATGATGTTTACATTCAAAATGATCATCATATTGTAAGAATTCCAGCAATGTAAATTATATTCTGGCCGGGTAATTTGTATGAATTTTATGTTAAAAAAAAAAAAAAGAAAAAAAAATTATACTTCATCGTGTATATGAGTAGATGCACCACGGAAAGTGAATGTCTGGTTCTGGCAAGGTACCGAGTAAATGAGAAATCGCGGAAAGTGAAACCGTGTTAAGCGGGGTAATACTGTATACAGGTAGTCGTCGACTTACGACCTATGCGACTTACGTCTGTTCGACTTTACGACCGGCGGTACGTCAGTTTTGGCCCCAGCCTCCTGGCGCTGCCGGGAGCTGGAGCCGCGCGCATCCCCGCGCTCAATTACAAACACGCAGTGATTTACTTAAACCTGACGACCGTAACAATAATGAACAGAGAAAATGTTGATAAAATATGACTTAAAGATGATTATATTATCATTACACATTATAATATACGTAAGGTAATTATAACATAGGCCGACTTACGACCAGATCAACTTACGACCGGGCGGCCGTAACCAATCTAGGTCGTAAGTCGACGACTACCTGTATATATTTCATGTAGATCCACAATGAAAATGTGGATAAGATAAATCTTGATAAAATCACACGGGAAAAGGGAAACAAAGGAGCACCTTAGCTTTCGTCTTTATTCAAGACATCTTCAGAGGCAACTGATGATATCTTGAATAAAGACGAAAGCTAAGATGCTCCGTTGTTTCCCTTTTCCCGTGTGCCGGACCATGGAAATTGCCGGACCATGGAAATTCGCCCTTTTCCTTGATAGATAGTGACTTGTGCTTATGCCTGGAAGCACTAGCACCACTTTCTCTGCATCATGGTCTCTTTGAAGACATATTGAAGGGTTAAATGTCGTATAGTAGCTTCTTAAATTTCGCGAGTTTCTAATTCTTAACATATTTTATTGGAACACACAAAAAATAAATAAATAAAAATTTTGACGGCAGAAACTTGAATTTCGACGGGTTTGAACGGCCCGCCAACGTGCAGACGACGTGCATAATCGTGTAAACAGAGTCATTTCTCTTATGTACAAAAGATTCATTATGTATTGTTTATTACTGAATGTCTTTTTTATTGAATTAATGTTTATGTGTGCAAAATGAGCAATACAATTCATTAATAATACGTAGAATATTAAAACACACGAGGAAATGACACAGCATTGTATTCGTTGATTACAAAACCAGTGACTGACTGGTTCTACATATAAAACTGAAGAAAATAAGACCTTGGTTGTAGCTGTAGTAAAATTAATATGGTTGTTTTAAGTAATGTTATTTAATGTTAATAAATGGAACAATAGAAGAAGCTAACGATAATGGTAAAGAAAAAGAGAGATCGTGTATGTAAGTGCGCATGCGCACACGTGAAAACATATCATCATTACTTTACATAAGAATATGAAAGCAACACTTATTTACTGTTCATATATATTTTAATTAATGTTTCTGAATTTGTTTTTATTGAATTAATGTACGTGTGTGCAAAATTAACAATACAATTTATTAATAATACGTGGAATATTAGAGGAGACGAGACGGCTGCCGGCATTGTTTATGTTAAAGCTTACGAAACCAGTGACTGATTGGTTCTACATATAAAACTGAAGAAAATAAGACCCTGAGTTTAGCTGTAGTAAAATTAATGTAAAAAAATGAATATGGTTGCTTGAAGTACCTGTAATGTTATTTAATGTTAATAAATGGAACAATATAAGTAGCTAACCATTAATGGTAAGAAAAAAAAGTGAGACTGCTC
The DNA here is from genome assembly GCA_958450375.1 of Homarus gammarus. Lineage (NCBI taxonomy): Eukaryota > Metazoa > Arthropoda > Malacostraca > Decapoda > Nephropidae > Homarus > Homarus gammarus. The sequence continues at coordinate 1,424,210 of CAUDMG010003866.1, forward strand.
GTATGTAAGTGTGCACATGTGAAAATATATCGTCATTACTCTACATAAGAATATGAAAGCAACACTTATTTACTGCTCATATATATTGAAGGGTTAAATTTTGTACTCTGTATAGACAAGCAGAGAGAGAGAGAGAGCAGCCGAACTGCCGGATGTAAACAAACCTTAATTTCCCGCGGCTTTTTTTTTTTTTTAAGGGGATTAGCCCACCCAGGAATAGGTCACTGACCCACATTAGTGCCTGAGGGGCAAAAATTTAATACTCCTGTAATAATAATAATAACAATAATTATTCAGATAAGTAAAAAAAAAAAAAAAAAAAAAGAAGCTGCCTATCTACCTATTGGACAAACTAAAATCGTTCCGGACCACGGGAGTTTCCGGACCACAGAATGCCAGACTGAATATTCTATGTAAAAAATATAAATTTTAAATGAAATATTTATAGTGTGGTCGACTTCCTACACAAAGACGGGCTATAAATTGCCGTCTTAGCTCCCCTCCATCCCTCTGTTCTCAGAGAGGTCTTGGTAAATAACTTTTGTTTGTTTATTTTCATTGTTTGTCTAATTTATCATGTTGTATCAAAGTAATATGACTTAAAGTTTTAGGCAGCTACCAAACAGGGAGATACTACCGCCTGGGAAGATGTTGGAAGCATAATGTACAGTATTATCTAATGGTAGATCCTACTTCCACATGGCATCACGAAAATTGTGACTAAGTCTTAGGTTGCTGATCTATCTTTCTGCCTCATTTACACACAATTGCAGAGTTTCAATTGTTTCTCTTCCTTTGACAACATAACACAACATACATACAATATAATGTTTCTCACCTTTGATCTTTCTTCCTTTTTGCAATTATTTATGGTTGGTTATTTAAAATAAGGCCAATTCACTTAAAGTATTGGCATCAAATTTTACCGGCTGGTGTACACTAGTGACTCACTTAAGCATCAGTTATTCAACTGGAATTAATGTCGGTGTGAGTAAAATATTTCCATTTACTTGAAATAGATTTGCCGATTTATTTGTTTATTTATTTATTTATAATATACAGTCAATCCTCATATTACGCGGTCCCGCATTCCGCGTTTCACCGTTAACGCGGTGCCTTGCCAGAACCTAACATTCTTACATTCCGCTGTCGTGAACGCCATTACGCGGAGAGTGTCCGGCGCGACGCTATTTTTAGATTTGCCCCACGCGCCACCTGCCCGCCTGCCTGCCTCTCCCTCCGCTTGGGCAAGCGGCGCGGAAAGGTTGCGCAGTGTGTCTTTGTTGCGTTATCACTGACGTCATATGACGTATCAGACCTGTGATTGGCCATGCATCCCTACCCCCCCTCTGCTGCTAGCTGTAATTGGCTTAAAGTATTATGACGTGTCCACCCGGGGGAGGGAGGGGGGGGAGGAGAGACGACGCTTGACCTAGCCGCGGCAGTTTCATCCCTCAAGGCCACTCCGTGTAAACGCGCATCCATTGTTCCGTAAAATGGCTTCCGCCGGACCACCACCCCCAGAGAAAAACCTTTCCTTACCTGGACCCAGTGGCACTAAGCCAAAGAAGACACGACGTTCCTTAAGCTACGAGGTGAAGTATACCATCATCCAAGAGTTGGAGAAAGGAACAAGGCAGGTTGATTTGGCGCGCCAGCATGGCGTGAACGAATCTACGATCCGGACTATAAAGAAGGATTCAGCCAAGATAAAGGAGCACATGAAGATCACAAAGTCTACAGGTGCTTCTATGATCAAGTATTTTCACAACCAGGTGCTTCTCAAGACAGAAAAATTACTTGTGAGGTACTTGGTGAGTCAGGCGCGACGGAACATGGCGGTCGACACGCGCTCTGTGAAGGACTACGCACGTGAATTGTACATGGCAGTGGCATGAAAGATGGGAATTACAGAGCCCAAACCCTTTAATGCTTCCTCTGGGTGGTTACAGAGGTTTAAGATCCGGAACAAGATCACCAATATAAACATTGGTGGTGAAGAAGCGAGTGCTGATCGTGCTGCGGCTCGGGAATTTCCTCCGTTTTTACGTGAGATTATGGAGGAAGGACAGTACAGTGACGACCAGGTGTTTAACATGGACGAATCTGGTCTTTTCTAGAGAAAACTACCTTCCAAGTCCTACATTGTGAAGAATGCCAGCAGGATTCGGGGCCGGAAAATGCAGAAGGAACGCATCACCGTCCTGTTTACCACCAATGCCTCCGGTACCTGTAAGCTCAAGTTATCGGTGATCCACACAGCGTGCAAGCCGCACGCCTACAAGAGCATGGACATGACCAAGCTAAATGTCCACTGGCTGACAGCACGAAAGGCATGGATGTTCTCTACACTGTCCCTCTCCTGGTCTGATGACTGTTTTGTTCCCGATGTAAAGAAATTCTGTGAGCAACAGAATGTCCCATTTAATATTTTGTTGCTGCTGGACAACGCACCAGGACACTCGCCCCTACTGTTAGATCGTCACCCCAACGTAAAAGTGGTCTTCCTTCCTCCCAACACTACGTCTTTAATCCAGCCCATGGACCAGGAGTTGATTTGCAATGTGAAAGCTGCATTCTCAAGAACAAAATTCCAGCTCCTGAATGACTACACCAACACCAGGGAAGAGTTGCGTGACCTGAGTGACACCACCACCGATAGCAAGAGCGACGAAGATGAGGAACAACGGTTAGAAGAGCAAAAAATACTCTTCAAACAATTCTGGAGAGTATTTAACATCAAGAAAGCTGTGGACATCTTGGTGGAGTCATGGGATCAGCTGTCTATTGCTACAATTCGTCACGCATGGAGACATGTGTTGCATGGAATACCAGGTGAGAGGAGGAGTCAATCTGTGACTGGTGAGGTTCAGACTGTTGCAGTAGCAGTGGACCTTGCCAGAGAAGCTGCGCAGACTGTTACAGTTCCAGGCTTCTCCGAGACCACCAACGACGACATCCTGGAGGTGATCAGAAATCCTGAAGTGACTGCCGACGAGATGTTGGAAGAAGAACACGTCAGTGAAGAGGAGGAAGAAGGTGCGGCAGTCTCCGAAGAACACAATTTAAGTCATAGTGATATTAAGGGTGCCATGGAGTGTGCAGAGAAGATGAAGTCCTTCCTTTCCCGCGACAATGACGATGACCGCTATGAAGTCTTCCATAACCGGCTGGTGCAGGCTATGGAGCCGTACATCAAGGTATATCACGACAACATCAACGCCAGCCGTCAGCAAAGCATAACAGATTTCTTCACCCGCAACCCACCACAGCCAGCCCAAGCCAGTGATAGTGACAGTGAAGTTGACTTTGAAGGATTTGTCAGGGAAGCCCTGACAACTGTAAGTGACAGTGATAATGATTCACCTAGTAATGGTGATTCACCTGAGGGCCAGTAATCTGCCCTCTGCCTCGGAACCAGCCTCCATCCCCGTATGCCGACCCATCTCTTCTACTACCGTAAGTGTTCCACCTAACTTTTGGTTTCTCTAAGGTAACCTTCATTTTTCCTATGTTAACCTTTATCTTTCCTAACCTAACCTCTTCTATATTACTTGTTTTTTCATACCATCATAAAGTTAAGATAAAATTTTTACTACAACATAGTTATGTGTCGTCAAAAAGTGGAGTTTGGGGATCGGCCTGGACTCCATTTCAATTAATCCCATATGTTATGTTGTTCACTTTATGCGTTCCTCACTTTCCGCGGGACCCTCCGGGTTACATTAACCGCGTAATATGACGATTGACTGTACTGTAATATATTAAACACACTGCAAGTATTTTCTTTAATTATATACTTGTTTTGCAAAAAAGGGAGGCTACCATTATACCTGGTAGGTGAAGTTGACCAGACATTTATGGTGATCATTAAGGACCAAACTCCGAATCCATGACGTGACTTCTGTTCATCATTTATATCCTAAATTTACCACTGTCGGTAGTTTCAAGAATTAACTCAGTCATTTACTGAATATTCTTTGTAAAAAATAAATTTTAAATGAATTATTTATAGATAAGTATTATGATGAGTAAATATACAGATATGCATTACTGACCACCTACGAACACAAGGACGGCTAAAAATAGCCACAGGCGGTCACAGTCAAGGTCACTTTCCCTTTCTTGTCTCGTCACTGGCAAATGGGGGGGGGGGGGGGGTGATGATAGCAGCTGTGTTTATTACCGGGGTATATTGTTCTTTTACAGTATGTTAGACAGGTTTATAATACATTTTTATTATTTTAATATACTGGTAATCTTCATTTTAATCCAGCTTCCCAAACGTAAGTTTCAGTATAAAATAATTAGTGGTAGGACCTTGTGAGTGGTTTACCATGTTTCCATCACCACTCTTGACACGCCAAACCGCAATATTTAAGAGGTAAGAATTTTATCTCTGGTGCTTAAGACAACCCCCTAACTTTGGGCTGATTTTTTTATGGTTCAAATTCTGTCTTATAGGCCGAGATATACGGTATGTACTGTAATAGCAAATAAATGACTATAATATATGAATATAGAACCTAACTTATCAGCTACATTATGTGAAGCTTTGTAAGCTGAGAGACACTAGTATCATATTGTACTGTATTCATATTTTCCATGATTAATCTGCAAGGAGAGAAACATATGTACCATCAATAATTACCTTCTGCAATATCAATACTACACTTCTTGCTAAACAGTTTGCAAATTTCTTTCGTCAGTTTCTTCACTGCTGCTCGAGCTTCATCCCGAGTCTTGCCTACACCATACAGTAACACGTACCTCTGAAATATTTAAAAAAAAATTTCGCATATAAAATGTAAATGTACAAATCAAATAAAAAAAAATTTGATATCACACTGTATATGCTGATAACCACAAGGAAAGAAGAAAACACGAAGTATATGCATCGAAGAATCTAAAAACTTTAAAATGGTGGGCAATCACTGACTTGAATTCATTGTTGTAGTTGAATGCTAGTTTTCTAAAATATATGTTTTATACAAAAGGCATAATTTACCTAAATTACAAATAGGTAAAAGTGATGAATGACTGAATGACAGTTCAAAAATTATGGGAAGCAGAAGAAAATAAAGAAGAGAAAGAGTAGGACATACACCTACATACTGTATGCCAGTAGCAAGGAATTATGAATTTGTCATAACAAGAAAAGCTGACAGCTATACATTGATATAATATAAGTCTCTGTTGGGCAAAAGATGAAAAAAGAGAAAAAACAAAATAAAAAATTAATATTAAAAGGTATGGATCACTAGCTGAGTATAATATGATACCCAAGTCAAAAGATGTGAAGATTTCATCTTGAAAACCCATTTATGATCAGAGACTTGAGGACTTTTGAGGAGTGACTTGTATTTTAAGCTTGAACCCGAGAGCCATAAACAAGGGCAGCTTAGGTCTAGTCCAGAGCTTGGCTTACTCCCCACAGTGACCATGGCACTTAAAGGGGATACAGGCTGTCCCTGATTCACAAAGATCTAGCTCATGAAAATCCGAAGTTATGAAAAACAAATGTTTCTGGTTAAAAAAAGAAAAAAAAAAAAAAAAATCCAGTTATTTTTCTTCTGCTAGTTTTGTATTTTTTTTTACATCATCGTAAAATGCTGAAGTGCTGACACAGACATCTCAGGGCTTCTAATACCAGACCTGATCGACTTATTAAGACAAACTGACAACTGTCAGTGATTAGATGATACGACCGACCAATTAGGCAGTGAATGGGTCATAGGACCAACTAAGGACACTCTATTGCTACAACTTTATGTTGGTCAACCAGAGCATATTGATAGCAGCAGTAGCACTGATATGGATGAGGATCTTTAACATGTTGAGTGAGTAACTTTTTTCAGTATTGTGTGTAACCATGGAAAACCATCCCAACTACTCAGGTAGTGCCTTGGCAAGACTAAACCCAAGAGGAAGTGCATATAAACACATGAAGAAGCACAAAAGTATCATGTAGGTAAGACTTGATTTCGTTAATGTACAAATACTGTACCATTACAGTACTGTATACAGTATTGTGTATATTACTGTATTGTAAACTGAACTTTGCTTACATATTCCAAAGATTTTATATAATTTTTTAATTATTCTTTACTGTATTACAGTATTTTCTTGATTTAACGAACTAATTTGAGGCACCCCTTTCTGGTAAATTGAAATTTCCGCTAAATCAAATTTCTGTTATTTTCTTTTGATTTAGTGAACTAGTTCACTAAATTGAACATGATTCTGTTAAATACTGTAGCTTGGCATATGGGGATTGTTTACATCCGTTCAGTCTGTGTTCTGCTGTCACTTCTTGTGTTGTTCACTGCTACCTCTCAGAAATCTCAGAAAGGAAGTGGTGTGGGGGAGAACGTCAAAAGAGTGCAGCTATCAATTGGAAAAAGGTTTGGAAATTGTAGGAAATAATGAAAACAGTCACCGAACTCCTTAGTTTAAGGTCAGCCATGAATAATGCTTCTATGTACATATCATGTGTCCGAGGTGTATCCGTAGGTGTGAGCGCATCAATGGAATTAATCTCGATTTAGAAAATAGTCCACTAAAATGAGCGAAAAATAACGGAAAAAATTCCTTCCGCTAAATCTAGAGTTCGTTATATCAGATTCCGTTCAATCGAGAGTATACTGTACTATGGTAAAAATAGCCAGGAGTGATTAATTTCTAAAATTTTTGTTTTAGCATTTCATACTGTTCTCCCTGTTCAGCATGATTATCGTTACACCCTCACAGTATTCTTGTGCTCATTGTTTAAAGCACATGACATTTACAGTGCAGTAATTCTCACATTCCTTTGGATTACTCTTTACGCTGAACTATAAAATCATGGGTAAGTGAAGTGTTAATGAATGTTAGGATGCAATTTCAGGTAACTTAGAAACTAATTTGGTAATCCTATGTAAATTTGATGAGAGATTACGAGTCAGTGATATTGACAAAAATTTCCCATGAGTACCAGTACATATAAAATTGTTACTATACTGTATAAATTTCATTTAAAATCATTGTGTACATCAAAATCTGCATTTAAAAACATGTTTTGTAATATTCTAAGTCATTCTGGGGATTTAATTTTTTAGGTACTGTACTGTATGTAGCTCAGCTTTTATAATGGGAGTCTATGGGGAAATGGGATCAGAAAAAAGAAAAAGCAACTTACAAAAGTTTTTTTTTTGAATGGAAGAGCCTTGGTGAATCAGCCAACTAGCTTGTTGACAAAGCATTTGCATTGCTAGATTTACTGCACAATTAGAAATTTAATCTTAAAGGCAAATTAAAGTAAATGAATGGATACAGAGACTTTCACCAAATTTTCTAAGCTCACCTGATTGATTTCATGCATGTAGGCATCATCTTGTGGTAAAGGGAAGTGTTGAGCATATATTAAATGTCTTGGAGGTCTTTGTTTACCTTCCCCTCGGAGTTCTCCTCTCCCACCTGTGCCAGATTCTTCAAGACTTGTATCAACAGCTATTTTCTGCACCATCTTCCCAAGATCTTCATCGATGTTGTCAGTTCCATCCTATAGATATGAACTGAAGATATAATTTCCATTGATTATAGTAAAAATTATATTTCAATCATCCTTTCTGTCATGATTAATTCAACTCTTCAAGTAATGGCCTAAAATTTTTGCCTCTTCCCAAACATGTCTTACTGAATTATAACAACAAAATATGCAGGTACCTAATAACAAAATATTTTACCTCCTTCTTTTCTCCAAAAGATGTGTCAGCTTTCAGGTCAGGAGTGCCTGAGGCCAAGTCACCACGCGATATGAGAGTGCACATATATGTATCATGGCTAAATACATCCTGACGGATCAGTTCAGAAAATAAGAGGACTAAGTTCCCAAACTCCTGTGATCTTACAGATAATGCATTCTCATCTGTAGAAAGAGAAAAAGTTTACCTGTTGAATTTTATTTTCATATCTCCAATATATCACAGACATACCTCTTATAGAGCTCTAGATACATTCCTGAATAAGGAGCATCATTCACGACAGTGAATTACCGTATTTTACAGCATATAAGACGCACTCCCATTTCAACAGAGAATATTTAGGAAAAATCTTTTGTGTGTATTTTCCTCCTGTAGCCATAGTTTTCTTTCAATAATATACAGTGGTCCCTTGGTTAACGAACACAATTCGTTCCAGAGGGTCATTTGTTAACCGAATCCAGTGTTTCAATGGGAATTGGGTAATTGGTTCCAGCTCACCGAAAAGTACATACAAAGCAAAAAAAAAAAATGCAGTAAAGTACACTTACTTTGAGGAGTGTATGTAGAAGGTTCCTGGTTGATGATGATGATAGGAATTAGAAGTGGGGGTGGAGGAGAAGGGAGAAGAGAAGGAAGCGGGGATGGAGGGGAAATCACCTTTCAGGGGACCCATGCTTGATGCCGTTATTTCACTAATAAAATTTTAAGTTCACTAGGTGTAATTCAAGATTATTTTATTGAAATCAACACTGCACTGTGCTATATATTATCAATATGTTAACTAAATTTCAGAATGACTAATAATTTCAATGAAAAATGCAAAATTATTCAAGACACCAACAAAATAGATGTTCACTCCACTGTCAACAGAGCCCAACTGATGCCTTGTGGCTGAGTCAAGCATCTGATGGGCGCACAAAAAAAACTAATTCCCTGTACTGCATATATTATCAATATGTTAAATAAATGTTAAAATGACTAATAACTTTAATACAAAACATGCAAAAATATTGAAGAGCACAACTTTATTGATATTTACTCTGCTGGAAACGAATGTAAACATAGAACAGATTACTGAATTGGCGGACTAGCCCATCAGCTGATCAGCTGATGCTCACAACAAAACGTGATGTTCGTAAGGGTTTCGTTAATCGAATTTTTGTTCGTTAAACGAATTGAAGATTCTTATGGAAGGTAATTCATTAACAGAAATTTCGTTAATCGAACCGTTCGTTAACCGAGGGACCACTGTACTGTATACCAGTAAACATCAGGAATAAATAAAAATAATACCAATGTATAACATAAACCAAAAAACACTGTACTGTACAGTATAGTCTGGATTTACGCGGATTTTGTTTACGCGTTTGGTCATTTACGCGGTGCCTTGCCAGAATGAAATGTTTTAATTACGCAGTAAATTTCATCATTTATGCGGCGAGCAGCTGGAGAGGTCCAGACCGCCGTGCCATTTTTTACTCTTGCAGTCCATTTTTGACCATACGCGGGAAGCGGCGCGGTGAGGGGTGCGCATTAGGTCACCCTTACATTATCGCTCACGTCATATGACGTATCGGACTGTGATTCAGCCACGCATCCTTACCACTCACGCATTCCCTCTGCTGCTAGCTGTGAGTGGTATAATGTAACATGACGTGCCCTGCCACCAGAAGTCGCTGACCTAGCCGGGCCAGTCTCATTGTTCTCAGTCCGCATACACAGTTCTCTCTTGGACCTGCTATTCCCCTCACAATGGCTTCCGCTGGACCCCCACCACCCCAGAAAAACCTTGAATTACCTGGACCAAGCCATGATTATGTGAAGGAAATCATCGAGTTGGGGGAGAAAATTAAGCTCATCCTTGACAAAGACCCAGTCAAGCATTGGTATGAAGTATCTAATAACCATCTGTCGAAAGTTATGAAGCCGTATGTCCAGATCTATCACGAAAACATCAATGCTACTCATCAACTTAGTATTAAAGACTTCTTCGCCCGCAACCCATCACAACCAGCCCAAGTCAGTGATAGTGACATTGAGGATATGGACTTTGAAGGGCTTATCAGGGAGGCCCTGCAAACCTCTGCGAGTAGTGAAAGTGATTCAGGGCAGGAAAAAGGGTAGTCTGGGGGTCGGCCCAGTCTCTATTTCAATTAATCCCATATGTTCTGTTATTTCGTTTAAGCGTCTCTCATTTTACGCGGACCTCCACAGGTTTAATTGACAGAGTAAACTAATATATATATATATATATATATATATATATATATATATATATATATATATATATATATATATATATATATATACTATATATATATATATATTTATATATATATATATATACATATATATATATATATATATATATATATATATGCAAGTAAATCACTGTAGGTGCGCGTGATCTAGGTATATGCTGAAAACCACCAGGAAAGAAGAAAACACGAAGTTCCCAAGCGCTTTCGTGTAATTCACATCTTCAGGGGTGAGTACAGACTAGATAGAGTAATGCAAAACAAGATGAATATATACAGAGGAGGGTGAGACCAGGTCCACAATGGTCAGGTAATGACCCTACTAATCTTTAAATGGCACACAACGGTTGGTGGTTGGGTCAGATGGGACAGTGACCCGCCCTCTCACCTGATCACAAATCTTCTTAATTACAAAGTTGTCCAGCTTGTACATGCCGTTACTCAAATTCATGTTGAATGCTTCGGTATGTTTAATAAGACTAGATTCTATGATGTTCCAACTATCAATTGAATTACAAGGTAATATTGAGGAGGCATTATCCCAGTCAATGCAATGCTTGTTATCCCTCAAATGAACAAACAGAGCATTGGATTCCTGGCCTGTCCTAACACTGTATTTGTGTTGTTTAATTCTAGTTACAAGATCTTTACCTGTCTGGCCTAAGTAAAGATTAGTAGGGTCATTACCTGACCATTGTGGACCTGGTCTCACCCTCCTCTGTATATATTCATCTTGTTTTGCATTACTCTATCTAGTCTGTACTCACCCCTGAAGATGTGAATTACACGAAAGCGCTTGGGAACTTCGTGTTTTCTTCTTTCCTGGTGGTTATCAGCATATATATATATATATATATATATATATATATATATATATATATATATATATATATATATATATATATATATATATATATATGCCGTATATCGCGGCCTATAAGGCGTCGGGGTGCATAAGACGGCCCCCCCAAATTTCCATTTAAAAAGTAGCTTTTGAGCTCTATTTGCTGTATAAGACCAGTACCCCAAATGTGACACTTACCCACTGACTCAGTAGTCCTTTACCAACCATCCTTGGTTTCTTAAAATAATGCCAATTCACTTCAAGTAATGTCATCAAATGTACCCGCTGGTGTAGTGTAAACACTAGTGACGTCACTGAAGCGTCTGCTATTTACCGGTAACTGGAACTAATGTCGGTGTCGAGTAAAATTTTTCCATTTACTTGAAATGGATTTACCGATTTATTTGTTTATTTATTTATTTATAATATACTGAAACATATTAAACACACTGCAAGTATTTTCTTTCATTTATACGCTTGCTTCGCAAGAGACGATCGGTGGTGGGAGTGTTCCCTCGTCTCCGTGGTGTGACTGTGTTCTGACTATACAACAGGTGGTTCAACAGCAACCACCTTATTCTAATTGTGGTGTTTCATTAGGATTTGAGTGAAAAAGGTTACCGGTATGTTCTTACTACATACGTTTATTACACAAACATATATATATATATATATATATATATATATATATATATATATATATATATATATATATATATATATATATATATATATATTTATATTTATATATATATTTATATTTATATATATATTTATATTTATATATATATTTATTTATATATATATATATATTTATATTTATTTATATATATATATATTTATATATATATATATATATATATATATATATATATATATATATATATATATATATATATATAATATATAAATATATATATACTGAATATACTATGTACAACAAATGAATGTTCAATGAATTATTTATGGTGCATTAGGGTACTGGGCCACTTCAGACGGGCTATAAATAGACTTGTTATCTCCCCTCCATCTCACCCTGAGCCAGACGGAAGCGCCTTGGTAAATAACATTTGTTTGCTTATTTTCCATTTACTTGAAATAAATTTACCGAATTATTTGTTTAATTATTTATTTATAATATACTGTAATATATTAAACACACTGTAATTATTTTCTTTAATTTATAAACTGTTTTGCGACAAAGGAATGTTCTCCAGTAGTGTTTCATTAGGATTTGAGTGAAAAAATATTACGTACTTACTACATACATTTATTACACAAACATATATATATATATATATATATATATATATATATATATATATATATATATATATATATATATATATATATATATATATATATATATATATATATATATATATACTATATACTTTCTGCCTCATTTCCACACAATTGCAGTTTCAATTGTTCCTCTTACTTTGACAACACAACATACATAAAGTATATTATTAATCAGTTTTGATCTTTTTTTTTAATTTTTGTATTTATTTATAGTTAGTTACTTAAAATAAGGCCAATTCATTTCAAGTAATGGCATCAAATGTTACCCGCTGGTGTAGTGTAAACACTAGTGACGTCACTTAAGCGTCTGTAATTAACCGTCGATAGTTTCAAGAATTAATGCACTCATTTACTGAATATTCTTTGTAAAAAAATAAAATTTAAATCAATTATTTATAGGAGATAAATATTATTATGAGTAAATATACCGATACCGGTATGCATTACTGACCACCTCCACGGCTAAAAATAGCTTAATCTCGCGGTCACTTTCCCTTTCTTGCTCCTCACTGGCAAATGGGGGGGGGGGGGGGGGAGGGGGGGCATGGGGAGGGGTGTGTGATGATAGCTGTGTTTATTACAGGGTATGTTAGACAGGTTTATAATACATTTTTATTATTTTAATATACCGGTAATCTTAATTTGAATCCAGCTTGCCAAACGTAAGTTTCAGTATAAAATAATTACTGGTAGGACTTTGTGAGTGGCTTACGATGTTTCCATCACCACTCTTGACACAATATTTAAGACGTAAGAATTTTATATTTGTTGCTTAAGACGACCCCCTAACTTTGGGCAGATTTTTTTATTGTTCAAATTTCGTCTTATAAGCCGAGATATACGGAATATATATATATATATATATATATATATATATATATATATATATATATATATATATAGTCGTCGACTTACGACCTAGATTGGTTACGGCCGACCGGTCGTAAGTTGATCTGGTCGTAAGTCGGCCTATGTTATAATTACCTTACGTATATTATACTGTAATGTGTAATGATAATATAATCATCTTTAAGTCATATTTTATCAACATTTTCTTTGTTCATCATTGTTACGGTCGTCAGGTTTAAGTAAATCACTGCATACTACAGTACAATTGGTTTATTATTTACACTGGGGCTGGGGCCAAAACTGTCGTACCGCCGGTCGTAAAGTCGAACAGACGTAAGTCGCATAGGTCGTAAGTCGACGAATACCTGTATATATATATATATATCGTTAATTTATGATATTCCTTGTTTATAGGTCGACCCAAGTTTTTGAGGGTATTGGTACAACAAAACTTTCAGTAAAAACACTCTATGTCCTATAAACTGAGGCTCGCCGTGCCTGAAACACAGAGTGCCGAAGGCAAATTGTTTACCATTTATTATTACGACACTTTACACTGAAACGCGGGTAGTTTCAACAAAAATATTGTATATTTCCATTCAAGTATTTATTCAAGTCAATTAGGAGGGAATATTATTGTAATGCAACAGTTTTTTAACTGAAAATCCTTCGAAAAGCGATTACGGTAACATCTTTTGAACGAAAGAAAGCGAAAGTCATTGCTTTAATCACGATTTTATCCCACTTTCCACTGTAATACGTACGTCATTTCAGCAAAAATATTACATTTCCGTGAATGTATCATATATATAGCACACTATGAATAGAATATCACTAATATAACAGTATTTTAACTGAAAACTATTAAAAAACGAGTAACGTATCTTGAACATCGGAAGGTTAGGGAAAGTCTTTTGTTTTCATGTAGTTTATCCTAATTTACATTGAAATACATTACGTTTAAGCAAAACTACCAATCATTTCTGAGAATATGGAAATATAGTATTTTTGCTGAAATGACGTACGTATTACAGTGGAAAGTGGGATAAAATCGTGATGAAAGCAATGACTTTCGCTTTCTATCATTCAAAAGATGTTACCGTAATCGCTTTTCGAAGGGTTTTCAGTTAAAAAAATGTTGTATTACAATAATATTCTATCCTAATTCACTTGTGATGCAACAGTTTTTAACTGAAAACGATTCGAAAAACACGTGTACCGTCTAGCACTCTAGCGGATACGGCAGAGCCCTGGTCGCGGAGGCTTTGTTTTTGCATCGGCCCTTCTTAAGCAGCCTTTAATTTTAGCGTACGTTGAAATTTTGTTTACAGGTATATTCTTATTTTCTTGCTTCTTATTCTCCAGAAATATGACAAGTTTGTATATAATACAATGTTACGGTACTTTTAATTTACAAGTATTCATTTTTAAAAATACAGAAGACACCAAACAAATACCAGTACGGATAATTTGCGTGACTCTCCCGCCAAAAAAGACCAAACAGCTGGTACTCTCTCCCTCAGCCCTACCAAAAACAGCCGAATGACATCTTTCTTGTTTATTCTCTTCCAATTTCTCACTTTAACTGGTATTTTTTACTTCATATTGCCTACATCAGATAAACTACAGTAATTGAGGTTAGACACTGTTATAATTTGATTACCGGGTACTGGCAGGATGCTGTTAGAACCACCTGACCCTACCAACAATGTTGCAAGTCAGACAGCATTTTTTTTTTTTTACATTTTTGGTGTCTCCATTTGTTAATTTTTTTTTTCTGTGGGGTTTGCACAATAGTAAACTGTTTTACCTACAGAATTGTAAAACGATTTAGGAAAAGAAATACTCAGTAACTTAAAATTTTAAATGGAAAATCTTGAAACTGGCAACTGTGTGCTGAAGACGATGACAAGGAAAATTATTTTGATGGATTTTAATGAAAATATTCAGAAATATGGTATCGTAGTATTTATTCAAGTGAATTAGGATAGAATATTATTGTAATACAACAGTTTTTTAACTGAAAACCATTCGAAAAACGATCACGGGAAAATCTTTTGAACACCGAAAGAAAGCGAAAGTCATTGCTTTCGTTATGATTTTATCCCACTTTCCACTGTAATACGTACATCATTTCAGCAAAAATATTACATTTCCATATTTATTTCTGAGAATATATTCATTCAGTCACAGCTAAGGTAAAATATACTTGTGATGTAATATTTTAATGAAAATACCCGGTATTTAGAAATACCACATCGTAGTTTTCTTTTGTTTCAAATATCTAGAAGTGTAAGTAACAAGAGTGCAGAGGTCTTATTGCAACTATATCTTGCACTAGTCAGGCCGCACCTTGATTATGCGGTTCAGTTATGGTGCCCCTATTATAGAATGGATATAAATTCACTAGAGTCGGTGCAGCGAAGAATGACAAAAATTATTCCGGGACTTAGAAACCTTCCATATCAGGATAGGTTAAAGAAACTTAACTTGCATTCCCTAGAAAGACGAAGAGTACGGGGAGATATGATAGAAGTATTTAAGTGGGTGAAAGGAATCAATAAAGGGGATATAGATAAAGTTCTTATAATATCCGAGCAGGATAGGACTCGGAGCAACGGATTCAAGTTGGATAAGTTTAGGTTTAGGAGGGAGATAGGAAGAAACTGGTTCACAAATAGGGTGGTGGACGAGTGGAACAAGCTTAGCAACTTTGTAGTAAGTGCGGGAACCCTGGAAAGTTTCAAAAGGAGGCTAGATAGATTCATGGATGATAGAGAGTGGTAGTAACTCTCGACAGGAGCTGCCATGCACAGGCCAACCGGCCTATTGCAGACTCCTTATTTTCTTATGTTCTTATGTTCTTAGCTTTCGTCTTTATTCAAGACATCTTCAGAGGCAACTGGATTACATGGACAGAGAGAGCCTTAAATATACAGGGTGACCTTATTAAACATGAGGTCAGGTCATAATGATGTCATCCACTAATCCCCACACCAACACCAACACACACGTAGAGGAGCTTAAGAGAAGGGGGCGACGTGACTAGTCAGGTCAGGTCAGGTCAAAAATAAGGGACCCACTAAATATCTATCCTACATCTAGATCAAAGGTTTTCAAAGCATTTTTAACCTTGGGCCACTGACAAATAAATTTATGTAACATATAATCAGTTTTGAACTGACCATCACTAAGGTTTATTGATTTTAATTCCTTAATCAAACTAGCTTCATCCAGAAGTCTTTCTGTGACACAAGATGATTTGAATACTTCTAAGCTTTTTCCCAAGCAATGGGATGATTATTATTCCTAACATGAACGAACAGGGCAATGCTTTCAGATGCTGTTCTGATATTGTACTTATGTTGTCTGATTCTGAGCTGCAATGTTTTTCCTGTCTGTCCTACATAATTACCATTACATTTGCTACATGGAATACAATAAACACTTCCATTTACATTCAAACTTGGGCTATTTTTTATTAACATATTGGTAATGGTTGAGTCATACTTGAAAACAACATTAATATTTAGTAGTTTGAGGGACCGAACTAACGGGACAAATTCATTATGATAGGGCAGAGTCAAAATATTCTTAAGTGCAGGAATTTGCCTGGTTTGAGAGGAATGAAAGGATTTTTTAGCCCTTTTAAAACAACGATCGACAAACACAGAAGGGTACCCAAGTTTTTGTGCAATGGAACGATCGTGTTTCAATTCATCATCAATAAATTCAGCATCACAAATACGCAGACATCTTAAGAACATAGCAGAAAAAAACTGACATTTTGGTAGACTCCAGGTGATTCGATAAAAAGTGTATGAAACTGTCTACCTGTGTGGGCTTTCTGTATACCTTAAATTTGTAGTTTTGGCCATTTCTCATGATAAGCATATCAAGGAAAGGAAGGGATCTATTTATTTCTGTTTCAATTTTGAATGCGATACTTGGGACAATATCATTAAGCTTGTCTAAAAATTCCAATGGGTCACAGTTTCTAGGCCAAAGACAAAGAACATCATCTACATATCTATACCATGGAGGAATAAAGTCCCCTAAATTGGGTAGTAATCTAGCATAAAAAAACTCCATATAAATACAGGCTAGAGGAGCAGAAAGACAATTACCCATGCTCATGCCAAATATTTGCTTGTAAAACTTCCCATTTGCTCTGAACACATTGTCAGTTACGCATAACTCTATCAATTTGAGATAAGTATCATGTTCAATAGTTAAATCTAACAGTTGTAATTTATCTTTAAGAAATGAAAGTAGGTCTTTCACAGGTACTCTAGTGAACAGTGAATTTACATCAAAACTTATTAATTCGCAAGGTTCATTGTGTTTCTTAAGTTTATCAATTAAATCACTGCTATTGTGTATATGTGAATTAGATATTTGGCCTGTAAGAGGGGATAGCATCTTTACCAGCCACTTGGATAATTTGTAAGTAACAGAACCCACAGAACTCACGACAGGACGTAATGGATTGTTAAGCTTCTGTGTTTTGATCAATCCATACATATAAGGTAAAGTGGGATTGATTTGAGAGAGCTGTTTGATGAGATCAGGGTTCTTTTTCAATAACATCTTCATATTGGAATTAGATAACTTATTAATATTTTCCAGGGGATCTTTCGTAAGCTCACAATACGTGCTTTCATCACTAAGTAATAATTTCATCATATCATTGTAGTCACTTTTATCCAAAATTACAATAGCATTAGACTTATCAGCCTTAGTAATATGGATATTCTTATTTCTTTTCAAGTTTAACAAGGCTGTTTCAAATCTTTTTGGAATGTTTGAAACAAATTTCTGATGTAAAACACTATGTATACAACCTTTAGCTATGGAAATATCTTCATTTGTAACATCTGACGACTTATTCTTTTCCAGGTTGATTATACCTTTAGCAATAGTAAGTGGATTAACGCACCGTTGAGTGATAGAAAACTTCTTATCAAAACCAAGAAGTTTCTCATTTGTCTGTAGATCATAAGATGAAAAGTTTATGAACAAATTTGGATCACTCAATATGGTCCAGCAACTCTCGTCAAACAGAGCATTTAATTTGGCATTTAACCTTCTTTTTTCGGCTTTGTCACTTTCACTAAGAAGTTGATTTACAAAATCACGAATGGTGTGCCACTTATCAACACAAACACTGTTTTGCATAAGTATTTTATACTGAGCACTGTGTTTAAAAGCTAATTTCACACTGTCACTTCAACTCTTGATAAGGGAGTCCAGCAGCACTTTATCCAACTCAGAGAATGCTTGATTGTCCAGATTTCTTAGTCTACTTGGAAGACAGGACTTGGGAACAATTTTATCATCTCTGCAATCTTTCAAAAACTTCAACTTGTTTTTGAGACTATGAGCTTTCAGCAAACTCTTCTTGTAGTTACGGTAGATGGGGCGAAGATGAGGATGTTGTTGACAGATTAAGGACACAGCGTAGGAGATATGTGTAAGTTCCATATTTCATGTAGATCCACAATGAAAATGTGGATAAGATAAATCTTGATAAAATCACACGGGAAAAGGGAAACAACGGAGCACCTTAGCTTTCGTCTTCATTCAAGACATCTTCAGAGGCAACTGGATTACATGGACAGAGAGAGGCTTAAATATACAGGGTGACCATAAAAACATGAGGTCAGGTCATAATGATGTCATCCACTAATCCCCACACCAACACCAACACACACGTAGAGGAGCTCAAGAGAAGGGGGCGACGTGACTAGTCAGGTCAGGTCAAAAATAAGGCCCACTAAATAACTATATATATACAGCATTACCCCGCTTTAAGCGGTTTCACTTTCCGCGTTTTCTCATTTACGCGGTGCCTCGCCAGAACCGAACTTTCACTTTCCGCGGTTCATCTACCCATATACACGCAGAGTGTCTGGCTCGACGCTATTTTTAGATTTGCCTCACCCGCCTGCTCCCGCCTCCGCCTGGGCAAGCCGCGCGGTAAGGTTGCGCAGTGCATGTCTCTGTTGCGTTATCAGTGATGTCATATGACGTATCGGACTGTGATTGGCCATGCATCCCTACCTCCCTCCGCTGCTAGCTGTAATTGGTTTAAAGTAATATGACGTGTCCACCCGCGGGAGGGAGGGAGGAAAGACGACGCTTGACCTAACAGCGGCAGTTTCATCCCTCCAGGCCACACCGTGTATACGTGCATCCATTGTTCTGTGAAATGGCTTCCGCTGGACCACCGCCACCAGAGAGAAACCTTTCCTTACCTGGACCCAGCCGCCCTTAGCCAAAGAAGATACGACGTTCCCTAAGCTACGAAGTGAAATACCAGATAATTCAAGATTTGGAGAAAGGAACACGTTAAGCTGATCTCGCGCGCCAGCATGGAGTCAACGAATCTACGATTCGTACTATCAAGAAGGATGCAGCCAAGATCAAAGAGCACATGAG
The DNA here is from genome assembly GCA_958450375.1 of Homarus gammarus. Lineage (NCBI taxonomy): Eukaryota > Metazoa > Arthropoda > Malacostraca > Decapoda > Nephropidae > Homarus > Homarus gammarus. The sequence goes on from CAUDMG010003866.1 coordinate 1,443,649, forward strand.
AATCACAAAGTTTGCAGGTGCTGCTAAAGGTGGAAAATTTGCTGGTGAGTTACTTGATTCGTCAGGCGCGACGCAACATGGCGGTGGACACGCGATCCGTTCAAGAGTACGCACGTGAACTGTACGCAGCAGTGTCACGTAAGATGGGAATTGCAGAACCCAAACCCTTCAATGCTTCCTCTGGTTGGCTGCATAGGTTTAAGAAGAGGAACAATATCACCAACATCAACATTGGTGGTGAAGAAGCGAGTGCTGACAGTGTGGCGGCTAGAGATTTTCCTCCGTTCTTCCGTGAGGTTATGGAGGAAGGGCAGTACACTGACGACCAGGTGTTCAACATGGACGAATCCGGCCTATTTTGGAAAAAGCTGCCTACCAAGACCTTTGTTGTCCAGTCTGCCAGCAAGGTTCAGGGTCTGAAGTTGCAGAAGGAGGGCATCACCGTCCTCTTTACCACCAATGCCTCCGGTACCTGTAAACCAAAGTTATCGGTGATTCACACAGCCCGCAAGCCGCACGCCTACAAGAACGTGGACATGAGCAAGATTAATGTCCACTGGCTGACCGCACGCAAGGCGTGGATGTTCTCTGCTCTGTCACTCTCCTGGTTTGATGACTGTTTCATTCCCGACGTGAAGAAATTCTGCGAGCATAAAAAAGGTTCCATTCAAGATTTTGTTGCTCCTTGACAACGCACCAGGACATTCGCCCCTACTTATGGATCGTCACCCCAACGTAAAAGTGGTCTTCCTTCCTCCCAACACTACGTCATTAATCCAGCCCATGGACCAGGAGTTGATCTGCAATGTTAAAGCTGCATACTTGGCAAAGAAATTCAAGCTCCTGAACGACTGTACCAACACCGAGGATGAGTTGCGTAAGCTGGGTGACACCGACAGAGAGAGTAAAAGCGACGAGGACAAGGAACAAGAGGTGGTGACTCAAGAAGTTCTCGTCAAACAGTTTTGGAAGAAATTTAACGTCAAACAAGCTGTAGACTTCTTGGTGGAGGCATGGGATCAGCTGTCTATAGCTACGATTCGTCACGCATGGAGGCATGTGTTGCATGGCATACCAGGTGAGAGGCGGAGTCAACCTGTGACTGGTGAGGTTCAGTCTGTGACAGTGGCATTGGACCTTGCAAGAGAAGCTGCGCACAGTATTACAGCTGAAGGCTTCTCCGAGACCACCAACGAAGACATCCTGGAGGTGATCAGAGATCCTGAAATGACTGCCGACGAGATGTTGGAAGATGATAACATCAGTGAAGAGGAAGGTGGTGCGTCAATCCCAGAAGAACACAAATTAACGCATAGTAATACTAAGGGTGCCATCGAGTGTGCAGAGAAATTAAAGCTCTTCCTTTCCAACGACCATGACGATGACTGCTATGAAGTCTTCCATACCCGGCTGGTGCAGGCTATGGAGCCATACATCAAGGTGTATCAAGAAAACATCAACACTAGCCGTCAAAAAAGCATTACCGAGTTTTTCGCCCACAACCCACCACAGCCAGCCAGAGCCAGTGATAGTGACAGTGAAAGTGACTTTGAGGGATTTGTCAGGGAAGCCCTGACAACTATAACTGATAGTGATGGTGATGCACCTAGTGATGGTGATTCACCTGAGGGCCAGTAATCTGCCCTCTGCCTCGGAACCAGCCTCCATCCCCGTATGCCGACCCATCTCTTCTACTAACGTAAGTGTTACACCCAACCTTTAGTTTTCCTAACCTAACCTTTATTTTTCCTAACTTAACCTTTATTTTTCCTAACCTAACCTCTTCTATATTAATTGTGTGTGCATACCATCATAAAGTTAAGATAATATTTTTACTACAACATAGTTGTGTGTCGTCAAAAAGTGGAGTTTGGGGGTCGGGCCAGTCTCTGTTGGAATTAATTCCATATGTTCTGTTGTTCACTTTACGCGGATTTCACTTTCCGCGGTACCCTGTGGGTTCAATTGACCGCGTAAATCGGGGTACTACTGTATATTAATTTAAGGGCAATTTAGGAGATTTTTAAGAGTGTTTCTGACTTTAAGCGTTTTTTGGCTTTACGCAAAGTCCCAGGAAAGTCTACTTTATATCTACCCAAAATTACCAATTGAAAAATAACCATAACACCTCACAGCTCAGCCTAGTAGGGAGATGGCTAGGGAGATGTGGCTAGCGATAAGTCTTTTTTTTTTTTTTATGGGGATCAGCCCACCTGGGCACAAGTCACTGACCCACATCGGGGCCTGGGGGGCAAAAATGTAATACTACTACTACTACTACTACTACTACTACTACTACTACTACTACTTTTTTTTTTTTTTTTTTTTTTTTTTTTTACGTGGCCTCCAGCCTCCCCCAATAGCCACACCTTCGCCACCATTTATTTACCTTAATATTAAATATCCTAATACATAAGAAGCTATCCTATCTGTGTTAAATTAGTTGAGCTGCAGATCTATGCGGCATTCAGCGACTGTAGCCTCATAGTCAATATCTGCAGCAATTGTCGGAGTAGGGGCAGAAGCTCTCGTTCCCCTAAGGCAGAGCAAAGCCGACCGAAGGAGAGAGAAGGACAGTCGACATCTCATCCAAGCAGTAACATAACTTCTGGGCTGCTGCTTCTGTTCGGAGATCAGCTCCGCGAGTCTGGCGTAGAAACATCTTGCACTTCGGCCCATCCCACCAGAGGTTGTGAACACTAGAGGAGTGAAGCTGCCTTGATCAACATTTTGAATTCTCTCCCCATATGCCCTTCTCTTGTCGTTCTCGTTCCTCCTATGTGCAGCATCGAGAGCTAGGTTACGGTGACAAACGGCCATGGGATCAAAAATCCTGATGTCGAAGAAAGCTCGCTGTCCCCGCGTCCAGAATCCTCGAGCACTGACGTCCACACGGGCTTCGTTTGATGTGTTTGAAGTCCTGTGTTGGAAGATCTCGCCATCCAGTGGAAGGAGGGTTGGTTCTACCATAACGTCCCGGCAGATTTCCTTCAACATATTTGCTGTGAGATCCCTTACCTCGTCATGCCTCATGCATATGAAGCCCCCCTTCTTGCAGACCATGGCGTGATCACCATCATAGGAAGAGCCACATACGCATTGGGAGGGCAAACCATCCACTGGCCAACCGTACCTTAGAGCAATGGCATCTGTAAATTCTTGTTTGTTAAGGCTGAAACCATTTGCCCTTATCGGTAACGTAGTTAGCCAGTTCGAGGCGCCCACCTCCTGCGCTATAGCTACTTTTTTTGTCAAATTTTCTGGAACCTGCAGCAATAGTTGCTGCAACATGTCATTTTGGCAGTGCTGCCGATCTGTTGTAATGGACCTACGGATCTTATTAACTTCGCTGGTGTCCACTTCCCCTGTTGCATCCTGGGCTATTATGTGGTCAGTGAGGGCTGACGTAAGCTTAAGTGAATTTTGATGTTCAGAGTCGGCAATCTCCTCTGGATTAGTTAATGTAATAATAATAATAATAATAATAATAATAATAATAATAATAATAATAATAATAATAATAATAATAATAAGTCTAACTTGGCAACAGTGCCACTAGTGATATCAGATGCAAATGAAAAGAAAATTATCTGTAAATCTTCATTTGTATCAGGTAATGTATTTGTAGAATTAAAGTGGCATATATAGTGAATGGGGTTCTGCTCTTCATGTAGAAACATAAGAAAGAATCAAGAGGTATGTTAGGCAAGCCCAGGATAAAGGAGCTTACTGGAAGCTATCGTTCACTGTAAATGTCCCACAGAAATGCATGAATTTTACCCCCTCAAAAATATATTACATGCATAGTTCGACCCCCTACTTTTCATATAAAAATTGGATCATGGAAACTCGAACTGTACTCTAGTATATACAGTATATTGTGTGTAATAAAAGTAGCTTTACATTCCTTATATGTCTTTATCACTGAATTTTTGGCTTTCAATGTTCCTTAGTGAAAATATTTTGAAAGCATTTCACAGTACTGTATACATGCTTGATTTGTATACATCTCTTCATCTGATGAAGGAAGGGTGTATATTGTTATACAATACTGTATGTATATAAACTTTACAACACATTTGCCTGAAAATCCAAAAAATAATTACAGTATAAGAAAATAGTCCATATTTATAAAAAAAAATAATAATGCTGTACATCAGATACTTACCATATACAGGAGCCTGTGTATCTAAGAACTTTAGCAGGAGGTTCTGGAAAATACATCCACCTGGGGTTAGCATCTGATTAGATGTCACAGAGTCCTTGTCATCTGGAAGATCATTTTCAGCTGATGCAACGTTATTTTGTCTCTTCTCCAATAAGCGAGCAACAACTAAAGCCCGGTGCTCCCCACAGCGCTGTACTGACACTGCCCATTCACACAGTGTACGCACGATGGCCTCATCACTACTGGTACTGTTGTTATTGTTGCTGGTGTTATTCCCTGTATAAGTGTTGCTACCACAGCTGCTGTTACTGCTTGGATTCTGTAAATAATGAATATCAAAATAAAAACCTAAAATTACTAATCACAGGCAATAGAAAGAAAAATCCAGTTTGTCTAATTTACCTATTTTTTTTAAAGCTTTTCAGTTATAGATGTAGCCCACTTAGCAATTCGAATTTATGTGTATGTATGTGTGTGTGTGGCTAGGTATGATGCATCTAGTGCAGTATCTTAATGTCAATGACTGGGCATTTGTTTGGTCGAAATGTCGCCTGGCCAAGATTTCTGAGTTTCTTGACTTTCTTTGTACAGTAATCCAATCCTCTTCATTCTGGGCCCTTTCTTCACCCCAAAGTGTTTGAGCATCTACCAGCCATGATTGTAGAGTGTTCACTCACAAAAACTCCACTAAATTATGGAAAAATCAGGGTGCAATTATCCACAGAGGTGGAACACTGAGGGGCAGTGCTACTATGTGTGTACTGTGTGGGGTGGAAATGTTGGAACCAAGCAAGTGCTGAGTGACCAGTAGGCTGGACGATGTTGTAGGGTGACATTGTACTATTAACAAACTCCCGAGCCAAACATTTTGATGCCTAAACCTTTTTCTAGCATTCCCTCATAATTTTACCAGTAAAATGCTTTCAGATGGATAGTAGAAATAATAGAGCCATATCCCAATCCTATGCTTGAAAGACAAAAATGTGTGCAGAAAAAGGCAGTCAGGCTGATAACACTAACACTTACTTGTACAGTAGGTGTAGAATGTTCTTGTTTAAGTTGTTTTATATTTAGAATAATATGAAAGGCATTTGTTGCTCTAAAATAATTACTAATTATTGCTAACTTCTTAAGTTAGCCAAGTATCATTTAGTTTTTCTCAAGTGACAAATGACCATTTAATAGGTTTTCTATTTTATTCTTGGGTGCTAAAAAATACTGTACCTGCAGATCATGAATGACAATTAATTTTCTTATAAATACTAGGGAAAACTGACAATAAATGTATATTTAAACTTATAACCTATCTAAAGCTGAAAGCTTTGTTTTATGAATGGTTCCCACCTTATATCACCATCCATTGAGGCAGTGAATATGGAAAATATTTGGTTACATATTCTGTAAAGACATGGCATAAACTTAGCAAGTATGAATACTGTACTATTTCAATTAATATTTTTTATTCGATATTCATTGAGGTGTATAAGCACCTCAGGGGGCACTACTCAGTTGAGTGTCCTTACTTGGAGCTGGCAGACGCTCGCCCCACAAGGGGTCACAGCTCAAGATTGAAGAAGCCGCAAGTCCAGAAAACTGTGAGGGCAAACTTTTTCGGAGTGAGGGTTGTAAACTCTTAGAACAATCTACCAGAGAGTGTTGTGACGGCACCGAGTGTGAGCTCTTTCAAGAGAAGACTTGACCAACACTGGAGCGGGTTCAGGTACATTCAGGAGCCGGTGCATGCCCAGTATTTGCCAACAGTGCGTGACAGAGACATGACCGATCGCCTGGGCGGCTAGCGAGCCGATCTTTTGGTGAAGAATATAAATGAAAAGAGACGTGACCGATCGCCCAAGCGGCTAACAAGCCGATCAGTGGCGAAGAGGATAAAAGTAAAAAGTAAAAGTAACACAATCAACCATTAAAGGTCTGATATCATCCCAGAGCGCCCGATGTTGTAGGGGTCTGATGCCGTCAGTCTAGCGCTTCATTTTTTTTTTCCAGTGTGAATAGCGTGACTATTATGGTGGCAATAGCTCATTCCCGCTCATTCACACATCTCCTTGACCGCATTTCAAGCAAATAATCAGTACAGGTATAACAGTTGTCACCATGCAGGAAGGTTGTGTATCTTAGAACTCCAGCTCCCAAGCCCTGTCACTCCAAGCCACAGAGTGGTGAATGTACCGTATATAGTGTACTGTATACAGCGTAATAATAAGGAATCATGTGAAGGTGTTGTGAAGTTGTAAGAACATGGAATGAGTTGGTAGTGCACCACCGTTCACACCCAGATGCGCGATAACTTCTAGAGGGGTGATGAGGTAGGATGTCTTGCCGACTTCTCTGACTCGCCAATAACAATAACCATCGGTGGTGAGTACAGTAATAATTATGTTATTTCCTATTGACTGCCATGTATGTCTAACATTTCATAAGACAAGAACGTTCATTTTATGATTTTCATTTCTTAGCCTACAATTCAGTTTCTGAAGGGAGGCTTCCCAAGATTCATTAGACCTTTAAGGTTAATGTACAGTATAACTTTCCATTTTGTAACAACGATGATGTATTTTGATTTTCGTTCATATTTTATACACATGTGAGATAATTCTAATGTGAATTGTGTAATTATCACACAGGTAATATATCTATGTTGTAAAACACACAAGAATACAGTATTAATCCCAGAATACTTTTGCAATTTCATACATTGTGGTTAATAAATAAACATTATTGAAATTTAAATACACTTTAGAACACAAATAAAAATACAAACTAGAACAAAGTTGCGAATTAGACCATTTTTTTCTTTAACCATTTGAAAACAAAGGATTTTGAGCACATTTGCTAAGAAGAGACAAAAGCAGTTACAGTAAACCCACGATAACTCAGAATTTCACATAACTTGGCAAGGATATGGTCTCGAAGATCCGGACCCGGTAAATCCAAATTTCGGAAGTTTCGGCCAAAAAATTTGGGGATTCTGGGCTAAGAAGCCTCCCTAAGAATTTTATCTTATAAAATGTCACAGACTAAAATTGGCAGAATATAACTTGCATTGCTGGAATCCTTGCAAGACAGCAAATAATTTGAATATATTCATCATATATTTTGCAAAATGAGATTCAAATTTTAGTCCATTAGTGTACAGTGGTCCCTCGGTTAACGAGTACAATTCGTTCTAGAAGGTTGCTCGCTAACCAAAAAATTCGTTAACCGAAACCATTGTTTCAATGGGTTTTTGGGTAATTGGTACCAGCTCACCGAAAATTGCTTAAAGTCAACAAAAAAGGTAGTAAAGTACACTTACTTTGAGGTGTGTATGTAGAAGGCTCCTGGATGATGATGATGGGAATTAGAATGGGGGTGGAGGAGAAGGGAGAAGAGAAGGCACTGGGTGGAAGAGAAGTCACCCCATGGTGCCATTTCGCCCATAAAATTTTAGTTCACTTGGTGTAATTCAAGATTATTTTATTTAAATCAACACTGCACTGCATTATATATTGTCAATATGTAAAATAAATTTCAAAATGACCAATAATTTGACTGGAAACACAGAAAAAAAGCGTTTATGTTGAAGAGGGTCTCAAGCAAGATGTTACCTCCACTGAAAAGACACAGAGACTGACGCCTGTATGGTGTGTTGACAGGCTGTTTGGCGCGCTAAAAACTAGTTTGCCTGTACTTAAATTATATTGAATAATTGTTAAAATGACTAAAAAATTTAATATAAGACTTGTAAAATTATTGAATAGTACAAACTTCTTGATATTTACTAAAATAGTAAGGAATTTAAGCCTTAGAACCGATTACTGTATTGGAGAACTAATATGACAGGTAGTGTGCAAGCGAAAACATGTTGAGGGGCGCTCGTAAGGAATTCGCTAATCGAGGGAATGCTCGTTAACCGAAGTTAAGAATCTTATGGAAGGTAATTTGTTAACAGAAATTTCGTTAACCGAGGTGCTCGTTAACCGAGGGATCACTGTGGTACATTTTAGCACAGGTCCGCCACCGATTTTCTGGCACCCTTGGTTCCAAAGCCTTCCCGGATTATCCGTTTTGCCGGACCAATCGAGGTCAGGTAGTAATAAATCAACAATACACCTCTGACCCACTAATGATACACTTCCTGTGTCTGTAAAGCACCATGGACTGCTAGAAACTTAAATTAAACAAATCTTAAATGTAAATTAAATATGAAAAACCATAAATTTGTACTTAAATATAGTTGAACGTAGATATAACATGAGATACATTCCAAGAGAGGTCACTTTAAATCAAATTCTCACTAAATCGAAGTGTTGTTTCAATGGAATAATTTAGTTTGGTACTTGAGAGAAACACAAAATACTAAAAAAGACTGAGAGTCTACCCAGATGCTCCTCAGCCCATCTAGAATAAACCAAACATTGTTTTTTGTAATACAGTATTAAATTAAAACAAACTCATAAATCAACACAACTAAAATTATGGGACATGAAATGGTCTGTTTACTAGCGATTGGCTGATGGGAAGATAGAGGGGGGGGAGGTGAGGTGATATGTCTGATAGTTGATGCCAAGGTCTAGTGCTTATTTATTTATCTGTCCTTAAGAGTGACTAAGTTTTTCTCTTATAAATTGTCACTGAACTGACATGGGAGAATATAATTTACATTGCTGGAATTCTTATAAGATAGTGAATTAGTTTGAATATATATAAGCTATAGTTCACATTAGACATACAAATTTTAGTTCAAATTAATTTTATTACAAAGGCCTAAAATTTGTATCTCTTGTGCAAAATAATGTGCCGTTTATATTAAAATTATTCGCTGTCTTGCAAGGATTCTAGCAATGCAAATTTTATTCTCCTATTAGTCTGTGATATTATATAAGATAAAAACTGTAAGCCTATAACCACCCAACCCTGGCTGGGGAGATGGAGGAGAGGGAGGGAGGGAGGAAGGGGAGGTGACATGTTTGACAGTTGGCGCCGAAGGTCTAGTAAAGTATTTACTGTATTTGTTTATGTCCTTTAGCTTGAGTTTTTGTTTTTTGTTTATAAAATGTCACTGAAGTGACTGGGGAGAATATAATTTACATTGCTGGAATTCTTATAAGATAGTGATTAATTTGAATATAATCATGCTATACCGTATATCGCGGCCTATAAGGCGTCGGGATGCATAAGACGGCCCCCCCAAATTTCCATTTAAAAAGTAGCTTTTGAGCTCTATTTGCTGTATAAGACCAGTATCCCAAATGTGACACTTACCCACTGACTCAGTAGTCCTTTACCAACCATCCTTGGTTTTTTTAAAATAAGGCCAATTCACTTCAAGTAATATCATCAAATATTACCCGCTGGTGTAGTGTAAACACTAGTGACGTCACTGAAGCGTCTGCTATTTACCGGTAACTGGAACTAATGTCAGTGTCGAGTAAAATTTTTCCATTTACTTGAAATGGATTTACCGATTTATTTGTTTATTTATTTATTTATAATATACTGTAACATATTAAACACACTGCAAGTATTTTCTTTCATTTATACGCTCGCTTCGCACAATCGGTGGTGGGAGTGTTCCCTCGTCTCGGTGGTGTGACTGTTCCGACTCTTTGTACAACAGGTGGTTCAACAGCAACCACCGTATTCTAATTGTGGTGTTTCATTAGGATTTGAGTGAAAAAGGTTACCGGTACGTACTTACTGCATACATTTATTACACAAACATATATATATATATATATATATATATATATATATATATATATATATATATATATATATATATATATATATATATATATATATATATATATATATATTGGGGTATGCTATAACGAACGTAATTGGTTCCAGAACCTCGTTCGTTATAGCATTCATTCGTTATAGGATTAATACGTTCCAGGCCCCCAAATACAACCACTTAACACTGAAAAAATTATGTGGAAAATGTAAAAAATACGGTACTTTATCTTACCTTAGTGTTATTCAGCATGCAGGTACCCCTAAACACTGGCACATCACTATCACTTCCACTGGGAGTCTTGGCTTTAAGGTCCTCAAACAATTGTTTAGCCTTCTCACAAATTATAGCTTCACTAATGTTACCACCTGCCATTTCTTTCTCCTTTATCCACACTAAGAGTAAATTTTCCATCTCTTCAATCACATTACACTTTGCTTTGCTAAGTCTAAAGATTCCCTTAGCCACTTGCACAGTTTTTAACTCCTCTTTATTCTTCAAAATCGTACATATAGTCGATTTAGCCATCCCATATTCATCACCAAGTTTCGCAATGCTTCTTCCATTCTCACGTTTCTTTACAATTTCTTTCTTAGTTTCAAGGGTTATTAGCTTTCTCACTCGCTTTGGACGACTCATTGTTACAATTGTATACTTGTATAACAAAATAGTTATACAAATAACGCGAATTTCCACATCAAAAGACGAAATTTCAACAATAACAGTGGTGCACTGGCTACACAATGAGACAAAGATGGCGCCTGACGCTCTTGTTGTGGGTCGCGGTACAACAATATTCATGCGCCAGGCGAAATAGTCCCGTATTCATCCGCGTTCGTTGTAGGAGTTGCGTTCGTTATAGCATTCTCAATTTCATAGGTAAAACCGTTCGTTATAGGAATATTCGTAGTAGGATCCGTTCTTTATAGCATACCCCACTGTGTATATATATATATATATATATATATATATATATATATATATATTATATATATATATATATATTATATATATATATATATATATATATATACTGAATATACTATGTACAAAAAGTGAATGTTCAATGAATTATTTATGGTGCATTAGGGTACTGGCCACTTCAGACACAAAGACGGGCTATAAATAGCCTTGTTATCTCCCCTCCATCTCACCCTGAGCCAGAGGGACGCGTCATGATAAATAACATTTGTTTGCTTATTTTCCATTTACTTGAAATAGATTTACCGAATTATTTGTTTATTTATTTATTTATAATATACTGTAATATATTAAACACACTGCAATTATTTTCTTTAATTTATAAAATTGTTTTGCGACAAAGGAATGTTTTCCAGTTGTGTTTCATTAGGATTTGAGTGAAAAAATATTACGTACTTACTACATACATTTATTACACAAATATATATATATATATATATCTATGTATGTATGTATATATATATATATATATATATATATATATATATATATATATATATATATATATATATATATATAAATATATATATATATATATATATATATATATATATATATATATATATATATATATATATATATATATATATATATATACAGTATTACCCCGCCTAACGCGGTTTCACTTAGCGTGTTTTACCATATACGCGGTGCCTCGCCAGAGCTGAACTTTCACTTAACGCGGGTTTTTTCCACATATACGCCGTGAGTGTCCGGCTCGAGAGCTATTTTTAGATTCGTCCCACCCCCCACCTGCCACCCTGCCTGACTGCCTGTTTTAGCTCATAAAATTCATACAAATTACCCAGCCAGAATATAATTTACATTGCTGGAATTCTTACAATATGATGATCATTTTGAATATAAACATCATAGATTTTGCATGAGACATACAAATTTTAGATATAAAGTTTATTCTGAGTAAATAGTTATTTTTTGTGCAAAATATATGACATTTGTATTCAAAATATTCTGTGGCTTTCAAGGAATCCAGCAATGTCAATTATATTATCCTAACTTTAGTTTGAGGTATTATTTATTACTAAAAGGTAAATATTCTGGTTTTCCCACACATCTGGTGAGACGGTTGGTGGGGGGTGGGGGGGAGGGACCGACCGACCATCTGTTACAGTGAAGAATATTTTTTTTTTTTTATTAACTGAAGACATTTGTTTTAGCTCATAAAATTCATACAAATTACCCGGTCAGAATATAATTTACATTGCTGGAATTCTTATAATTTGATGATCATTTTGAATATAAACATCATAGACTTTGCATTAGACATACAAATTTTAGATGTAATGTTTACTCTTGAGTAAATATGTTATCTTTTGTGCAAAATATATGATATTTATATTCAAAATATTCCTGGTCTTACAAGGAATCCAGCAATGTCAATTATATTATCCTAACTTTAATCTGAGGTATTATTTTATACTAAATGTTAAAAACTCTTGAAGGGAGGATTGGTGGAGGGTGGGGGGGAGGGTTGGGACTGACCACGCAGTTGGAAGAGGGGGGAAGGCAAGGTGGGGTACTTTGATTGACAGATAGTGTCGTGAAGAATATATTTTTTTTTTATTAACTAAAGATATTTGTTTTAGCTCATAAAATTCATACAAATTACCCGGCCAGAATATAATTTACATTGCTGGAATTCTTATAGTTTGGTGATCATTTTGAATATAAACATCATATACTGTATTTTGCATTAGACATACAAATTTTAGATGTAAAGTTTATTCTGAGTAAATATGTTATCTTTTGTGCATAATATATGACATTTGTATTCAAAATATTCCTGGTCTTACAAGGAATCCAGCAATGTCAATTATATTATCCTAACTTTAGTTTGAGGAATTATTTATTACTATACCTGGTTTTCCCCCAAAAATTTCTCAGAGGGAAGAGCCAGCGAGTGTACTGTGAGAAGAGGGGGAGGGAGTCGAGTCCATTATTTGAATGGACATTAACTTGGCGACTGTATTTCTCTTAAGTATTAATTGTGTGCATGTACCATCATAAAATTAAGATGTTATTTTTACTAGAACATAGGTATTGTGTCGGAAAAAGTGGAGTTTGGGGATGGGCCAGTTTCTATTGGAATTAATCCCATATGTTCTGTTGTTCACTTAACGCGGGACCCTCTGGGTTTTATTGACCGCGTTAAGTGGGGTACAACTATATATATATATATATATATATATATATATATATATATATATATATATATATATATATTATATATATATATATATATATATATATATATATATATATATATATATATAGTTGTACCCCACTTAACGCCCGTGCCACTTATGTGGTGTCAGTCTAGAACTGATTTTAGTGTCCTTGTGGCCTAGCCGGTAAGCGTTCCCTAGTCACACCCAGTAGGTCGAGGGTTCGATTCCTTGCTGGTGAGGTCGTTGATTATATGTTCAAAGTCCGCGTGTTAAATGGACTAAAAATGAAGTATATATATGTACCTCGCGTTTCATACCAGCTGGATTCGGTAAAATGCTACTGACACCACATAAGTGGCACGGGCAGTTTCCCATTGAGGTTCACGGCGCCATCAGCTCGATGAACAGGCTTTGTGTGAAATATAACAGAGTCTAGAACTGCTTTTAGTGTCCTTGTGGCCTAGCCGGTAAGCGTTCCCTAGTCACACCCAGTAGGTCGAGGGTTCGATTCCTTGCTGGTGAGGTCGTTGATTATATGTTCAAAGTCCGCGTGTTAAATGGACTAAAAATGAAGTATATATATGTACCTCGCGTTTCATACCAGCTGGATTCGGTAAAATGCTACTGACACCACATAAGTGGCACGGGCAGTTTCCCATTGAGGTTCACGGCGCCATCAGCTCGATGAACAGGCTTTGTGTGAAATATAACAGAGTCTAGAACTGCTTTTAGTGTCCTTGTGGCCTAGCCGGTAAGCGTTCCCTAGTCACACCCAGTAGGTCGAGGGTTCGATTCCTTGCTGGTGAGGTCGTTGATTATATGTTCAAAGTCCGCGTGTTAAATGGACTAAAAATGAAGTATATATATGTACCTCGCGTTTCATACCAGCTGGATTCGGTAAAATGCTACTGACACCACATAAGTGGCACGGGCAGTTTCCCATTGAGGTTCACGGCGCCATCAGCTCGATGAACAGGCTTTGTGTGAAATATAACAGAGTCTAGAACTGCTTTTAGTGTCCTTGTGGCCTAGCCGGTAAGCGTTCCCTAGTCACACCCAGTAGGTCGAGGGTTCGATTCCTTGCTGGTGAGGTCGTTGATTATATGTTCAAAGTCCGCGTGTTAAATGGACTAAAAATGAAGTATATATATGTACCTCGCGTTTCATACCAGCTGGATTCGGTAAAATGCTACTGACACCACATAAGTGGCACGGGCAGTTTCCCATTGAGGTTCACGGCGCCATCAGCTCGATGAACAGGCTTTGTGTGAAATATAACAGAGTCTAGAACTGCTTTTAGTGTCCTTGTGGCCTAGCCGGTAAGCGTTCCCTAGTCACACCCAGTAGGTCGAGGGTTCGATTCCTTGCTGGTGAGGTCGTTGATTATATGTTCAAAGTCCGTGTGTTAAATGGACTAAAAATGAAGTATATATATATATATATATATATATATATATATATATAGTATATATATATATATTATATATATATATATATATATATATATATACATACATACATGTATATATATATATATATATATATATATATATATATATATATTATATATATATATATATATATATATATATATATATATATATATATATATATATATCTTGATAAAATCACACGGGAAAATGGAAACATACATACATACATACAAACTTTCTGCCTCATTTACATACAATTGCAGTTTCAATTGTTCCTCTTATTTTGACAACACAACATACATACAGTATATTATTTCTCACTTTTGATCTTTTTTTTTAATTTTTGTATTTATTTATAGTTAGTTACTTAAAATAAGGCCAATTCATTTCAAGTAATGGCATCAAATGTTACCGGCTGGTGTAGTGTAAACACTAGTGACGTCACTTAAGCGTCTGTAATTAACTGTCGATAGTTCAAGAATTAACGCTGTAGTGGACTTCTCCCCTACAACTGCCTAACTGCGTAGCCACGCCACCACCTGTTACCGCCTTCCCTAGCAACCAAGCGTATCCGCATTCCATTGCCCGCCGTATCTTAGCAACGGAACTAGTCACCGGCTACTTCTCGGGTTTTTCCACCATGACTCATAGCCGCTGCTGGGTGTATATAAGCTCTGTCTCTCCATTGAGAGGCATTCTGACCAATCTTCTTGAACAAGCAACATCTCCTCCAGCAAGCTCCACACTGTTAACATTTCATTCAACCAGGAGGCCAGCAACAGGCAACATCTTCTCTAACGGAGCTCCTGCACACATACCTCCTTCGACAAGCTACTCACCGCACGTCTCTACCAAGCAGCCCCTCACCACACAGCACCTCCAGCACCAGACTGTCTATCATATAACTTATATATTATACAAGATAACCACATTAGAGTTTCCTTCCATCCTGAGTGCTAGACAACTTTAATATCTCGATACCCCTACAATGGTGACTCCCGGAGATAAGCACTCACACAGGATGGAGGACGGACGGATCTCTCTGCCGATTTTCAACCACAACGTCGAGGACTGGCTTGACCATGTGGAAGCAGCCCTCGCCGGCTCACGAGCGACCGACGAACAAAAGTATTGCGCCCTGCTTTGTGCCTTACCCACGGAAGTGGCCACGCGGGTCTCACAAACCATTTCCAACCCTCCAGATCACAACAAATTCGCTACCCTGCGGGCTGCCTTGAAGACGTGTTATCAACAGACCAGCCCCAATCTCCTGCAAGATCTATCCTCTACCTCCCTCGGGAACTCAACCCCGGGACGTCTCTGGGAGGAGATGTGTCGGCTGAACTCCCGTCACACAGACAGACTCCCCGACTCTATCCTGCGCCAGCTTCACGCACAAAAGCTACCCACAGAAGTACGCAACATCCTGTCCGCAGTAGATTACTCTACGACACCGGAACTATATGCAACCGCGGCAGATAGAATTTTTAACGAATGCGCTGCTGCACCCCTTGCCGCCACGGTCACACCAGTACCTACCATCGAACTTGTAAGCCGGGTCAACGCCCCTCAGCCGAGCAATTCCTCACAAGACATCAAGGACCTGTTGCAAATTTTGAACCGCAGGATGGACACTGTTGAGCAGTTCTGCTCCTCCATACCCGCTGCTGCGCCGGTTCCTGACTCACATACTACGCCCTACAAGTTCCGACACACAGCAGCCAACCCCCAGCACAACAAATTTACCCTCTGCTGGTATCACCAGACTTTCGGCCGCTATGCTCGAAACTGTGAGCCCTATTGCACCTATTCGGGAAACGGCAACACCGGAGGCTGGTAGACGCCTCAGCCTCCGTCCCTCCAGGCGTCTCATTACTGCGCGTCACCGACCGCACCTCCGGCAAGAAGTTTCTCATCGACACCGGTTCATCGGTCAGCCTCATCCCTCCCTCACTACGAGACAAGTCAAAGCAACCCTCGTATGACCTGTTCGCTGCCAACGGTACCTCCATCGCCTCCTACGGCGTACGCACCCTCGCCTTAGACCTCGGTCTGCCCAAGACTCTGCGTTGGTTATTCGTGATAGCAGACGTGTCTCAACCCATCCTTGGTTTCGACTTCCTCACCTTCCACAAGCTCGGCGTCAAACCAAGTCATCTATGCCTCATTCATGAGCCTACAGCACGCAAGATCCAGGGTTCTCGTGCCAGACACACGGACGCTATCACCTGTCTTGCGCCTTCCAACGAGTTCTCCTCCCTGCTCGACGAATTCAAGGAGCTTTTCTCACCCCGAGTCTCCCTACCCCCACCACCTACGTCGGGAATTTTCCACCACATCGAAACCAAAGGACCACCTGTCTTTTCACGCCCTCGCCGCCTGCGCCCTGAGCTCCTGTACACAGCCAAAGCAGAATTCAACAAACTACTGCAAGACGGCATCATTCGCCCTTCAAGGAGTCCCTGGGCATCGCCTCTTCACATGGTTCCTAAGCAAACACCCGGCGAGTGGAGGGTGTGTGGCGACTACAGAGCCCTGAATCTCGTCACCAAACCTGACAGGTACCCTATTCCGCATGTCCAGGACTTTCACCACAAACTTCATGGCAAGACTATCTTCTCGAAGATCGACTTGGAGCGTGCCTTCCACCAGATCCCAGTAGCACCGGCAGATACCCAGAAGACAGCCATCACCACTCCGTTCGGACTCTTCGAGTACACTTTCATGAGTTTTGGCTTACGCAATGCAGCACAGACTTTCCAGAGGTTCATGGACCATATGCTTCGCGACCTCGATTTTGTCACCGTCTACATTGACGACATCCTCGTCGCATCTTCGACGCCTGCCGAGCACCACCACCACCTACAACTCCTTCTCCAACGCCTGCAGAACAACAACATGAAAGTTCATCCTGCTAAGTGCGTCTTTGGAACCTCGGCCATCGATTTCCTCGGTCACAGAGTCTCGCCCAGTGGCATACAACCCCTACCACAGAAGATAACCGCGATTAGGGAGTTCCCCAAACCTGAAACGGCGAAGAAACTCCGGGAGTTCCTGGGTTTAGTCAACTACTACCACCGCTTCATTGACAAAGCTGCCACCGTCCTAGCCCCCCTACACGACCTTCTCAAGGGACGCCCAAAGAAGTCTCACAAGTCTCTCATGTGGACTCAAGAGGCTACTACGGCATTCACCACTATCAAACAGCACATCACACGCCTCACCCTCCTGGCCCACCCCGCACCTAACGCCCGGACCACTCTCACAACAGACGCTTCTTCTACTGCAGTGGGCGCCGTCTTACAGCAGGAGATCAACGGAACTTTCATGCCCGTTGCTTTCTTCTCACAACGGCTTCAACCACCACACCTCAAGTACAGCGCTTTTGATCGAGAACTCCTGGCCATATACTTGGCTGTCAGACATTTCCAACACTTCCTCGAGGCCCGTCAGTTCACCATCTTCACTGATCACAAGCCCCTCGTCCACGCTTTCGCTTCAGCTTCCCAGTCACATACACCTCGTGTCCTGCGCCACTTGGCTTACATCTCGGAGTTCTCCAGCGACGTCCAACACATTAAAGGCAGCCACAACGAGATCGCCGACGCCCTCTCTCGTTGTATATCCACCATTCTTCCCTCATCTCCACCCATTGATTATGGGCAGCTAGCCGCGGCTCAAGAGAAAGACGAAGACCTGGCAGCTTACAAGACATCCCCCTCAGGCCTCATACTCCAAGAACTCCCTGTTCCTGGCACAAAGATAAAATTGTGGTGCGACGTATCCTGTGGACAGCCTAGACCGTTCGTGCCTCACGTCCACCGCCGCGCTGTTTTCGACCGCATCCATGGTCTCAGCCACCCGGGTGTGCGGGCCTCCCAGCGCCTCCTCACGCAACGTGTCGTCTGGCCCGGCATCAAGTCTGATACTAAGAAATGGGCTGCCCAGTGCCTAGCCTGCCAGTCCTCCAAAATACATCGTCACATACGGGCCCCCTTACAAGCCTTTCCTATTCCCAAAGGACGTTTTCAAGTAGTACACCTCGACATCGTGGGACCTCTTCCATCATCCTACGGTAGCACCTACATCTTCACCTGCATCGACCGTTTCACCAGGTGGACAGAAGCAATTCCCATGCCCAACGCTACAGCAGAGACTACTGTCCGCGCCTTCATGTCCGGTTGGGTTTCCCGTTTTGGCCCCCCCGCTACCGTAATCACTGACCGAGGAGTACAGTTTGAGTCACAACTCTGGCAGCACCTCCTACAGTTCCTCGGCACGTCTAGACAACGCACTACAGCATACCACCCTCAAGCCAACGGCATGGTAGAACGTTTTCACCGGCAGCTGAAGGACGCACTCAAGGCACAGCACGACCCTTACAGCTGGACTGATGCGCTTCCCTTAGTGCTCCTCGGCATCCGTGCGTCACACAAGGAGGATATGGGCTGTAGCCCAGCAGATCTGACACTAGGCGAGCCCCTTCGGCTACCCGGGGATTTCTCACTCCCTCCTGATCCCAATCAGGCCACTCCAGCCGTTCGTCACGACTTACTCCAAAAGCTACGACAGGCAGTTTCTGCATTCAGAGCTACTGCTCCACGCCAGCCTACTCGGCGCCCTGAACACATCCCTCCTGCACTACTCACAGCCGAGTATGTTTTCGTCAGGCATGATGCTCACCGCAACCCATTACAACGCCCCTACGATGGACCCTTCCAGGTCGTTACCCGTTCTGCAAAGTTCCTGACAATTATCCGGAATGGCAGACATGACACCGTCAGCATAGACAGAGTCAAACCGGCCGCCTTACCCGTCGGGCCCCCAGCCCAGCAGCACCATCAACAAACTACGCCTGCACCAGTCCACCCGCAGTTACCACCGGCAGCAACACCACGCCCACGACATTTCTGGGCACCCTCTTTTCACCCTCATGTACAACCTGCTCCTGTCATAGAACCTGAACCTGTAGTAAGCCTCCCTCCTATCATAGAACCTGCTCCTGTCATAGACCCTCCTCCTGTCATAGAACCTGAACCTGCTCCTGCCATGGACCCTCCTCCTGACGCAGCCCCTGCAGCAGCAGGAGCACAACAACCATTGCTTGTACAACCTCCTCTAATCCCAAACCCTCTTTCTCCTCCTAATTCTCCCACAGGTTTTGTGTCACTGGACGGAGTTGTTACACGTAGCGGTCGAGTCGTACATACACCTGCCCGGTATGTGTTATGTGTGGGACACAACCCGGACAACATCCAGCCTCCCGCCGCGCCGGGAGGGGAGGGGGAGTATTGTAGTGGACTTCTCCCCTACAACTGCCTAACTGCGTAGCCACGCCACCACCTGTTACCGCCTTCCCTAGCAACCAAGCGTATCCGCATTCCATTGCCCGCCGTATCTTAGCAACGGAACTAGTCACCGGCTACTTCTCGGGTTTTTCCACCATGACTCATAGCCGCTGCTGGGTGTATATAAGCTCTGTCTCTCCATTGAGAGGCATTCTGACCAATCTTCTTGAACAAGCAACATCTCCTCCAGCAAGCTCCACACTGTTAACATTTCATTCAACCAGGAGGCCAGCAACAGGCAACATCTTCTCTAACGGAGCTCCTGCACACATACCTCCTTCGACAAGCTACTCACCGCACGTCTCTACCAAGCAGCCCCTCACCACACAGCACCTCCAGCACCAGACTGTCTATCATATAACTTATATATTATACAAGATAACCACATTAGAGTTTCCTTCCATCCTGAGTGCTAGACAACTTTAATATCTCGATACCCCTACAACGCACTCATTTACTGAATATTCTTTGTAAAAAAATAAATTTTAAATCAATTATTTATAGGAGATAAATATTATTATGAGTAAATATACCGATACCCGGTATGCATTACTGATCACCTCAACGGCTAAAAATAGCCCAATCTCGCGGTCACTTTCCCTTTCTTGTCTCCTCACTGGCAAATGGGGGGGGGGGTGGGGGGCGTGGGGAGGGGTGTGTGATGATAGCAGCTGTGTTTATTACAGGGTATGTTAGACAGGTTTATAATACATTATTATTATTTTAATATACCGGTAATCTTAATTTGAATCCAGCTTGCCAAACATAAGTTTCAGTATAAAATAATTACTGGTAGGACTTTGTGAGTGGCTTACGATGTTTCCATCACCACTCTTGACACAATATTTAAGATGTAAGAATTTTATATTTGTTGCTTAAGATGACCCCCTAACTTTGGGCAGATTTTTTTAATGTTCAAATTTCGTCTTATAAGCCGAGATATACGGTAGTTTGCACTCGACAAAAATTTTAGTAATCATTTAGTGCATTATTTTGAGTACAGTACATGTACAGTACAGCTTTGCCCTTAGGACAGTGTAGCGTGCCCAGAGAAACATTAGGCGCGAATTTTAAAATATGATGCACCAGATTGACTCGTGCAAAATAGGAAAGAAGGAAAGATTCGCTTTAAATTTAAACATTGTCCTCAATTGTGGGTGTCGCTTTAAATTAATAATCTTAAATTGAATCGCTTTAAATCGACGTTCTACTGTGTACTAGACTAGACCAAAACTTTTATCTCTTGTGCAAACTATGTAATGTTTATACTAAAATTAATCACCTTCTTACAAAGATTTCAGCAATGCAATTTATATTCTGCTAAGTCTAGAGCTACATTTGATAAGTTAAAAATTAAACCCCCTGCCTTTTATAATCCTTGAGTAAGCTTTAATCTCTTCTCCTGTTTTAGGCTTAAATTTTTATCTCAGACTTGACTTAAGAGAATATAACTTCATTGCAGGAGTCCTTGCAAGATATCGATTAATTTAAGTATAAACTTCTAATAATTTGCACAAGAGATAAAGTTTTTAGTCCTTAGCTTAGTACATTTAGTACAAAATGAGTACATTGATATGCTGCTCAGAATTATGGTTTTAACACAGGGAAACCTGGTCAGGCTATTATGGTATCGAATGTTACTGAGTATTTCAAAGAAATTCTTCTTCCAGTACCCTTCACATACAGTAAAATACTTATTTTTACCTTCTAATTCAGCTTGTCGTTTAAGGATATCATATTGGAAATGTCTCATAGAGGATCATTATGGTATCTAATCTCTTTAAAACAAATACAGTAAAGATTATAACATTTGTTGTGAAGTAGGAAGAGGGAGAAGTGACCATTGGGGGGTAAAAGTGACCGCGACACCCCCCTCCCCCAAAGGGTCGCCTCACTGTCTACTGTGTTGTTTATTTGATTCATTAATTAGTTAAGATACGTTACTGTAATAATGTGTGTTTATTAAAACCTGTACCCTTCATATACAATACAGTGTAGTACTATGTATGTACGGTACCTCATAGGTAAAAAATGTCATTCAAGACATCTTCAGGTCATAAGACCCACTAATACCCCACCCAACAATGGGTGACCTGACGTTACATCAGGTCAGGTGAGTAACGTGACCCAATAATCTCCCACCCAACCTTCATCACAAGTGTTAAGACATGATTAGTTATGTTTTACAGTCAATTGAATGAAGTGTCTGCCTATTCTAGGCTAAGATGACAGAATCTGCTGGAGTACAATATATACAGTACACAAAAACACTTGCCAACAGTGTGTAACAGAGACATGACTGATCCAACACCACCCACACACACCCTCCAACACCACCCACACACACCCTCCAATACCACCCACACACACCCTCCAACACAACCCCCACACACCCTCCAAAACAACCCACCCACACACCCTCCAACACAATCCACACACACCCTCCAATACCACCCACACACACCCTCCAATACCACCCACACACACCCTCCAACACCACCCACACACACCCTCCAACACCACCCACACACACCCTCCAATACAACCCACACACACTCTCCAACACAACCCACACACACCCTCCAAAACAACCCACACACACCCTCCAACACAATCCACACACACCCTCCAAAACAACCCATACACACCCTCCAACACAATCCACACACACCCTCCAATACCACCCACACACACACCCTCCAATACCACCCACACACACCCTCCAACACCACCCACACACACCCTCCAACACCATCCCACACACACCCTCCAACACAACCCACACACACCCTCCAATAACCACACACACACACCTTCCGAGGTTAACAAGGTACCTAGGTGAGGTCACCTGGGAACAGTCAGGTCAGTCCCTGGTAGGAACAGGTGAGGTCACATGTGACACCACAATTCATCATGACTACAGTATAATATATTCACTCGTATACTATGTAAAGCACATGAACAAAATATACCATACAGAAAAAGTAGGTCAAATAAGAATGAACCGAGGTGGGTTACCAGAAAACTTAAACATGACACAGGAATAAAGAAAGGAATTTATAAGAAATTAAAGGGAGGGAAGGAGCAGCTCAGAAATAGGTATAATGAACTATTTAGGAATGTTAAGAAAAATGTAAGGAAGGCAAAGAGAGACTACGAAATCAGGATAGCAAGAGAATCCAAGGCGAATCCCAAGGGATTTTTCCAGGTATATAGGACAAAGGTCAAGGACAAAGTTGGGCCTTTTAAGTCAGGGAGAGGTGAAGTGATCGATGACAGTGAGAAATAAGCAAAGCACTGAACAGCTACTTTTTATCAGTTTTCACAGAAGAAAGTCACGAGGAAATTCCAGAGGTGGAACTGATATTTAGGGGGAATGAAGAAGAGAAATTAAAGAATATCACTATCAGAAAAGAGGATGTTCTTAAGAGGATAAATAAATTAAAGAAGACAAAATCCCCAGGGCTGGATGAAATTTTCCCTCGAGTCTTGAAAGAGTGTAGGGAACAGATTAGCGGACCCCTCGTAAATTTGTTTACAAAATCATTAGACAATGGAGTTGTGCCAGACTTGTGGAAACAGGCAAATGTAGTATCCATATTCAAAAAAGGAGACAGAGCATCAGCATCAAATTACTGGCCGATCAGTTTAACATCAGTAGTGGGGAAATTTCTTGAATCAATTACAGTATAACAAATAGCATCCGATTGCATTTAGAGAGAAGATAATTAATCTACGACTCTCAACATGGGTTTACGAAGGAAAAATCTTGTCTAACAGATCTGCTGATGTTTTTTAGGAAAGTCTTCGAGGTAGTAGATAACGACGAAAATTACGATGTTTTTTACTTAGACTTCAGCAAAGCATTTAACAGAGTACCGCATCAGAGGCTTCTGAGAAAAGTTAAGGCTCATCGTATCGAGGGGAAAGTTTTAAATTGGATAAAATCATGGCTCACTGATAGAACGCAGAGGGTCAGAATAGATGGTGTTAAATCTGAGTGGGGCTGTGTAACCAGAGGGGTTCCCCAGGGGTCAGTACTAGGCCCACTCTTGTTCATAATCTACATAAACAATCTAGATACTGGGATCAGCAGTGACATAAGCAAGTTTGCGGATGACACCAAAATAGGGCGGCAGATTAATTCAGGGCAGGATGCAAATGCACTACAGGAGGATCTAAATAAACAGCAGGAGTGGTCAGAAAAATGGAAAATGAAATTCAACACCAGCAAGTGCAGCGTACTTAATATTGGAAGAACAAATACTGTCAATGTATACAGCCTTAACAAAATCAACCTAGAGAAGTCGACTTGTGAAAGAGACTTAGGGGTACTTGTAAGCCCGGACCTACGGCCTAGAAAACAGTGCGTTAATGTTCGAAACAAGGCAAACAGAGTATTGGGTTTTATATCTAGAAGTGTAAGTAATAAAAGTGCAGAGGTCTTTTTGCAACTGTATCTTGCGCTAGTCAGGACGCACCTCGATTATGTGGTTCAGTTCTGGTGCCCTTATTATAGAATGGATATCAATTCACTGGAGTCGGTGCAGCGAAGAATGCCGAAAATGATTCCAGGACTTAAAACCTTCCATATCAAAATAGGATAAAGAAACTAAACTTGCATTCCCTAGAAAGACGATGAGTGCGGGGAGATATGATAGAAGTATTTAAGTGGGAGAAAGGAATCAATAAAGGGGATATAGATAAAGTTCTTATAATATCCGAGCAGGATAGGACTCGGAGCAACGGATTCAAGTTGGATAAGTTTAGATTCAGGAGGGAGATAGGTAGGAACTGGTTCACAAATAGGGTTTTGGACAAGTGGAACAAGCTTAGCAACTTTGTAGTAAGTGCTGGAATGCTGGAAAGTTTTAAAAGGAGGCTAGATAGATTCATGGATGATAGTGAGTGGTAGGAGCTGCCATGCACAAGCCAACCGGCCTATTGCTGACACATTATTTTCTTATGTTCAATACCACCCACACACACACCCCAACATCACCCCCCCACCCACCCACACCCTCCAACACCATCTACACACCACCCATACACCCTCCAACAACCCCCCACCCACACACACCCTCCAATACCACCCACACACACCCTCCAATAACCACCCACACACACCCTCCAATAACCACCCACACACACCCTCCAATAACCACCCACACACACCCTCCAACACCACCCACACACACCCTCCAACACCACCCACACACACCCTCCAATAACCACACACACACACCCTCCCACACAACCCACACACACACACCCTCCAATAACCACCCACACACACACCCTCCAACACCACCCACACACACCCTCCAATAACCACCCACACACACCCTCCAACACAACCCACACACACCCTCCAATAACCACCCACACACACCCTCCAACACAACCCACACACAAACACCCTCCAATAACCACCCACACACACACCCTCCAACACCACCCACACACACCCTCCAATAACCACCCACACACACACCCCAACATCACCCCCCACCCACACACACCCTCCAACACCATCTACACACCACCCATACACCCTCCAACAACCCCCCACACACACACACACCCTCCAACACCACCCACACACACCCTCCAATAACCACCCACACACACCCTCCAACACAACCCACACACACCCTCCAATAACCACCCACACACACCCTCCAACACAACCCACACACACACACACCCTCCAATAACCACCCACACACACACCCTCCAACACCACCCACACACACACCCTCCAACACCACCCACACACACCCTCCAATAACCACCCACAAACACACCCCAACATCACCCCCCCCACCCACACACACCCTCCAATACCACCCACACACACCTCCCAACACAACCCACACACACCCTCCAACACAACCCACACACACACACACCCCAACATCTCCCCCCCACCCACACACACCCTCCAACACCACCCATACACACCCTCCAACACCACCCACACACACCCTCCAACACAACCCACACACACCCTCCAACACAACCCACACACACCCTCCAACATCACCCCCCACCCACACACACCCTCCAATATTACCCACACACACCCTCCAATACCACCCACACACACCCTCCAACACAACCCACACACACCCTCCAACATCACCCCCCACCCACACACACCCTCCAACATCACCCCCCCACCCACACACACCCTCCAATATTACCCACACACACCCTCCAATACCACCCACACACACCCTCCAACACAACCCACACACACCTTCCAACATCACCCCCCACCCACACACACCCTCCAACATCACCCCCCCACCCACACACACCCTCCAACATCACCCCCCACCCACACACACCCTCCAACATCACCCCCCCACCCACACACACCCTCCAACACAACCCACACACACCCTCCAACATCACCCCCCACCCACACACACCCTCCAACATCACCCCCCCCACCCACACACACCCTCCAACACCACCCACACACACCCTCCAACACCACCCACACACACCCTCCAACACAACCCACACACACCCCACACCCCAACCCACACACACCACCAACACACCCACACACACCCTCCAACACACCCCCACCCACACCCTCCAAAACCACACACACCCTCCAACACAACCAAACACACACCCTCCAACATCACCCCCCCACCCACACACACCCTTCAACATCACCCCCCACCCACACACACCCTCCAACACAACCCACACACACCCTCCAACATCACCCCCACCCACACACCCCCCAAAAACACCCACCCACCCTCAACACACCCACACACACCCTCCAACATCACCCCCCACACACACACCCTCCAACACACCCCCCACCCACACACACCCTCCAACAACCACCCCACACACACCCTCCAACCACAACACCCCCACACCCCACACACACCCTCCACAACCCACACACACCCTCCAACATCACCCCCACCCACACACACCCTCCAACATCACCCCCCACCCACACACACCCTCCAACATCAACCCCCACCCACACACACCCTCCAATACCACCCACACACACCCTCCAACACCACCCACACACACCCTCCAACATCACCCCCCCACCCACACACACCATCCAATATTACCCACACACACCCTACCCACACACACCCTCCAACACCACCCACACACACCCTCCAATACTACCCACACACACCCTCCAACACCACCCCCCCACCCACACACACCCTCCAATACTACCCACACACACCCTCCAATACCACCCCCCCACCCACACACACCCTCCAATACCACCCACACACACCCTCCAACATCACCCCCCCCACCCACACACACCCTCCAATACTACCCACACACACCCTCCAACACCACCCCCCCACCCACACACACCCTCCAACACAACCCACACACACCCTCCAACATCACCCACACACACCCTCCAACATCACCCCCCCCACCCACACACACCCTCCAACATCACCCCCCCACCCACACACACCCTCCAACATCACCCCCCCACCCACACACACCCTCCAACACAACCCACACACACCCTCCAACATCCCCCCCACCCACACACACCCTCCAATATTACCACACACACCTCCAATACCACCCACACACACCCTCCAACACAACCCACACACACCCTCCAACATCACCCCCCCACCCACACACACCCTCCAATACTACCCACACACACCCTCCAACACCACCCCCCCACCCACACACACCCTCCAATACCACCCACACACACCCTCCAACATCACCCCCCCACCCACACACACCCTCCAATACTACCCACACACACCCTCCAACACAACCCACACACACCCTCCAACATCACCCCCCACCCACACACACCCTCCAATACTACCCACACACACCCTCCAACACCACCCATACACACACACCCTCCAACACCACCCACATACACACCCTCCAATACACCCACCACACACCCTCCAACAGAACCCACACACACCCTCCAACACACCCACACACACCCTCCAACACCACCCATACACACACACCCTCCAACACCACCCATACACACCCTCCAACACCACCCATACACACCCTCCAACACCACCCATACACACACACCACCCATACACACACACCCTCCAACACCAACCCCATACACACCCTCCAACACCACCCACATGGTGCTGCTCATTATGCGTTCTCTAGTATACAGTCGCATTTCTAGCATGTCGGCGTCTTGTGAGCGTATAACTGTTGAGAATTATCATCTAAGACGCTTCTCAGAGATGTGAAGGAATTAGGGGCCAGATGGGAGTGG